>OW119933.1:85002766-85397979 GCA_933210815.1 Meta bourneti
GGAATCGTCAGGATAAGTGTTGGAATCGGTCTCAAACCTCCAATTATAGTGCCGTGTGGGGCACATAAATTTGAAGAATGTAAATCTTTGAATGTATAAAAGTGAAGAAAGATTGGGGATCATGATCTGATCAGACTTCTTGTTATTCTTAAAATGTATGTTTTTAAACCATAAGACTTGGCTACGTAATAAAATTTATTTTTAATGTGTAAAAACTCTGTCTTCAATCGATAAAACCCAACAATTGGTTATGGGCCCCAGACCTTAAGCTGAACCTGAATTCTGCCACTACCGGTATCCAGTATGATGGGTATTCAAGAAATGTCCATGTTTTCCTTCCCGGAGTTATCGGATTTCAACTATGCCACGTGGAAGACGGACATGAAGGTATTGCTAATGGATCGGAACTGCTGGGAATTTATCACTAAAACGGAACCTCTATTATTGGAAGATGCTCCAGAACAAGAAAAAAGAGACTATCGTTATAGGAAACAGAGGACATACACAACTATCTACCAGGGCATAGACAGAAAATATCAAGTCTTAATTTCATCTACTGAGGACGGTAAGGAAGCCTGGGATATATTAAAGACCAACTTTGAACCAGCATCTAGAGCACGATTGGCAGGCCTTGTGGACGAGTTCTTTTCAATCCGCTACCAGCCGGAGGACGAATCCATTGGACTCTTCTGCAAACGAGTGCATGAGAAGCTGTTACAGATAAAAGAAGGTGGATTCGAAATCCCAGACCTCTTAGTTTGCTTTCAACTAATAAGACATTTGCCTCACGAATACGATAATCTGGTACAACTGCTATACAGGATGGATGACAACGAGTTCACGCTAGACAATTTGTCTAAACATTTAATAACAGAATCCAGCCGGATCGACCTGAAGCGGAAGGACGAAGACACAAAATTAAGTATCGTGGCCGATGCTTATGCTACAAGAAACAAGTCATCTAGATACAAGGAGACACGGGCGTCTACTCCTGATCACAGCAGATGCGTACTGGACCCTGAATTAATTCCTTCAAGCCCAAGAAAGTCGACAGTTTGTCGTATGGGGCCGCGACCATTCTGCAACTACTGCAAAAAGTCGGGACATTATGAATCGAAGTGCTTCAAGAAATGCAATCGGCAGAAACCTGGTGGTGAATTATTTTATATGGAGGACAATCCAAAAACTGATCTTCAACGTGCCTATGCAGTTTCAAATTTTCCAAATGAAAGACCGAGGGAATTTCTCATTGATTCTGCTGCAACTGCTCACTTCTGTAAAGAACGTGATATGTTTACGACATTCAGAAAACTACCACCACAGAAGATCCTAGTCGGAGACAAGGACAGCACCTCGGAAGTATTAGGTATGGGTGATATTCAATTTACAGTTTTAGATAGAAACAGAAATTATGATATAACTTTAAAAGATGTGTTATACTCGCCTAATATGAGAAGAAATTTAATTAGTGGTGCTCGTATTGATCTTGTGGGAAACCAAATTAAATGGGGAAATAACAAAATGATTATTTATAATAGTTATAATAAATATTTGTTTACTGTTCCCAGAATTGGAAAATTGTATATCTTAAAAGGTTATCCCAAGATTAAAAATTATGTATATGTAACTGGTTTAGATCTAGAAAAAGCCCACCGTAGGTTTTGTCATGTTAACATGCCCTTAATTGAAAATATGAGTAAAATTAATTGTGTAAAAGGAATTGAAAAACTTAATTGTAAAAATATAGATAAAAATTGTAAGATTTGTGCTATTGCTAAATCCACTAGAATATCCTTAAAAAGAAACTATATGTACGAAAGGAAAACTAAAAATGTTTTGGAAAGGATCCATATGGATTTGTGGGGTCCTGCTCCAGTTAACTCTCTAGGTGGAAACAAATACTTTTTATCTATTATTGATGATTTTTCACGTAAAGTAACTGTTTATATTATTCAAAATAAGAATGAAGTTTTTGATTACTTTAAAAAATACTTGGTTAAAGCTGAAAGACAGCTAAATGTTAAGTTAAAATGTGTCCGAACTGACAATGGTTTAGAATTTTGTCACAAAGAATTTAAAAAGTTTTTAAATGATCTAGGAATAAAAATCGAAAGAACTTCAACTTATACCCCTGAACAAAATGGCATTGCAGAAAGGTTCAATAGAACAGCCATGGATTGTGTCAGAGCTATGCTTCAAGACAGTGGTTTACAACCACAATTTTGGTCAGAAGCACTTTTAGCATTTATTCATACTAAAAATAGATGCGAACACAAATTAACTGAGGGTATATCTCCTAACGAAATATGGACTGGTTTCAAACCATCAGTAAAACATTTTAGAATTTTTGGCTCTTTGGCATATGTTCATATTCCTAAAATACAGAGAAATAAATTACAACCCAGAGCTAAACTTGGTATTTTGACAGGATATGGTTTGAAAACTAAAGGTTACAGAATATATGTACCAAACGAGAAGAGAATAGTTGAAACAGTCCATGTTCATATCGACGAAAGTAAGAAAGCTGTTGATGTACTATTTGGTAAAAACTTTGAGTACGTTTCTTTCGATCTTAATTCTAATATTCCTATTTATCAATCAAATGAAAATATAAAAGTAAAATCGGAAAGTGAAACTCAAGTTTTAGATTCTAAGGATTTAGTTAAAACTGAGGACTTAAAAAGTCTTAACATTTCAAATTGGCGAAGAATTGAAAAACCTAGAAATAAAAGCAATAGGATAGATGTATACTATTATTCTCCTGAAAATTTGAGAATGAGATCTTTAAATGATATTAAAAAGTACTGTACTAAAAATAAGATTAGGTTTGATCCTGTAAATTTCAATTTTAAGCCAGAAACTGAACATCCTAATGTGGATATTTCTAATGTGCCATCTACTTCTAGTGATGAATCTAATTTTTTAGACCAACAGATGTACGACATGTATGATCAGTGTTACAATGTCGAAATCCCCAAAAGTTATGAAGAAACGCAATCAAGTAAGGATAAAATTAAATGGAATACTGCCATGAATGAAGAAATTCAGATAATGAAGGATAGGCAAGTATGGAAATTAGTGGACACCCCCCCAAATACAACCATAATTGGAAGTAAGTGGGTGTACAGCATAAAAATGGACGAAAACAATATACCTAAAAGGTATAAAGCTCGTCTTGTTGCTCAAGGTTTTAAGCAAAAACCCGGCATTGATTTTAAAGATATTTTTTCACCAGTTGTGAATTTTTCTATTGTTAAATTATTGATTTCTATGTTGGGTTGGTATCACTGTCAAGTTGACGTGAAAAGTGCATATTTATATGGACACCTTAAGGATACTATATACATGAAACAGCCAAAAGGATTTGTGCTGAAAGGATCCGAAAACAAAGTATGTCTATTGGAAAAGGCTATATATGGTCTGCATCAAAGTGGTAGAGAATGGAATTTGGAATTAGACGGTATTTTAGCTAAATTAGGATTTTCTCAGTTAAATTGGTGTAATTGTGTCTACAAATTTAAAGATGTAATTTTAATTGTTTATGTAGATGATATGGTTTTGTTTTAAAAAAGGGAACATTTGATAAATGAAGTAATCGAATTATTGGACAAAAAATTGGATCTTACAGTCCTAGGTAGAACTAAATATTTGTTAGGCGTAAACTTTCAAGAGATTGAAAATTCGATTTATTTACATCAAATTACCTACATTGAAAAATTAATGTCAAAATTCAAAGATCTTCCTAAAAGTTTTGTGAATTTACCTTTTAAAATTGGTTGTAACTTACCTGATAAGGTTAAAGAGGAAGAAATAATTGAAAATGATTTAATGAGGAAATTTCCCTATCGTTCCTTAATAGGATGTTTATCGTTTTTGTCAGATAGATCCAGACCAGATATTGCATTTGCTGTTAATATAATGTCTCAGTTTTGTAATGGTTATACTTACAAACACTGGTCTTACGTTGTTGATATTATGAACTATGTTTTTCTTACAAAGGATTTTAAAATTAATCTTTCCAATGTAGAAAGTTCAAATTTGATTGCTTTTTCTGATGCAAATTGGGGATGTGGTCTCACAAACAGACATTCAAGCAGTGGCTATTTAATTTATTTGGGTAACATCCCAATATCATGGAAATCTTCTAAACAAAAGTGCATAGCTCTTAGCTCAATGGAATCTGAATTTATTGCACTAACCGATTGCACTAAAGAAGTTATTTGGTTTAGTAGAATTATAAATGAATTAAGTTTGTGTGATTACATAAGACCCCAAGTATATTGTGATAATCAATCTGCTATCTATTTTTCAAAAAATAGTCAGGAAAATGTGAAAACTAAACATATTGATATCAAGTACAAATTTATTCGTAAATTAATAAAAGATGAACTATTTAACGTAAATTATATTTCATCGGAAAATAATTTGGCTGACTTTTTAACAAAGCCTTTATTGTTAAATAAATTTAAAAATATTATTAGAAAAATATTTTGTTAGATTTATATAAATATATATATTGAATTGTAATACATCTGCTGAGGTTTTACAACCGATGGGGCCGCATGTTGGAATCGGTCTCAAACCTCCAATTATAGTGCCGTGTGGGGCACATAAATTTGAAGAATGTAAATCTTTGAATGTATAAAAGTGAAGAAAGATTGGGGATCATGATCTGATCAGACTTCTTGTTATTCTTAAAATGTATGTTTTTAAACCATAAGACTTGGCTACGTAATAAAATTTATTTTTAATGTGTAAAAACTCTGTCTTCAATCGATAAAACCCAACAATAAGCCATGTCGGTAGCTACAAATCGATCAGACATGGGACATTAAGATTTATATATTTAATTCCGTTACAAAAATCTTTGGTAGATTTGTGTATATTTAATCCAGATTTTCCAATGTTTCACTAGTCAAAATGTTGTTTGGTACAGCTGTAGTCTCTGCCGCGCGCGGTGGCAACGCGTTTTTTTTGGCGCACTTTTTATGTCGCCACGGAAATCTTCCAACATCGAATATATACTGCATACGTATGGATGAAATATGTAAATCTGAAAGAAACAACGGTACAGCTGTAGTCTCTGCCGCGCGCGGTGGCAACGACTCTTGGAGCGGCTTTTGGCGTAGTTATAAGCGACTCATACCGGGTGATGGTAACCCATGTTTTTCTCGAATTTTCTCCTGGTTAGGGTTAACCTGTTTTTATGGCAACCTTGCCGGCGTCCAGTTCTGTCCAGCATTGGTTGTTCTTTTTAGTTTGGACACGGTGGAGAGCGGGTCTTTTTTTTTTTTCAGGATAGAAGTGGAGAGCGGGTCTTTTTTTTCAGGATATTGCATCAGGTTGTACTTTTTCGGTTTATTTTATTTTTTCTAGAATTCCTTATTTAAGATGCCTTCTGTTTTTAATATTGTAGATTAGTTTCAGACTTATCTGCAATACTAATACTTATTGGTTGTTCTTTTTAGTTTGGACACGGTGGGGAGCGGGTCTTTTCTTTTTAGGATATTGCATCAGGTTGTACTTTTTCGGTTTATTTTATTTTATTATTTCTAGAATTCCTTATTTAAGATGCCTTCTGTTTTTAGTATTGTAGATAAGTTTCAGGAGAATTTTGCTCGCAATTTAAAGTTTTCTTTTTCTGGTGGTAGGCTAACTTACGGGACTGAGGGAGTAGCTAATCGGTTTTTTTGTTACGAGTTGTGTCGAGATAAAGAGCTTTTTTTAAATTTTTTAAAGGAAACGGGATTAATTAAATCTAAAGTTTCATGTGATAAATGTAACGGGGATATGACTTTTTCAGTTAGGAATGCTGTTAGCGATGGTTACACATGGATTTGTCGAAATCGTCGGGATGATAAGCCTTGTCGTAGTTATAAATCTATTAGACACGGGTCATGGTTCCGTAAGAGTAATTTGAAGATGGAGGAGATTTTTTTTTGACATATGAGATTTTAAGGGGTACAAAGACGGAAGATATAGGGGAGGAGTATTTTTTTGCATCCCACACCTTAGCCGATTGGCGGCAGTTTGTTAACGAGGTGATTTCTGATTTTGTTGAAACGCAATCAGAAAAAATAGGAGGGGTAGGTAAGGTAGTTGAAATCGATGAGTCTAAATTTGGGAAACGTAAATATAATAGGGGTAGGAGAGTTGAAGGCCAGTGGGTTTTTGGGGGATTGAAAGAGGATCAGGAAAAATGTTTTTGGTTGCAGTTCACAATAGGTCAGCAGATACGCTTGTGGACGTTTTAACGCAATGGGTTGAGAAGGGAACAACAATTCACTCAGACTGTTGGAAGGGGTATTTAAGTTCAAAAAATAATTTAGAAAGCAATGGGTATAATCATTTAACAGTAAACCATTCGCTTACTTTTGTAGACCCTGAAACTAAGTGCCACACTAATACAATTGAGACAACGTGGAGGCATGTTAAAAGCACGCTTCCCACCCACAACCAACAAACTCCCTTTCACTTTTATTTAGCAAAATATTTATTTGAGAAAAATTGTTCGGCCCTAAGTATTGATCCTTTTAACAGGTATTTGGAAATATGTACAGTATAGATTCACTGTTGGAAATTCGAGAAAAAATGGGTTACCCTCACCGGCATGAGTCGCTTATAACTACGCTAAAAGTCCATATAATTATTCAATATTTGCAGTGTTTTTCTAGTCAAAATGTTGTTTAATTCAGATTTACATAATTCTTCCGTACGTATGCAGTATATATTCGATGTTGGAAGATTTCCGTGGCGACATAAAAAGTGCGCCAAACACGGCGCCAAAAAAAACGCGTTGCCACCGCGCGCGGCAGAGACTACAGCTGTACCTGTTGTTTTATCAAGATTTATATATTTAATCTATATGTATGCAGTATATATTCAATTTTGGAAGATTTTCTTGGCAACATAAAAAGTGTGCAGTCATTGCCACTCTGCACAGCAGACTGCAGCTGTACTGAAATCCCTTTATGTGCATATTAATGCTATACTTATAAATGTATTGAAATAAGATGAGGTGTGAACCTTTTCATCGAGAGAAAAGGTAATTGAGAAAGTTTAGCACATGCTGTACTCAGTTCTGCTAGCAGGGTGACAACAATCACGATTTGAGAATTTTTTTGATTTAAATCAGATTATTTTTATTTAAATCGTATTTTGGAGAGATTAATTAATTCGTAACCCCTACAAGTTTAAATTTGTTGGACATGAGACAAGCAAATCTGTTGATTTGCACTAAGTTCGTGACCATAGTTTCCCATGATTCAGAAATACAAATTTTATTTGCACCTATACGTCTGTTGAAATTTAAAATCAGATAGCACAACGTTGTTCGTTTACGAATTTTTCCAAAAGCGAAACCTTAAATATTTTGTCAGCATCTGACACAAACGATACTCACTTTTTTCGTTTTTCCAAATCTGTTCAAATTAATTGAGTTTCCCATTTTTTCAATCGCTTTCACATCCATTTCGTAACAATCGCACACATAACCCCTTAGACATCAAATGAAAAATATCAAATCTTTAATACACATAACATTCGCTTGGTTGGTTGTTTTTTTCTTGAGACTTTTAGCTGCAGTCAGGCTTTTGTCTCCAATCTTCCTAAATGATCTAAATTTAAGAGAAAAGTATGAAGAGATTAAAATAACATTCGCTTGTTGGTTGGTTGATTTCCTTGAGACTTATAGCTACAGAATCAGGCTTTTGTCTCCATTCTTCCTAATTGGAATATCCAATAAACGATACAATACAATAACAAGTAATTGACACACACACACAGTGAAAGCTTTACTGACACTGAGGAGAGAAAACATTTTTTTTTCTTTTTTTTTTGAGACTTTTAGCTGCAGAGTCAGGCTTTTGTCTTCAATCTTCCTAAATGATCTAAATTTAAGAGAAAAGTATGAAGAGATTAAAATTTTTCAATTGATATGAGAAATCTAGTTATTACTCTAGCTTGTTGTGGTTTATTTATGATGCTTTTTATGAGATTTTTAAAGGTGAAGTCTTGAGATTGGAATTTTATTTTTTCGATGAGTTTTTTTCTATGGCGTGAATACTTTTTGCATACGAAGATGATGTGTTGAAATGAGTCGATAACTTTGCAGCTGTCACAGAGATTTGTGTCTGCCAGATGGAATCTAAAGAGAAGATCTGGAGTGATTAACATTCGGGATAAGAATCTTGAAAAATAAACATCTTCTTTTCTTGACATTAGAGTGTTTTTTACATCATATATGTTTGGAAGGTTGCCTGAGATTTGGTAGTATTTGCTATGATTGAATATTGATCGATCAGTGAGGTCCAACTTGTTTCCTATGTATTTTGTCGTATCTTCCGGCGATAACCATTCAAGAAAGATGTCTTCTTCTCTCACTGATTTGGCGAGTTGATCTGCTTTTCGTTTATTTCAATGTCTCTATGTGCTGGAACCCAGATTAATTTTAAATTTGTAACGAGTTTTGCGGTGTTGATTAGTTTGTTTTTAAGTCGTGGGATTACTTTCGATGATTTGATGGAACAGTTTTGTAGAGCTAGTAAGACAGATTTGCTATCGGTGAAGATACAGTTATTAGAGTTGAAGTCAATAAGTTCATCTAATGCTTGACATAGGGCTAAGGCTTCCGCAGTAAAGATGGAGTTGATGTTGCTGATTCTATATTTGATTATTAATTTGTTTGAATATCCTGCAATTGCTGTAATATTGTTTGTTTTAGATGCATCTGTTGCTATTAGGTGATAGCTATAGAGTAGTTGATCAGTCACATTTTTAAAAAGAGCTTGGATGCAATTATTTGGTAGGGATTTTGTTTGGAAATCCAAATTTTCGATAAAAAACGAGATGTTAGGTGGGAATGATTCCACTGGAAAGATGAACATGATGAGGTGATCTGTCTTGAAGTCTTCTTCAAGTAATTCAAAACAAGAGATAATCGACGAACTATTTTGTTCGAGTAAATTAATATTATCTTGGATAATGGAATGCAAGGGGGAGAAAGTTCCCAAAGAAATGTGCTTTATCCAGAATTTATTACTTATTTTTTTTATTTGGGTTTTAATTTGGATTGTGTCTGTGATTTTGTGGAGAATAATATTTGGAGTCCAGTTGGGGAGTCCGCATGCAGTTCTCAATGCCATGTTTTGACATATTTCTAAATGATTTATATTTGTTTTATTGCATGAGTTTAGAATTGTACTGCTATAATGGAAGATATTACAAATTGATGTTTTTGCTAGGTGTATTAAGTGATGTGTGCGAGCACCGTAATTTTTTTTTTGCTAGGGCTTTAAGGATATTTATGCGTTTATATGCTTTTATTTTTAGTTGTTTGATGAAGTAGTTAAGATTACCATATTTGGAGATTATGATGCCGAGGAATTTTAGTTCATCTGTCCAATCGATCACGTTACCATTCATAGAAAAGCACCAGTCAAAAGTAGTTCTTTTTTTTGATAGGTTTATAATTGAGCATTTATTATGGGATATTTTAAGATTCCAATAGTTGCACCATCTACTGATATTTTCTATTGTGTTTTGTAATTTTTTTTTTATGTAATCTGGATTGTCGTGGGTACAATAAAAAAGGATATCGTCTGCATAGATTATGTAGTTTATACCTATTGGTATTGTTTCATGAAAATCTGCCATGAATATTGTGAAAAGAATTGGGGAGAGAACACTACCCTGAGGAACTCCTCTTCTCATTTCAATTGAGTTTGATATGGTGTTTTCCCATTTTACCCTTATTGTCCGATCTTGAAGGAAGTTATGAAGCCATTTGGAGATATTTCCTGAGAGTCCTATATTGAGACATTTCATTATTAGGCCATCTATATAAATTGAGTCATATGCAGATTTTATGTCTAGAGATATTGCAATTAAGAATTTTTTTGAGAATGGGCATTTTTTATTGTCGAAAATAGTGTTTGGATTGCTGTTTGACTATCTCTGAAAGGTAAGAAGCCAAGATGAGTAGGTTCAATTTTATTATGTTTAATTAAGAAAGAGGAGATTCTTCGGGATAAAATTCTTTCGAATATTTTTGCAGGTACTGAAGTAAGAGATATGGGACGGTAAGAAGTGACATTATTTTTTGGTTTCTGTGGTTTATGAATAGGAATTATTAGTGCTGTTTTCCAGCTATTTGGTATTTTGAAGTTAAGCCAGATATCATTAAAAATAGATTTTATTATTGTAGTTGATTCTTGGTTTAATCCTTTGAAAATTTGTGCTGAGATGCCATCTTCTCCAGGTGTTGAAATTCGAGTATTTTTTATTGCATTATTTAGTTCTGTTGATGTTATTGGTTTGTTTAAATCAAAATTTTCTATATTATTATAGTCGATAGGAATAGGGTTGTGATTTTCGTTTGTAGCAAGGAATTTGGCGAAGGTATTACTTTGTTCTTTTATTGACAAGATTTCTTTGCCGTTGAGTTGTAGAACGATGTTGGATTTCTGATTTTCATTCGTTCTTCGATTTAATATGTTGAAGATACGAAAGAGAAAGTAAGGGTTTTGCTGCATTCTGCAGACGTCATCCCAGTATTTTTTTTTGCTGTCTCGAATAGCTTGTTTGAGTTTTGCAGAGAACTTTTTGTATTTGATCCAATGGTCATCCTTGAGAGAGATTCTAGCCTTTTTTAGATAATGCTTTTTTAAGAAAAGTAATTGATTGCATTTAGTGTTCCACCATGGTGTTGTTATCTTTTCGCAATTTAGTTTCGTGAATCTATTTCTTGATTTGGCCTCTTCTATCAGATTTTGTAGTTGATCATAGTTGTTACAGTTTTCTTTGGTAATGCTAGTATTAAGTTGTTCTATGACTCTGTTCCATCTGTAGAAAATTTTTTTAATTGGTGAGTAAGTTTCATTTTCGATGTTTATTATGATTGGGAAGTGGTCACTTTCGTAATTGTCATCTTCGATATGTAAATTGCAGATAGGAAATATTTCAGAAGAACAAAAAGATAGATCGATAAGAGTAAAGGTTCCGTTTGGGGCGATGTGGGTTGGTTTATTGTGATTGATAAGGCAAAGGTTTTTTTCCAATGCCCAATTGAACAATGTAACGGCGGCTAGAGAAACGATCACCACGCCAGCGTGGGAAAATGAAAAATCTTGTTGACTCAGGTGTCGAGAGGAAAAGCCCACACTCCATAACGACCACCCGAAAACATCTTAATGATCTCTTAACGACAGCCAGCCAGCAGGGATCGGAAATCGCTGTGGTTTCAAAACAAAGGGCAGGCGCCTTTTTGTCGCTCTCTTCGACATTTCAAGACCAAGAAGATTGATATAAATGATGATGAGTTTCCGACAGGGTTTGATGGACCCTTTCAAGTCCGCCGAAGTCTGTCGTAAAAGTTGATGGGAAAGACCAACGTGAGACAGCCAATCAAGAACGTGAGAAATCTTCAACACCCAATCCAGCACCGACTAAAAGGCGGACCAGAAACGGAAAAGAGGAGTCGATAAGCACCCAACATAGAGAGTTTTTGGAGAGACGGAGAGAGAGAGAAGAGAGAGATCACGAGAGGAAAGACGAGAGGAGAGACGGAGACAGAGGATCACAGAGGATCAGAGAGCTTGGAGAGAAGCGGTCAACAGAGACCGTTTTTGGAGCTTGGTGAATATCCGTTCACTGTTGTGCATTTATCCCACCTTGGGATCCGATACTCGCCGGAGTATTTTAGTGAGAAAGGCTCGACCGTAGCCGTAAAGGATAACCCTCCTAGAGATCCGTGTAACTGTTCATCCTAGTAGTGATCCTGTCCAGAAAGACTGAGATTTCCTGCCTTGGAACTCTGTACTCACTCGAGTAATTTTGTGTTGAGAATAGGCTCACCCGTAGCCGTGCGTTAGACTTCCCCGAGCGAAATTGTGAGGCTCGCCAGCAGCCCTAAGCGCCTCGATAGAACTTTGGACCTTCCAAGGAACTAATATTAATGAACTTTACATTCATTTTCCGACTTTTTGTACAAATTGTAAAATAAACCAATTTAGTCCAGAATCGGATATTTTCAATGGTAACTAGTCTAGCTACCCGTGAATCAAGACGTTACAGACTAGTTAACTTTCTGGTGGCAGCGGAAGAGATCGACACCCAGTCGTGAAGAAGTAACGGAAGCGATCGACACCCAGTCGTAAAGCAGTAGCGGAAGCGATCGACACCCAGTCGTAAAGCAGTAGCGGAAGCGATCGACACCCAGTCCTGAAGTAGCGGAACCGACCGACGCCCAGTCCTGAAGTAGCGGAACCGATTGACTTCGTTCGACATCCAGTTCTGAAGGAGCATCGAACCGACCGACATCCAGTCCCGGAGAAGTAGCGACTTCGTTCGACATCCAGTTCTGAAGGAGTATCGAACCGACCGACATCCAGTCCCGGAGAAGTAGCGACTTCGTTCGACATCCAGTCCCGGAGAAAAGGACGCCTGGTCCGAAATACAGTTACGGAAGACGCCGAGTCCCGAAAAAGAAATAGAAGACCAAGTTTTGTGTGGAAAGTGACCGACCAATAACCCTGATCTGAAGTAGATGAAAGTGACGAGATCCTGTGCAGCACGACAGCAGGTAAGGCTTGATTTTACTTTAGAGGCAAAAATTGTAGTAAATTAATGTGCTAGGAATTTAAAATTGTCTTAATGAAATTATATTGTATGTGTAATTGAGTGGTTGCAACATTTAGCAAAGTGCTTGATTTGAAAAATTTAGAAAACTATTGTGTTATCAATTCAGGAAGAACTTTCCTTTGAAATTAGAGTAAAAGTCATTTATTGAAATTAAGTACTGTTGTAATCTAAAAATTATCGAAGTATTCTGTGTAGAGTTACGCTTAGTATATTTTGTGAAATTTGAGTTAAGATTGTTTTGAAATTTAAGGTACATTGTTTTATAGTGTTGCATTGTGTTTTAAGTATTGGTCACATATATTAGTATATTATTGTGTGTATAATTGTGTGTAAGGGACAGGAGAATTTTAAAATGGCATTTTTAGCAAGGCAACGTAAGGCAGATTTGCAGAAACTCGCTTATGAGTTAGGTATCGACCTAGGACCTAATGATAGGGTGTTAGATATAACCACAAAGATATCAGAGCATCCACAATACGACGAAGAATGGGTGAAGGCTCAGTTGCAGGTTATAGTAGAGGAACGGGAGATGAGACAGGCTAGAGAGGAACGGGAGATAGCCGAGAGAAATGCTAGGGAGGCGGAAGAGCGAGAAGAGCGAATTCGAATGTTCGAGTTAGAAAAACTCAGAATTACGCAAGCTGCTGAAACAAATAGCTTAGGTTCGTCACAAACGGATAATTCTAGACCAACGAAAAACTTGAAATCCGTAATGCAGAAATTTGACCCAGAAAAAGGAGACATGGCCCTATTTCTCACCTTGTTTGAAAGACAGGCGAAAAAGATTGGAATAGATGAGGTTGATTGGGTGACTCACCTTCTTTACCTACTCCCGATGGATATTGCAGAAATTATCATGAGAGAGCCCCCTGAAAAATCAGAAGATTACGATCATGTTAAGAGTACCCTCCTAAATAGATTTAAATTAAATCCGGAAACATTCCGAACCAAATTTACACAGCATCAGAGACGATCAGGAGCGCCCTGGAAAGATCTAATGTTTGAATTAAGAAGTTACTTAGAGGGATGGCTAGATGGAGTCGGAGTGGAAAGTTTTGAGGACCTCAAAAACCTAATGCTAACGGATCAAATAAAAAGGAGAGTTTCTCCTGAGATTAAGGAGCATTTCATAGATCAGTGGGCAGCCATAGTAGACCCCGAAGAATTAGTATCTAAATTAGACCAATATGAAGCCGCTAGACGCACTGTTAGAAGACCTCTCACAGCTAAGTTCCCAGAAAAACGTTTCCCAGATAAGCCCAAACCTGAAAACAAACCTGCAGTAGTGAGGAAATTTGAGCCAGAAAAGAGCGAACGCTCGAATTGGAGGAACCCAAATCCTAATGAGCAAAAGTGGAGGAAGCGAGAATTTGAACGGCGAACAGCGCCGGCGTGTTACATATGCCATTCGACGGATCATCTGAGACCGCAATGCCCTGAATTAAGGAGAAACCCGAATCACGAACGCGTGAATCATTTAAAAATGGAGGAGAATTTCGCACCTTCGTTTGCCCCTTATCTGAGTGAGGCTAAAGTTAATGGGATAAATACCGTGATATTGAGAGATAGTGGAACCAGTTTGGACGTAGCTCCCAACCACTTAGTAAGACCAGATGATTACACCGGAGAAACAGTTTGGTTGAAACAGGCTCTGGAAAATCATTTCCGATGTTTACCGATAGCAACAATTAGTTTAGAAAGTGAAAAATTCGGCAAGATAATCACTAAAGCAGCGGTAGTGGATAAAACGGTAGAATTGAACCATTATCTCCTGGGAAACTCGACCCAAGAATTGCTCGAGGAGGCAAGGAAAAACCCACATTTAGTTAATGCTGTCGTTACGCGTAGTCAAAACAGGGGAAACAAAAGATCAGGGAGTTTGGAGAAACTCAAAACCCCCAACTGCGTTAGCGAAAAACCACCTCTTCAATCGAATAGCCAGGAGCGCGAGGTTCCGATTCATCTACCCCCTGCTGAAAAGCATACAATTGCCCTTTTGAAAGTAACCCCCGAGGAGTTTTCCAACGCACAAAAGGAATGCTCTGAATTGAGTACGCTGTGGAAAAAAATGGAAGAAAAGCGAACTCAGGAATATAGGGTGGATAAAAATTTGTTGTTTAGGATAACCGCAGATCACCGAGGTGAGGAAAGGAAACAATTAGTCATTCCCGCAAGAATGAGGGATGAAATTCTAAGGTTATGCCACGAAGAAGTAGCCGCACATTTAGGCTCGACAAAAACCAAAGATAAACTATTGAGATATTATTTTTGGCCGAACTGCATTAAGGATGCTGAAGAATACGTCAGAACATGTGACCCGTGCCAGAGAGTGGGAAAACCAAGGGAAAAGAAGAAAGCCCCATTAAAATTAGTGCCGGTGATTAAAGAGATCTTCTCGAAAATTAATGTAGATACAGTAGGACCCCTTCCTTATTCAAGTAAGGATAATAGATACTTAGTAACTGCTATCTGCATGGCCTCAAAATATCCTGAAGCGATACCCGTTCGCGACATCAGTTCAGAATCAATAGTGGAGTCTCTCATGATTATATTTAGTAGATTGGGATTTCCCAGAGAAATACAATGTGACTTAGGCACTTGTTTCACGAGCAATTTGACCACCACGTTTTTTAAAAAATTTGGCATTAAGGTTACACACAGCTCTGTAAGACACCCACAAAGTAACCCAGTAGAGAGG
The DNA here is from genome assembly GCA_933210815.1 of Meta bourneti. Classification (NCBI taxonomy): domain Eukaryota; kingdom Metazoa; phylum Arthropoda; class Arachnida; order Araneae; family Tetragnathidae; genus Meta; species Meta bourneti. The sequence continues at coordinate 85,018,104 of OW119933.1, forward strand.
TGGCACAGATCCGTAAAAAGATTATTGAAAGTTTTGTGTTTGGAATCGGGATTAGATTGGGAGAAAAATCTACCCGCAGCTCTCTTAGCATTAAGAACGGTGACTCATGAGTCCACAAATTTTAGCCCCGCTGAACTCGTGCACGGAAAGAATCTTCGAACCCCCGAAACCTTACTTTTCGAACATTGGGTAGAACCGGAGGAAGAAGAAAATGTCGTGACCGAGTACGTGTTCGAATTAATTAACAGGTTGAAGCATTGTCAGGAATTGGCCTATGAACGAGTTTCAGACATGCAACATAAAAGGAAAACCTGGTACGATAAAGATGCCGTTCGTAGAATTTTTAAAAAGGGAGATAAGGTGTTAGTCGTAGCGTCATCCAAACCAAACAAATTATCTGTTAGTTGGATAGGCCCTGGAGTGATCGAGAGTCAACTCTCAGATACTAACTACATAGTTAAGATGCCTGGTAAAACCGAAAAATCTCAGGTGTATCACGTAAATCTTCTAAAACCTTATAATAAGCGGGCGGAAGCAGTGAACTTACTGATTAGTGGAGAGAATGTCGGAACATCAGATTCTGATTTAGAGATAAATTACCCGTCGTCAAACCCCAATTTGTATGATTTCGAGGAGATAGTGAGGGATAGTGATTTAGCTGGAAAATGCAGCCCTGAACAAATCGCCCAACTCGAGACGTTATTATTGTCTCATAAGAAAATATTTTCAAATGACCCAGGTAGGACAGATTTGGTAGAACACGACCTAGAATTGATCAGTAATCAACCAGTGAGGTCAAAACCCTACAGGACGTCACCCCGACAAACGGAAATTTTAAAAACTGAAATCAAGAGGATGTTGGACCTCCAACTGATAGAGATAGGAGAGTCAGATTATACTTCTCCAATGATATTAGTGGAAGCTCAAGGCAAAGATCCAAGGCCTTGTGTAGACTACCGCAAATTAAATTCTATAATTAGAACCGAATATTTTCCCTTACCGAATATCGACGAAAGAATAGAGAAGGTATCAGCAGCAAAGTACATCACTGTCATTGATTTAACAAAAGGGTATTGGCAGATTCCGTTAAGCCCCAAGGCTCAGAGATTAGCCGCATTTGTGACTACTTTTGGAACTTACCGACCACTAGTCCTTCCTTTTGGTCTGGTAAATGCCCCTTTTTGTTTTTCCAAATTCATGTCACAACTCTTGCAAGGATGCGACGAGTTTAGTGTACCATATTTAGATGATGTAGCCATCTTTTCAAATACGTGGGAAGATCATCTAAAACACCTAGGCCTAGTTCTAAATAGAATCGCGGAGGCCAAATTAACGATCAAACCATCGAAATGTCGGTTCGCGCAAAGCAGCGTAAAATATTTGGGACACGAGGTAGGTGGAGGTCTCAGATCCCCTGCCGAAGCCAAAACAAAGGCAGTATTGGAATTTCCGGCCCCCAAAACGAAAACACAGATACGCCAATTTCTAGGCTTATGTGGATTTTATTCACGATATATTAAAAACTATGCTGTCATCGCGGAGCCTTTAACCCGCGCCTTAAAGGGAAAACATAGAAAGGAAGCGATAGAATGGACACCAGAGCATGAGCACGCATTCCAAACACTAAAAGGGAAACTCACCGAAAAACCCGTACTTTATGCCCCGGACTATAGTAGGGAATTTATCCTGCAAACCGATGCATCAGATAAAGGAATCGGGATCATTATGGCTCAACGAGGGCCACACAATAACAAACATCCGATCTTGTTCTTGAGTCGGAAATTTAGCGAGTGCGAGAAGAAGTTTAGTGCTACAGAAAAGGAATGTGCAGCTATCATTTATGCAATTAAGAAATTGCGACATTACCTAGATGGTCAAAAGTTTACAATCGAAACTGACCACAACCCTTTAGTTTGGTTGCGTACGAACGCAGGAAATAACCCTAGACTCATGAGATGGGCGTTGGCGTTGCAACCATTTGACTATACAATAGTCCACAGAGCAGGGAAAGACAATAAGCACGCTGATTGCTTAAGTCGCGTGGAATAAATAACATCTGACACTTCAAATGAAAATTTGATTGTAAATATTTAATAGTGTATAAATTGTGATCTATGTAAAATGTAAATACAAATGATGCTTGTGTTTGTAATTTAAATAATTGAATAAGATTGTAAAATGTTGGAAGGTTAAAACCATTGGTTATAGCTGCCTCTGAAGTATTGTCAAGACCTCCTGTATGTCTAACCCCTTCCTTTTAGATTTTGCTCTCTAACACATCGCAAAATCTCTCTATGGGGGGAGGAATTCTGTAACGGCGGCTAGAGAAACGATCACCACGCCAGCGTGGGAAAATGAAAAATCTTGTTGACTCAGGTGTCGAGAGGAAAAGCCCACACTCCATAACGACCACCCGAAAACATCTTAATGATCTCTTAACGACAGCCAGCCAGCAGGGATCGGAAATCGCTGTGGTTTCAAAACAAAGGGCAGGCGCCTTTTTGTCGCTCTCTTCGACATTTCAAGACCAAGAAGATTGATATAAATGATGATGAGTTTCCGACAGGGTTTGATGGACCCTTTCAAGTCCGCCGAAGTCTGTCGTAAAAGTTGATGGGAAAGACCAACGTGAGACAGCCAATCAAGAACGTGAGAAATCTTCAACACCCAATCCAGCACCGACTAAAAGGCGGACCAGAAACGGAAAAGAGGAGTCGATAAGCACCCAACATAGAGAGTTTTTGGAGAGACGGAGAGAGAGAGAAGAGAGAGATCACGAGAGGAAAGACGAGAGGAGAGACGGAGACAGAGGATCACAGAGGATCAGAGAGCTTGGAGAGAAGCGGTCAACAGAGACCGTTTTTGGAGCTTGGTGAATATCCGTTCACTGTTGTGCATTTATCCCACCTTGGGATCCGATACTCGCCGGAGTATTTTAGTGAGAAAGGCTCGACCGTAGCCGTAAAGGATAACCCTCCTAGAGATCCGTGTAACTGTTCATCCTAGTAGTGATCCTGTCCAGAAAGACTGAGATTTCCTGCCTTGGAACTCTGTACTCACTCGAGTAATTTTGTGTTGAGAATAGGCTCACCCGTAGCCGTGCGTTAGACTTCCCCGAGCGAAATTGTGAGGCTCGCCAGCAGCCCTAAGCGCCTCGATAGAACTTTGGACCTTCCAAGGAACTAATATTAATGAACTTTACATTCATTTTCCGACTTTTTGTACAAATTGTAAAATAAACCAATTTAGTCCAGAATCGGATATTTTCAATGGTAACTAGTCTAGCTACCCGTGAATCAAGACGTTACAACAAGGTTTGGCCTGCAGTGGAGTGTGAATTGCCTCCCCAGAGGTCATGTTTTATGTTAAAGTCTCCGAGGAGGAAACTATTATTTTTTATGTTATTTGAAATATTGTTTAAAGTTTTATATTCAATTTTTCCATTAGAGGAGTAGAAATTAATGATCATAAAAGGTCTATTTTTTTTGCATGTATTGGACAGCCATTAATTCATTTTCATTGTTATCAGTTGAATTGTCAATGTCAATTATTTTTGATTGAATGTTCTCAGATATTGCAATTATTAGACCTCCTCCAATTTTGTGTGGTCTATCTCTTCTGTAAGTTATTTTATGTGGAATATGGAAAGTTTGATGAGGTTTTAGAAAGGTTTCCTGAATTACTATTATTTGAGCTGTCTTAAAGATTTCTGTGTCCAGGACCCATTTTTTATTTTGAATCCCCCTTGCATTCCATTGTATGATGTGCATGCTTTTTTTTTTTTTTTTTTTAGCTTTTTCTTTTTGATTTATCTATTCGACCTTCCTTGTTGCTAAAGTTCAGGGAATTATCACTGTTGAGTATCGATGGGGGTGTAATTGTTTTATTTTTTGATCCATTATCCGTTTTCTTTTTTTTCTCCTTTGGTGGGCTTGTATCTGTTTTATCTTTGGTTTGAGATTTCAAGTTGCTAATGTTCATTTCTGCCATTGACATGAATATATCAGACATTTTTTTTAGCATTTGGTCTAATTTATCTGAGAATGTTTCGTAAAGTTTTCTTGTCAGCTGATCAAGGGATTTTTCAATTTGGCTTATTTCATTGTTTTGATTTGATGATGTTATTTTTGTTGAGTATGTGGTTTTTTTGGTGAAATATTTTCTTCTGGCTTCGCTGTAAGTTAACCTGTTTGATGATTTATATTGAAGGAAATCTGCTTCTCTTATTTTGTAAGGGCAGTTGTTATAGTCAGCTCTGTGGTTTTGTCCACAGTTTATGCATTTTATCGGTTTTTGGCATGGATCGGTATGTTTTAATTCTCCACAGGTTACGCATATATTTTCAGTTTTACAATGGGTGGAGTTGTGAGAGAATTTAAAGCAGGAAGCGCATTGTCGAGGTTTGTCTATGAATTGATTTATTTTTTGATTTGTTAAAAATATTTTAATTGATTTGGGAATAGTTGTTCCCAAGCACGTTATTAGTATTGGATATATTCCTTCTTTGGAACCTTTTTGAAATCTTCTTAGTTCCAAAATGGAGATGTCATTTTCAATAGTGAGTTCTTCTGCAATTTCTTCTAATGTGGTTGAGGTGTGAATATCGAATATTAAGAATTTCGTAGTTAGGCTTTCCCATATAACTTGGGGGATTACCGGTACTCCTTGTATTTCTGTTATGTTAACAAGGTTACTTGCTACTGAAATGAATAATTTTCCGGATCTTGTGAAATTTAAGTCTGTGATTTTTTTATAAACTGAAGTTTTGTAAATAATCTCTTCTTTGATTTTTTTTGGATTGTTTCTTGGGATAGTATTGGTGTTAGTTGGGTTGAGAAATAGTTTGCAGGAGGTGGCTCCTTTTTGAAATGCATAATTTATTGAGTTTTCAATTTTATCGTTGGTTTTTAGGAATTTAGGGTTGAACGAAATTGTCGGATCTACGTCGGGTTCCTCCATAAGGTTACTCATTTCTTCGGTAACCCTAAATATTGAAGACGTCATCTTGCTACATCTTTTTAAAGTTGTATTCGGGTCCAGACCCCTTTTTTTCGAAATTAGGTAATATAAAGTCACTTACCTTCTCTTCAGGAAAGTGAGAAATGAGGAAAAGTTGTATATGAAAAATGAACGAGACTTTCGTTGCTTGAAGGAGAAAAAAAAAAAATGTCGTCCGTACTATGCTGCTAAGTCCGACAGCAAAAATAAGGAAATTCGTGAAGATGTTCTATAAGTTCATTCTTCAATATTGTAATAGGATATCTTCTAGCGGTGTAATTCCAATTTCAAGTATCTGGTTCGTAAAGTGTTTGCACTTCAAGAAAACTCGAGTTTCAGCATCCACTCCACAAAACTATCTCATGAAACACGACACCTAGACAAAACTTTCTTGTGGAAAGTTCGCGTTCCTAGTACTATCATCAAACGAAAACCATAACATTCGCTCGAATTTGTTTTGACTTTTAAGGATTTCATTACTTCATTTCATTTTCCGGAAGATCCGGATAATTTTTCTCAATACATTTTTTGAATTAAATTTAGTTTTGATGTTTTAAAATTGCCTTTATTGAATGTGTTTGGTGAATTAATTTTATTTAACAATAAAAACAACTAAAATTTTTATTTTTATATTTTTCAAAGCTATTTTCAAAAACATTTGTGTTCCCTCGTTCGAGAATGGAAGTACTTTAACTTTCACTCGTTTTCACTTTTACTCACAAAAAGCTTTATGTCTGATACATTTTGAATTATTATCTTAGTTCTCTAGAGGCACAAGGCAAAGCAGCCAAACCTCAACTCTGCTTTTCTCCGAAAAGCATCATCATCATCTCTGATCGAGTCATCACAGATGAGTCTACGGACCAGTCGACCAGTTTTCTGAATCTCTAATGAGAAAATTTGGCTCACTCGGATTGCATTCTGAACGTGTCTGCTGCGAAAATCAAAATAATTTATTCTTTTTCTCACTTTATTTCTCGGATTGTGTCATTTGTGTTTCCATATTCGTTGTGTTTTAGTAACTAGTAGTTTATTTCGTTAGTAGTACAATTGTTTATTGACTAAGTGTCATTTGTGTTTTCAAATTCATTGTATTTTAGCAGATAGTGGTTTATTGATTAAACGTCATTTGTGTTTTCAAAAGTTGATTAAATTCATAGTGCTTGTATTTTAATTTCTCTAACATTATATTAGTTTGAATATCTGTTAATCATGAGACTTCTTATATTGGCGATTCTATGGTCAAGTATTTGAATGAATACTTGACTAACGAATTGTCTGATCATGAAGTTGATCTCATTTCTTTTCCAAGTGCTAAAATAGAAAGGTTATCAGATGAACTTAGTGGATTATATCATTACGATTGGATGTTGTTTCATGTTGGAACTTTATGGTGATGTTTCAGAAATACACCATGCTTTTCCAGGAAATTTCACGCCTACATCCTGGAGTCAAGGTGGTTGTATTGGGGATCATACCTCGTGGTACAAATTTCTTTTTGGATTATCGATCCCGTTGTGCCCTGTCATCTCATCTGCTGTTCTTAAACACCAAGACAGATGTTATCAACGCAGAACTGGAAAAGACTTGCCTGAGCTGAGAGGCGTTCTATTTTTGCTAGTCTCTCTGTTCATGGCAAGGCCTCTGGGACAGAGATGGGCTACATCTGAGCAGAAAATGCAACCATTACCTGCAAAAATGTTTATAAAAACACTAAATGGGCTAATAGCTATGGATGATGCAATCTGCAAAATCGTAAGTTCTTTGTCAGTTGTTAAATTGCCTGTTAAGTGTAACTCTTCACCTGCTCTTTCTCTTAAGCCTCCTTTGTTTTCTGCTGTTTCTAATATAACCTGTGAAACCTGTCCTTTTCTCATACTTGCTTTTCATCCATTCTCACTAAACCTTTGTATTCTGATGTTGTCTCTGGTAGAATCTCTGTAAAACATGTCCTTTCTAACAATTCTTGTAACTCTTCATCTGCTTCACTTGCTCCTTCTATTAAACCTGTTTTGCCTGCTGTGACTAATAAATCCTCCCTGAAACCTATCTTTCATAACAATTATTGTCACTCTTCACCTGCAATTTCTCTTAAACATCTCGTCTCTGATAGAACCTCTATAAAACCTGTACTTTCAAATAATTCTGTTATAATATCCACTTGTACTAATTCTTTGTATTTTTAACCTTTTACCTTCTCAGTCTGTTTCTACTGTTAGACTACATTAATTTGCACGTGCCTGAATAATTTTGTTGCATATAGTTGCGCTGGAGGGGGTGAGGGATGTCAGGATCAACTGGATAGTAAAGTATATCCGAGGAAATGCGAATCTTGTGAAAGATTGTATAAGTCGAAAGAATCTTTCCGTAAACACCTTAAAAGGTGTAATTCTCTTGTAGGGCCAAGAATTTCATATCCTCGTGAATGTACGATTTGCTTAAAGTTCTACTGTTCTAAAGAATCATTTTTTAATCATAAAACGGATGTAAACCCATTCAATGCTCACAAGATTCCAATTTAATTGAAAACAAATGAGAAAAATGCTTAAAAACATTTTCTAACATGTTTAGCCTTAAACGACATTTAAAAGCATGTCCTTGGATGCAAGATAAAACTGTAGACGTTTGGAAATGTAAGGTTTGGAAAAATTTTTCAAGAATATACAGGAATTAAATATTCATGAACAGTCTTGTTATTTAAGAAATGAGCAATAGGTACATTTTTGTGTTTTTCCAGAGTGCAGTAGGCCATTTAGCCACATTGGACGTTTAAATAGACATAATTGAAGAGTACACAATTCAAATAATCTAAAAGTTCTATCATTTGATTGTATGAATACCTTTCAAAATTGGTTCGAGATGGAAGGCACTTCAACTTTTACATCTTTTAAGAAAACTACAGGAAGTAAACTATGTGGTTCCAAAATTTTCCATTATTATTCTTGTCAATTTAATGTTCCATTATCCAAGCTTGACGTCTCCAGAAAAATTTACCGCAGAAATTTAAAAGGTATAGTACCTCAATTAATTGTCCAGTTAGGATTTGTGCCTGTGAGCAAAAAGACTTGGTTACTGTTTCTTATAGTCCTAATCACAATCATTCTCTTAAATTTGAAAATTGTAAATATCAAACTTCGAAACAAAGCGTTCAAGATCTCATTAAATCGCAATTGTTACTTTCTATTCCTGTATAGAAAATTCAATTTCTTTTAAGGGATGGTTTTAGAAATCGTAATTGCAGAGAATTTTTTCCAGTAAACGAAGTGTTCCTTTCGCTTAAATCAATTGAGGACTATTCTCGATACATGCTTTGTGCACTACAGCCTAAAAATGATGCGATTTCTGTTGCTGCTTTTGTTGAGAAGCTTACAATTGAGGATTATGACCCGGTGTTAATTTTTAAACCTCAAGGTTCCAATACCCTGTATGGTCCTCCTGATTTAGATTTTCTACTCAATAGTGGTTCCTCTTTTGCTTTAGGTTTTCAAACTAAAGAACAGAGAGACATGATGGCTAAGTCTTGCTCTAGAGCATTATGTATTGATTCGACACACAAAACGAATCAATACAGCTTTTACTTAATTAATTTGATATTCTGATGAATTTGGCCATGGTTATCCTGTTGCCGATTTTATCACCAATTCCTTAAATTCTGATGCTATAATTTGCCTTTTTAAGAGTCGAGTGTCCTATTCCAGATTTGAATGTAAATTGTGTTATGACCGATGATGACCGGACTACATTTAATGCATTTGTAAGAGTGTTTGGGCAAAATATTAAGCATTTACTATGCAAGTGGCACATACTACGATCTTGGAATAGGCAACTGAATTCATGTGTACCTGACAAAGAACTGCGAAAAGCTTTAAAATTAAGATATTTGTTAAATGAGAAAGACCTCGATCAGTTTCATAATCTTTAATGAGTTTCTTAAATATTCTGAAAATTGTGTAGATTTTGTAAAATATTTTAAAGATAATTATTATAATCGATATGAATTATGGGCCACATCTTACAGGAGATATTTTCATGCCTTAATAGAAACAAATAATCATTGAATCTTTCCATAACCAATTAAAAACGGTTTATTTTGGGTGTAAATTTAATAGAAGACTTGACACATTGGTAAAGGTACTCTTAGATATTGAGAAAGATCACTTAAATTACAAATATAGAATTTTAAATTGTGTTCCACCTAAGGAAAATGTCCAAGACATTGAAGTTAGGCACAAGAAAGGTTTAAAAATCCCAATTGAAGATGTCCTGAATCTTTCTTATAATACTTGGTCTGAAGTCGCAATCCCTAAAGCACAAAGAGTATATAGTAAAACTAGTTAACCTTAATTGTCCGATGGTCGATCATTGTTATTTGAAATGTGTAGAAAGAAGCTGTTCGTCTTTGTGTAGTCATATGTACAGTTGTAATTGCCCTGATGTTTAATTTGTGGAAACATACACAGTGTATTCAAAAAGTTTCAGGACTCCCACTTGTAAAAAAAGCACAGATTGCGCTATCGCTTCGAAACCGGCGGCATGGTGTAGCAAGGACCTTCAGCCATGAGTATCACATGATTGCATTCAATTCTGACTAGTTCCGACTTGGAAGCGTTCATTTGCGTAAAGCGTGTGTTTACGTCATTGTCATTGAAAAAATGGAGGAACGAACATCAAATTTTGTTTTAAATTGGGAAAATCGCCCGCAGAAACGTACGAAATGATTATATCTGCGTATGGTGACGATGCTATGAGTCGTTCGCGAGTATTTGAGTGGTTTTCGAGGTTTAAAGCTGGAAGATACTCAACCAAAGACGATGAGATCAGGTCGTCCTTGTTCGAGTCGAAATGATGAAAATGTGGAACGTGTGCAAGCGTTGGTGAAATCCGATAGCCGAATAACAATAGAAATGATTGCACAGTCGTTAAACATTAGAGTGGGATCTGTTTTCACGATCATGATTGAGGATTTGAAAAAAGGAAGTTCTGTGCGCGCTTTGTGCCGCACACTCTTGACTCCTGAACAAAAAGAACACCGAATTTCCTCCTGCAAAGATTTTATTGTCGTGGCCGATCAGGATCCAACTTTTTTTTGCAAAACATCATCACCGGAGATGAGACTAGGTGTTTCGAGTATGATCCGGAGACAAAACGCCAAAGTGCTGAGTGGACAAGTCCGAAAAAGAGTCGGCCAATGAAAGTTCGCGCTTCGAAATCAAAAATGAAAACGATGCTGATCACCTTCTTTGACAGTCGGGGCATCATTCGAGAATTTCGTCATCAAGGTTCCACTGTGACTGAGGCCTGATTTCTTGAACAGTGGAAATTGGTGCCTCTTGCACGACAGTGCATCTTCTCACAAGTCCATCCTTGTGCAGCAATATTTGGCGAGAAGGCAGGTTGCGTGCATCAATCACCCCTTGTACTCACCAGATCTGTCGCCCCGGACTATTTTTTATTTCCGAAGTTGAAATTGAAGATGAAGGGGCAGCGGTACCAGTTGATAGAGGAGATTGAAGCGGCTGTGACATCAGAACTCAATAGTGTTAGAGTGGAGGCGTTTACGGGCCTGTACACTCGTTCCAAGCATTGTATTGAATTGGGAGGATACTATGTTGAAGTTTAATATCAAATGTAAGTATATCCTCTGTGTTAGATTGTCTGCGATCAGTCCTGGAACTTTTTGAATACACTGTACATAAAGTTCGCTTACTTTCCAAACCTAAGTCTAATATTAATATTGATGAATTTTCAAGTGACTTTTCTGAGATAGAAACAAATTCAATTGAACCATTAAAGGCAAAATTAATTCCATACTCAATCCAGAGTGAACAAAGTAGAAGCTTGTAAAAGGTTGTGGGATACATTATCACAGCTTGAATGGATCCACGAGTTCGAGAGTTTATGCTTCATAATATTTACACAACTTTGCAGTCACTTGTTGCTGGATGCCGGGATGTTTTAAACTCTAAGACTCAGAAAAATTATATTCCTTATTACAAAGTGGCTCCTAATCTAACTTTTGAGCGTCAAATTTTCTATAAAACTGGTAGAAAACACAATAAATAGTATACTATTCCCTAAAGAGAAAGTTCTAAAAGGCCTCTGTTCTCTGAAGATATTGATGATCCTCGCCTAAACAAGCCAAAATATCTGGTAACAAGCCCTTTACTGATTTTGATTATGCAACTAATAAGACATTGACTAAAAATGTTGGGATATATAAATTGAATCAACCTGCTTTAAAATCACTTGATCCTTTTCTTTGTGATGAAGAAAAGACTAAAATTAAAATGCAAAGATTTTGTTAAAGGGTGGGTATTTGATGTAATTATTGATGCCTTCATTCATATATGATTAACAACAATTTTCTCTTAATTGATTCTGCTCTTACAAATTTAATTATCAATGGCATTTCAATAGATGATGAATTACAAATGGAAAACACATTGACTACTTCCAAATTCTTATTTTTACCAGTTTGTAAATGATCATTGGTGTTTAATATTTGTAAATAAAGAAATAAAATTTATAGATTTTTATGATCCATTGTTTAATGATAATATTAACCATTATACTCAAATTTTGGACAATGTGAAAGATTATTTATGTAAATTATATTCAAATGATGTTTGGACTGTTAACTCTCCTTTGCATGTATTACAACAAGATTTTATTAATTGTGGTGTGTTTGTTTCTATGCACATCAATTAATTTACGGATCTAGTGTAAATAAGCAATTTGATACTAACAAATTTAGAAAATACATTAATGGCTGTTTTGTTAGGAACAGTGACCCTTTCAAAAGCCTTTTTTAAAACATTAACTGCAAATAATGTACCAGGTGAAAGCTCGTGTTCATTTTCTAAATTTAAAACACTAGATAAAAATAATGTTATAACATGCGAGTTAAAAGTTAATAACGTAGATATTAAAACACATGCTATAAAGTCGTTGGATCTCTTCATCACTTCTGAAGAAGCTCTTAAAATCAGCTTCTGTACACTTTCTTAAAGGTTGGTTGTTCGATTCTGTACTTGATGCATTTGTTAATAATTTAGTAAGATCTTCAGACTTTTTTGGATCAATTGATGCAATTTATTCCTCTTTGGTCATGAATGGGGCATGTTACTAGGCCCTTGTATTAATGAGATTGTCAAACATAAGATTTTATTTATGCCTGCTAATGTTAATGAGCATTGGCTTTTAATTTTTTTAGATATATTGAAAAATATACATTGGAATTTTATGACCCTTTAAATAGCTCTAAGTAAAACTTCAACACATTTAATGATGAAATGGTGTTTGGCATTAAGTAATTTATATTCTGCAACTCAATTAAATGGACACTTAAATTTCCTCCCTACATTAAACAGACAGACAATATGAATTGTGGTGTCTTTATTTGCTATTATGTATATGAAAAAGTAAATCGTTTATCTTTAGAAACCGAATTCGACATATTTGGTTTTCAAAGATTTATTTATGATACCATAACTAATATTTAAAAATGTTTTTAATTTTCTGTCAGTGTGTACTAGAATGGATGCATAAATTTGTTTTCTGTAGACAGTATGAACAAATACTCAAGACTAGTAATTGATTTCAGTGTACAAACATTTATAGATAATAGGCACACATGCGTTTACCTTGTTTTGTATTTTGCATGTACTTTTACAGGAGATTAGTTAGATTGGAGAAATAAATTGTTTTGCATAAGGGAAAGGTTTTAAGGATTAACGAGTAAATATCCAAACTTATGTTTACAGGAAGGATTTTTGCTCTGGTCTAGTTTACTTTGGTATTGTAATGATGGGTTAAAACCACAGCAGAAATCCAAACTATATATAGAAATGTCTTAACAAAGTATAGTTGAGTATTTTTAAGATTCAGTATGTTTCATATTTAAGTAAAAATTTATAATTTTTTCCATGTAAAATCTTTTGATACTAGTAACCTTTGAGATGTCTGAAATTAAATTTAACTTGAAATGTGGCATTAATACTATGAATTTGTTTTGTCTTTAGGTTATTCAAAGGAGAAGACTTATGAATTGTATGTTAAAGAAGTAAAATATAACTAAATAATGTTTACTTTTGATGACTAATTCACCCTGGCATCAATGATAAACATCTTTTAGTTCAGTTGAATCTGCATTAGTTATGGATAATTCTTTGAAGCACATTGTGTGGGTATGGTCTACTAGACATATTCCTCTTGATCTGCAAGTTAAAAATTGTTAACTCAATAACTACTTTCTATTGAAATTATTTTTGTGCATAATAGTTTCTTACCCTAATCAAATAAATTTTTGTGTTTGTAACTTTCCTTGACCTTCATATTTTTGCCATATAGCTCTTTAAATGGAAAATAAAACCTGATGTTGAAATACTACTGACTTATTCTTCACTAATTAAACTGACATCCCAAACACATTATCATAATAACATCACCATAAAACTTAATGCATTTGGTTGGGGTAACTAATTTATATTTAAACCTGCAATCATCCATACAGCCTGCATACTTTAAAAACAAATAAGCTGACAATTATTTATGCCAGAAAAGGTACTGTAATTCTATTGTAAAATTCATAAAATACCCAAAGCAGTGAAATCGCATCAAAGTGAACATTCATACATTATATTTCCCATCTGGTGAAAAACAGATTTACAATTAATGTCATTTCGTTATCAAAGTTAATTGTATTGTATCAAGAATTTCCTGCAATTAAAATAAGTCCTTTTCCATAGAGCATGAGGAAATGAACCCTGTAGGTATATTTGTGCATGAATGAAACTCCAGCAAAGAAATATGGACTATATTCTGTTTTGTGTTTGGCGCAGCTTGTCCACTTTTGGACCTTGCTCCATAAAACCCCAACATCCAATCCAACAGTGAAATGAATTCAATTTTAAATGATTTGAGTCAATTTTGTTATCTATTCATTAAGTGATTTAAAATTCATCTTTAAGAGATGTGATTCTGTGTTTTGCTCTTAAATGAATAGAGCAACACTCAGTATTCAGATCACTTGTGTGTTCATGTGTAATGGGGTAAAAATTACTTAGAAGTCATGCATGCATATCTTAAGAAAAGTAGACTAGATATATGGTACACAGGAAAATTTTATTAAACAAATATATGTACATAATCCCTAATAAAAATAACCCAATTTTTTTCCTTTTAATTGTAATTAAAACTTAACATTTATTTTTAAAATAATGCCGTAATTATCAAGCTTGAAATATTCCTCATGAATTTACACTTCAAAAACAACTTTTATCTTCCCACCAATCATCTTTCATTTCATGGGAAATTGGGAACAAAATTTTTAAATATTAAAAAGTAATGTGTTTTAAATTATTCTGCTTGTTATATTTGAAAATAAAGTTATAAATTTTGAAGAAATCAGCATTAAGGTGTAGAAATTCAGTTTTAAAAAATTATCACAAAGATAAATCTTATTAAAAATTTAAATTCTATGATTAGGTCATGTTGTCTAGAAAAAAATTAGATGGTACAAGAGACGAAAATAAAGGTGGAGATTAAGGAAAGAAATATAAAAGCAGTTTTTGGAATAAACTAGTTCCCTCTAATCAAGATTTAGATTGAAAACTTTCTGTTTTTAAAAGTTTGTAGGGCTTAATCTTGAAAATGAAGAGTTCCAAGTTAAAAAGGAAACCGTATCGTCTTTAGAGTTTTGGAAATCCACTGTGCAATAGATCCTCTAATTAAGGGAACTCAGCATCAAAAAGTAGCCCTCAAAACGAATTCATAGTTATAACATTTCTAAAATTTTAGGTGATCAGAGTGTTTGTTTCTTCAATTGTAGGCTCTTTTCAAACCAGGGTATGAAAAAATGATTTTTTAAATAAAAAACATCGTATTTTAATTCAGAATCAGGATGTAATTTGATGTTGATTTCGGTTTTACTTCGACGTAATTCCTAAAACAACAAAGGGCCGCGGTAGCCCGGTTGGAAGAGTAACGGACTAGCAACCGAAGGTTTGCGAGTTCGAATCCAGCCAAACACCGTCGTGTACAAAGGGGGCTGGTGCACTTTAAATCTGTCGTGGCCTCAAATGTCCTCACGTTGGCGTGGTGTGGAAGTTTGGAGAGTGGGGTGCCAGCTCAGGTGTTGTCTCGTCATCTGATCTTTCCCTTCGGGATTGATCACGCATCGTCACCAATAGCCCGTTGTGTTGCTCCAGTGTGACGTTAATTGAAATACCCCCTAAAACAGCAAATGTATTTTAAATATGTTTAATAACACCTTTTATAATTGTTAAACAATCAAATTGTTACAAAATATTTAAATTAGTCATGTTTTAATTGTAACAATTTCACGTATTAAATTCACTTTTAATTTTTAAAAATCGTATCTTAATAAACCTAAACATAAGTTGTATGATATCTTTTCAAAGTCAATGATTAGATGAGCAAGGTTCTTTATCCGGTTTTCAAATTAAGGAACAAGTTTGAAAACTCAGGTACGCATTTTTCTCGACGTTTAATCACGATTCTCCATTTCAATAACTCTCACTGCTGGTAGGTAATTGAATTAATGTCACTGGTGACGGAATTGGCGACGTACAGTGTCATTTTAGCAATCTAGGTAGACAAAAGTATTGCATCCAAAATGCACTGGTTGTGGGTGATTTTAAGAGACAGTCATAAAATACTGGTTTGGTATATATTTAACAATTTTTTCATTTACTATTTGAACTTTGCTCTATATATAACACTTCGATCAATTATTAACCGTATTTTTGAAATTTTATATTAATATACACGTGAGTGGTCATATATAACCAAAACAGTTCCATTCAAAAATAAAGTAGGTGTATGTAATAGAAAATCTCTAAGAGGGAAAAAATCTACCTTAAAAATATTACAAAATTATATACTTGGAATCCCAACTGCCTAAGTAGTCTACTGAGATAATGAAATCAAGGGAAGGTTCTTCAAATTCAAACTTTTAGTAACATTTGGCTGTGTTTAGTTTTTGACCTTGCTCGCAAACTTACAATTAGATCTCAGGTGATGAGCAATCTATTCGTACCAATTGACCTTTTTATAATGAATGTTTCTCTTATTGCCTATTATGTTTATTTCTTGCCTCGCGCTTCATCTAAGAGCTGGTCGATTGGAAGAGTACAAAACGTAAAATATCCTTCTCGTGGACTAGTATTGGATATATAGTTTACGGTCACTGGTGTAATAAGGATACTTTCAGAGGCCATACCTTGTACTTGCTTCGTGCTCAGAAAACTTAGTTTATCTGGAAACCGGAATTTAAACATATGACTTGGTTGGTAGGTAGTTAATCATCGTCGCACTGATGCAACACAACGGGCTATTGGCAATGGTTCATTAAACCCGAAGGGAAAGATCCGAGAACACCACCACGTACATAGTTTAGAACCACGGTCAGATGGCGAGGTTACACCTGAGCTGCCACCCCTCTCTCCAAACTTCCACACCACGCCAACGTGAGGACATTTGAGGCCACGACAGATTTTAACGTGCACCAGCGCCGTTGTACACGCGGTCTTTGGTTGGATTCGAACTCGCAACCCTCTGATTGGTAGTCCGTTGCTCTTCCAACCGGGCTACCGCGGCTCTTGAATATTGGGAATATGCTTTTTGAAATAATGTAAGTGCAAACTTGAGATTTCCTTCTAGATTTAAGTATCCGGTGCAAACTCCTACCGACTCAGAAAGCTTCGAAATGCCAGCAACACATTCTTCGGAACTTCAACAATGAATCGGAATCGGTCCAACAGCAAGATCACAGCATAAAGTACGGAAAAGATATACAGCAAAAGGCAGCTTAAGTCGACATGAAATAGTGAAGAATGGATATGAAAAAGTATATTTTGAAATGCATATTTGTAATACTGCTTCTCAAGAGTCTGCTTAGCACTTAAAATTTTACTACACTCTAACCATTAGATATAAATTAGTTTTGTTTTCTACTCGCAATAATTTAGCATACGTAAGGCATCAAAATTTAAACCTCTGACGCGGGGTCAATTGGCAGGATTCTTTCATTGGAGTTAGCTGTGGAATCCCCTTGCCCCACAGTTCATTTCTGTATATATGCATATCCATATAGTGGATATCTAAGTGTTTTAATAGTTCTATAATGCTACAGTTAGTTTTAAACAAAAGAAATCAGTCAATCTATATCCGATTCTTTTCCGTAAAAAAAGATTTTTGGGATGCATATTGCATCAGAGCTTAGCTCATATTAAAATTTTCATTTATACAGCACCTGCTGTTACAAATTCTGAAATAAAACAAGATACCATTCTGAGGGCTCTAGGATTTAATTTTTTTCTAACAGCCGTGAATCTACCCAGCTGCTCATGTGGTGAAAATATTAAATTATCGAAAGAGTAACTTAAATGTGTCAGTCGTCATTACCTTTGATAAAAGCTGAGAGCTGTAAACTATTAATCTCATAAGTAAATCTCTGTTTATATGAAGGAAAAAAATTTGTAAGGATTCTAAAGAAACAAATAAGTTAAGTACTTAAATAAATCAAAAGCACAAAACATTTTCCTGCAACATCGAAAATATTTTTTAAATAAGTAACATTTCATTCGTGTTGGAAGTTCTACAATGGTGCCTTCCAAGACCGTCTCTGATCATCCATAAAAATCAGGTCTTAATATTGTGTAATGAGAATGAACTTTTATAAGAATTACATTCGTAGTCCCCCCATCTTGAAATAACCATTTATTAAAGTTTCAGTTGATTGCTTCTTGAATTATGCGGAGGAAGTGATAGAAAAATATGCTACAGTGAGACGAATTGTAATAATTTTATGAACTTATTTAATCAACTTAATAATTAAATTTGTAAGTCGGCTGAAAGTTTTAAATCTATAGACATTTATAATTATTTATCCGCTATTATGTGCGAAAAAAATATTTATCTTCCATGCTGTTTTAGCAATGTTTTATAAGAATTAATACATATATGATATTAGTTTAAATGCCCAAAATGTTTTTCGTTAAGTACAAGAATTTGTTAATATTGATATATTATTATAAATATATAGTTTAACTACCCCTTTATATCCAAATACTTAATTTGCAACATAGTAAATTAATAATCTGGTTTGTTTGGGATTTTTTTGCATGTTAATTTTTTAATATTGTGTTTTTACTTCATTTAAATATACGGGAATATACTATTCGTATTACTTAGCTAACGTTGGGTAGTAAAGTATTTATGGAGAAATAGTGTTTCCCACTATAGGTTCAAAGAACTCCCGATAAAATTCAGAGATTTCGAGAAACTTTAATCTCTTTTGAGGAATTGGATATGCGCTGTTGAAGATTTTTGCTATTTTAAAAGATATTTTGACGGTACTTCATTATCTTACAACACGGTTTTGAGATCGTCATTACATAAACTAATTATTTAAGCGTACCTATATTCCGTAACTACAAAAAGTATTTATACACTGCTGGCCACCCAAATTGCAACACCAAGAAAGACAAGAGATATCACAACAAAATTTATTTTGTAGATAACATGTTGACCTAGTATCAAATGATTAAATTTATAGACTTCTGTGAAGTGTGGTTCCAGCCAAAATCAGTAGCCAGAGTAGCCGCCATTGTTGGAGATCACCGCTGCCACACGCCTCGGCATTGATTCAAAGAGACTTTGGATGTGTTCTTGGGGTACAGCAGACCAAGCAGCTTCCACACGTTGCCAAAGTTGATCTGGTGTGGCAGCTGGGGATGTATTCTGGGTCAATCGTTGAGCAACCATGGACCACATGTTTTCTATCGGCGAAAGATCCGGAGAGCGAGCTGGCCAGGGAAGCAATTCAATCTGGCGATTGACGAAGAACCCTTGGACAATGCGTGCCACGTGTGGTCGCGCATTATCCTGTTGAAATATGACTGTGGGCAAGCCCTGAAGGTAAGGAAGGACAACTGGCTCCAACACCTCGATGTAGCGCTGGCTGTTTAAAGTACCGGCAATGCGTACTAGAGGAGTGCGAGAGTGATATCCAATACCGCCCCATACCATAATACCCGGTGCAGGACCAGTGTGGCGGTGCATAACGCAGCTGTTCAGCATCCTCTCTCCACGGTGTCTCCAGACTCGAATCCGACCATCGTGGTGTTGCAGACAGAAGCGTGACTCGTCAGTAAAGACAATTTCATTCCATTCTGCCGTCCACATCCTTCTTTCATCGCACCATTGGCGGCGGAAACGTCTGTGGTTCTGCGTCAAGGGTAGACGAAGCAATGGACGTCTTGCGGACAGACCACTCTGCTGTAAACGGCGTCGAATGGTACGCGCAGACACTGGATGATGCGGTACAGACTGAATGTGCTGTGCTATGGTTCGTGATGTGGCTGAGCGATCCGTCACTGCCATACGCACAATATGCCTGTCATCACGTGAAGTGGTGCACTGAGGTGGATGCGATCGAACACGTCGGTCCGTCGTACCCTCCTGCATCCAACGATCACATATCCGCATTACAGTTGTTTGGTTTCGTCCAACACGACTACCGATTTCCCTGAAAGATAATCCACAATCTCGGTAGGCCACTATCCTTCCTCTGTCGAACTCGGATACTTGATCAAAAGATGATCGCTGTTTTCTACGAGGCATAATTGATCGTTTTTTTGAAAAAACCACAAGAAAAACACAATTGCCGTACTTGAAATCGTCGAAATCTCCAAGCCTTAAATAGCGCTTTGAAGTGGCGCCACAGGCGCGCGTGATGTGCGTCTGCGCTGAAATTCTAATCATTTGCATATCTCACCTCCGCTAATGCATGTTGTAAATTTCATATTATTTGTATGCTTTCTTCAGGGTGTTGCATTTACGGTGGCCAGCAGTGTACATTCTGATAACATATTTACATAGGAACTTGAAAAATCCATATTTTCAATACTATTTAAATTCTACAAACAAAACTAGCATTAATATTTTCTTAAATTTCCCCATTTTACTGGAAAAAAAAACTAGAATCATATCTTAAATATTTCAGGAAGAGTGAAATTTTTAAGTATGCTGCTGTTTTTTCTCAGCACTCTTGTGTTATCTATTTTGAAATAACGATATAATTTATGAAACCTGTTGTCAATCTTGGTTCAATATCAGCATTTTGCTTTGAATTTTAATTTTTGAGTTCTTTGAATTGTAGTATTTTAGTTTCAAATTTTCGTGTTGCAATCCAGGTACCTGAACATGCTTGCGTTGTTACAAATTTCTTACTTTTAATATAATTTTAATACTTAACAATTAATCTTCCTTTTAAAAATTTGCAGGTTCTGCTATATGATGAGGACATATCCAAGGCAATGCGAAATGTGTGGAAAACCATATTCACACACACACACACACATCAAAAAGTTCATTTAGCAATCACCTAAAAATATGTTCGAAATCGTCTAATAAAATCACATATCCTAGGGAATGTAACCAATGCAAAATTTCATATGCATCAACAAGTTCTTTTAGTCATCACCTAAAGAAATGTTTATTACCCTCCAATAAATCTAACTTAAAGATAGGATATCCTAAAGAATGACAATTGCAAAAAATTATTTGCATCAAAAATTTCCTTTAGTAATCATTTTAATGTATGTCCCCTACGCCCCACAAACTTCCCTCAAAAACTTATTCCTTGTGAGAAGGAAAAGATAAACAAGGAACCAATGTATCCTAGAAAATGTTTGAATTGTGATGGATTATTCCGAACTAAACAAGCATATTACCAACACAAAAAGTTTTGTCTATCACTTAAACGCGAAGAACATTACTGCATGTTTCCAGAATGTCGTAAACAGTTTGATCACGTAGGACAGTTAAAAGTACATGTCTTTGAAGTTCATGAATCCAGTAATGTTCAAAAACTCTCTTTTGATTCCATGAATGATTTCCAAATTTGGTTAGTCTGAAGGTGAATTCACTTTTTCATCATTTAAAAAATTAACTGGGACTAAAACATATTTTCCCAAAAAGTTGCATTACTATTCATAGATGCAAAATATGACTAATGACTGCAAATTTCAAATTTGGTGAACAGTATCTTCAAAACATTTATAGATCTTTGTACTGCACTTAATATGAAGTTTCGGGATTTCCTGAAAGAACATTGGACTCAAACAATAGCTCCACAAAT
Source organism: Meta bourneti (assembly GCA_933210815.1). Lineage (NCBI taxonomy): Eukaryota > Metazoa > Arthropoda > Arachnida > Araneae > Tetragnathidae > Meta > Meta bourneti. Next base: position 85,039,267 of record OW119933.1, read on the forward strand.
GAGACTGCTTGACATTAGCTGCCTACTTGATATAGTGGTTGTATGTCACCCAGTAGGTTCCCGATTCGAATCCCTGTTTGTGAACACATGGATGATGGTAATTGTTCCTGTTTAATGATCTACTTAATGCAACTAGGGATGGAATTTTTGATAAAATAATTAGAAAATTTTTTATTGCAATTTAACTTAGAAAAATCTTACATTACCGAGATTTTTCTAAGATTTTTCAGTTTTTAATTTTTTTTCAAAAACTAATAAAGATATCAAAAATCCCATCCTTAGAAGTGAGGAGAATGGTTTAAACCTTCTTGTAAAAAAAATCAAGCAAAAATCTCACATTTTAAAGGAGGAGTAGCGTTTTAAATTTTTTTTTAATTTTGTAAATTTTAAAATTTTTTGAAAGGTTATGTTAATTTTTTTGCATTTTTCTTCAATAAAACATTGAATTACATTCATAAACATAAATTATCAGTCAATACACCTTGAATTATGTTCAATTTGAGAAGGTGGATATTTAGGTGCCGGGTCCCCTTAAGAGGAATGCTGGTTTACCCACTGGGTGCTTCCTCACAAATAGCTGCTAGTTTATCCCTTACAGTGTTGAAGAAGTGGATGGTCAGCATTAAAAAAAACCAGCCAGGCAGTAAGAATAAAACTCCTTAGCCATGCATTTTCCTCATCATATTGTATGTGCAGTGCTCCTTTGCTATGTCACCAAACACAGATCCAGCTGTGCCCCATCCATTGCTAGACGAACTCGATATTGCTCCATATCGTCTACGAACAGTTACTTCTCATGTTTCATTTTCAATAGCATCCATATATTTCATCTGAAGAAAAATCAGTTTAAAATTCTCCTCTACATCAGCTTTTGAAATTCTTGCAGTCACCCAGACAAACATGTCTTTTGCGTTGTCTTGCTGTGTCATTCTGCACTGTAACAAGAGATTCAAGTTTGCAAGATTTTATTCCGGAAAGGCACATGAATTAGATACTTTCATTTTTCATACGTCAATCCTACATAGGCCTATAACGCTTATGTACGCATTTTTTTGTAAATAACGTTTCAAAATTTTCAATTCGTCAGAGATCTAGTGGAAAGGCAACCAATTGTACGATTTTAATTTGATAATTAATTAATTAACTAAAAATAATTAAACGTACTTAAAAACAGGTTAACAATTAGGGTTGTGTGTTAGTTTTCCAAATGGAGCAAGACTGATCAAATTGTAGTACTGACGTTGTTAGCCAAATAACAATTTGGATTCAACATCTGAAACAGAAGACAGAATTATCTATAGACTGAGTGTGTCAACAAATTCATCTCTGTTTCCAGACCTGCGAAAACTTATACTCTTCAAATCTACACTTTAATATTTAGGTTAAAGTACACGGATCTAATTTTTAGCCCTCGTGTAGCAAAAAAATTATCATAGAACGACAAACCAAATTAAACTTTATTTAAACAAAAATAATCTTTTTACTTATTTGCGTGACGTTGTACTACAATGAAATATATTGATAAATTTCATTATCAAGCCCTTGCGATCCAAATATGCAATTCGTTTCAATGCTGAAAAATCATTTCAGCGGAACATGTTAGGGGGCAAATTTCATCTAAAATATTTCGATGATTACCCACTGTAGATTGTTTTCCACGATGAACTCTGAAGACATTCTCAATTATTCAATTTGAAGTCGGGGCTTCTTGCTAGGACAGGCTCTACCTTCCTGGATACAGCTATGTCAACCAGTCAAGGCACAAAGGATTTCCTTTGCTCATAAGTACCCTACATTTGAGTTGATAACGTCGCGGCTTACAACGCCAAAGAACTCAGTTCGCGATTCCCACGTTATCTTTTTATCCTCAACTGAAATATCCTTTAAATTGTTTTATTTAATGTAACACCACTTAATAAACCTGCCATTTAAAAAAAATTTAAAAATTTTTATTCCCAGCCGATGAGTTTTTAATTTTAAGCCTGTAATTCCCTTCTCTAAAAATAACTCTTTTTCTCAATAAACAAATGCGGATATCCTTTTCCCTTTCAGATTTAACATTTGTATTCTCCATGCAACCCTAGCTCCTGAAACGGGAATTAGTTTCTAAATTGCATCAATTATCCTTTCTAACTTCTACCCATTTCCTAATTTGACCTCATTTCCCAATTATTGTCAAATTGTTTCCTTTTTCCCAGTAACTTTGACTTTTTTCAACATTTTCTGTCCCATAATTTAATTCATAAATTATACAAGTTTTGTAGAATACTTATCAAGATGTGGATGTAGAGATTTCCTCCAGAGAGAAATCAGAAATTCATTAGTTGTGGGAAAGTGTATTTTATTTCTAGAACTATGAAGTGCAAAATTTTTGTTTTGAAAATACATTGTCTGACAAGAAATTTCAAAAAGTTAAATGTTGAAATTTTATAATTGAAGCAATAAAATTACATGCTTTAAAAATAAAACATTCAATCACAAAATTACATTTCCAAAAAAATTCTATAGAATTCTATAAAAATTTCTATAGAATGTGGTCTATAGAATCGTATAGAATTATGGCCCATTTTTCTACAAGTTCTATAAAGTAACCGCTATAGAAAGTCTAGAAATCTCTAGGATGTCTGTAGAAAAACGTCTAGAATTCTATTGAAGCTCATATCTTTTGATTCACGACTTTACTTTTCTATAGAATTTCTCTAATAATAGAGGTCTCTATTATCAGAGCTCGTTTTCTTTTTAGAAATATATAGAATTCTATGAAACTAAAATTTTTTCGTAAGGGACATTACAATATTTCAGAATATATCCAGTACCGCTATTTACATCATTGTGTTGATTCTTCCCCCTAAAATTCATTGTTTTAGACTAAACTTAAAAGAATGCAGAAACTTGTAAAACGATAAAGAAAAGCACAGTAAACATTACAAACGCAGCAGCTGAGTGTGATAGGGACCCCTTGTCTGAACCCCTATTAGCTTTTTGGCACTTTTTATACATTTCTTATCTTACTTAAATAAAATGTTTTGTATGGAAATAGAGAGTTAATTGTCCAGTAAAGCTCTTAAAAGAAATATTGTTATCATATATCACAAAAATTTTGTTATATGAAAAATGACTTACTTTTTAAATTATTATATGATTGCATTTCAATCGCATTACTTTCACTCACTTGCAAAACTTTTCCTTTTGTTAACACCCATAATACATCTTGGAATTTTAAAGCAACAACTAAATGTAGGCAAAACTGAAGCGTGTGAAATTGTCTTGCAGAATAAAAAAATTTTTCAGTGTAAAAAAGTCAGCGTTCAGCCAGGTTCTTTTGTTCTATTCACTTTGAAATCCAAATAACCATATGATGACCTTGATTTAGTCCCATTCAATTCATAAGATCTTTAAGAGGTACTTATTTTAACTTTATCCCATTTGCACATACATAATTCATTATTTTATAATTGAAAACAATTTTAATGAGGTATTCATACGGAAAATTTTGTTTAACTAAAATAAAAAAAATGAAAAAACAAATTTAGTAGCTCATGTGTTCACAATATAAAAATATAACTAAATGTATAATTAGGAAAAGTTGAATATCAATAATTAATTTGTCATTTAAAATAGCAAATTTCAAAAACGTGTTCTTCCGACCTTTCCTTTCAACTGTAGAGCTTCTGATTTATTTTTAGTCAGCGCTATAGGCTTTTTAGAAAAAGCTTAGCATCATAATTCATGGCACCCTGGTGTGTCATAGAGCCCCTTTAATGTGTTGCATAACACCCTGGGTGAAAATCTTATCACCCCTAGAGAAACACAACTAAGCTCCGTCCCCAAGCCCACACAGGATGGGAGAAAAATCTGTTCTTTAAAACGAACGGGAACAGCCTGTTCTCACTTTTCACAAAAACCCGTTCTCTGTTCTTTCTGTAAAAAGAAACATTGCAATTCTTTCTACTTCGATTTTAATATTACGGAATAAAATTAGAAATTTGAAAAGAAAGTCGACTCTCTTTTCTCGAATTTTCCTTTGCTATAGCTTTTACCATACGCCTTTTGTTCAAATATGCTAAGCTCTAAATACAGCTGTTCATGCTAAAGTTTCTTGACCTCTGTTTCCTGTTCTTGATTTGTTCCTCGCTCTGCTATACACCCGTTATCTGTTCCTAAATTGCTCCCTGATCCGAGACTACTTCCTGTTTAGTAATTGCTTCCTATTCTCAAACTGTTCCTACTCTTCGCGAACTGCTCTTGCAGAACTGTTTGACGAATTTGTGAGAAGACTAGCGTAATAATAGTGAAATTTTACAATTGTTAAACAATGACACGAAGATGAATTTTTAGTTTTAAAAATTTTTAAAAATCTTTTTAAATATTACTGATTAAGATATTTTGTGGTCTAGCTTTCTCTCTAGTTGGTGTTGCCTTTACTCGTTCTTAAGATTTGTAATGCTTTTAACTGTATTTGAAAACCGTACTTTTACCTAAATGGAATACAAAATTTCAAATGTGTGGACATTTCACTGTGTAAAATGGAGATTCGGACAGGGTGTCATGCTTTCTCTATGTCAGAGAGTAATCTCATTTAAGTTATCTATTACAATTTTAAAAAGACATCCCGGAAACAAGCATCCCACCATAAACTAATGTGTTGAAAAGCGGAAAGTGATGTTTTGACATATTTTTCATACATTAAAAGTGCTTAGATAAAAAGACCTGTTTTATGGCAAATAAACTAATTCTACTTTCCATGTAATAATCCCGATATGTGTCTTAAGTGTTTATAATCTTTTAAAGGGTAACTCCCCGGGTTTTGTTGACCTTAAAATAAAAATCAATACCTTAAAAATGTATTACTTTCGATTAGTGAATTCGTCTTGTCCTAGGCACTGCTTATCAATTTGGAAAACCGTACTTGAGATGGTTCAGATATGAGACATTAGATGCCACTGGGGAACCAGAGAAAATTTAAACGTTTCGATTAATAAGAATTTTTTCAAATTTATTGCTGATAGTTTGGCCAGACCTAACCATTGCGCCATAAAAAAGATCAATCGATTAACAATTTGAAGACTCCAAATGATGTGATCTTTCGTTTCCTTCTGTCAATCAACCGATAAAAAACTAGCAAAGAGTCTTGTATTTTGTTTTCGTATGCATGCCTGCTAAGTACTAAAAAAGATATGTCAACAAAATTCGGGCTCTGTCTGTCTATCGTGAAAACTGCTGTCGCCACAGTCTAGGAGAAAGGAGGAGGAACAGGGCTTGTACATTTTGGGTAGAGTATGGAAACAGTGGTGGGCAGGGGGTTAGAGAGCAGTCCTTTTAAAAAAAGCAGGAGCAGCAAAGAACTGTTCTACGAAAAGAACAGTAGTATTTCCAATCCCTACACAAAGGCATACATCACTCCACCAAATCATCGATAAACGAGCTTTCACTCCTGCCAAATCCCTGATACTCAGTCGACGTTTTCATTGTTACAGAATAACCGGTAGAGGCTTGGGACGAAGGGCATCCTAGTGTAGCGGACCAAAAAAGTTTGTTTTTCCTCATTCCCAAGAGTTCCGAATTTCTGTAAGGCCCACCAAGAACCCATAAAAAGCCAGCTTAAATTGTACAGAACTACTTTAAGAAAAAATAGACAATTTTTCATATTCTTGATCAAGTACCGTATTATGTTTGCAATATTCTTTATGAAAATGTAATTGATGCTGGTGTTTAAAAGTGTCTATTTTAAATATTTTTTGTATAAAATAGATCAGAATCTTCATTTTATTAATTAGAAACATTTTCTAAACGTTCAATTCAAAATTAATACATTGCGAAGGAAAAGTTGCTATATAATGAATAAAAATGTTTATTGGTAAAAATTGAGAGCAATCAATAATTAATTCTGTGAATTAATTAATGAGGATTAATATAGAAGTAATTAGGAAACTTAACCTTATTGTTTTGATAAATAATTTTAATTATTTCAATCAATTGTCCTAAAAGAAAAAGAGCTTATGATATTTGGGTACCCCTTGGTCATGACCTCACGTTGGTGTGGTGTGGAAGCTTGGAGAGGGGTGCCAACTCAGATGTTGGCTGTGGTTCAAAATTACGTGGTATCATAGGATCTTACCCTTCTTGATTGATTCCGGACTGTCGCCAATAGCCCTGCGTGTTGCTCCAGTGCGACATTAATTCAACTACCCCGGGGATGTTCTGAAGAGTGTTTCAATTTGATCTATGTTTTGGTTGGTAATTGAATTTACATTGCACTGAAGCAATACAACAGAATATTGGTGACGGTTTGGGATCAACACCGAAGATCTATGCTTTGGAAAGTTTTTACAGGAATGATTCTCAATCTTTAATTTATGGACGCATTGTAATGACTGTACAAAACGTTTATATTTAACAATAATCATCTACGTAAATACAGTTTGGTTAGTATCTGTCACAGAAAGTTTCCAAGATAAGGCATGATGGCTGTGTCTCACTTTACACACACATACTGAAAATTTTCATGTTATTTTTCTTTCGCCATCTACATCTCGGAATTTTTACCCATACACCGATAAGTTGCATTGCTTAGCCCGACCTGACCCTTGTGTCAAAAACCCCGACCAGTTGCAAGATGACTAATCGAAAAACAATATTCTTGAATTACGCGTGTAGATATAAAGAAAAGGAATGTTATGTTGTATGAAGGATTAAAAGCATGCTTTCTAAAAACGGAGGATATTCAATTAGGTGAGAATGCAATTACTTGTTCCGTTTTTACCAGCAGTCCTTCAGAATCAATACATTTTGGTACAAATTAGCTGTCGGTTAAATATGCTATTCTCATGGATATGTTTGTACAGTGTTTCGGAATGAATTTTTATATCTTCAGTCCAAGATTTCAAAACAATTTGTAAAAGCAATCGTTGTATTGTATATATTCGTCTTCACAAACATTTCTGTTGGGGAGATATTTTGTAAAGAATTGTAGACAATTGCTGCCACTGGAAAGGCAGAAACCAAAGAATATGTTACAGTCCCATCACGTTTGAGTATGAAGAAACGTTAATCTGGATTTAAAACTAGAGCTTGAAGAGATTAAATGACCAGTTACAAACCATGTCTAGTTACATTGTGATACTTTGATCAGATTTCAGCTGTATGTATTTTTAAGTTTACATGGAATGGATTCATTCTTATCCTATCAATTCATAGCACATTTGAGTCAATGCAAAACTGATGTTCTGAAGAACTCTAGTCCTGCATGAAGTGATTTTACAAGACAAAATTTTATATTACTGTGATCTATAAATTTGACATATTTTTCAGAACTAATTTTGTTGCATTATTTGTACTCATAAGTTAACAGTGGAAATTATGTTTTTGAAGACGAACAATTTGTTCGACATTTGCATATCCAAGACAAAAGGTTGCATCGGGATATAAAAACTTGTGTATATATTGATTTTTCTGGTGACAATTGAAACTAACTTTTTAAAAAGAATGTCAAAATGTGTGTTGTAAGTTGCAGATTACTTAATACTAGTGCTCAATGAAAGTAACTTAAATTAAAAATGCTTAAAGTAGGTGGCAGTGCTTAATAATTGAAATTTTGAAATGACACAGCTGTTTCTGAAATATATTTCTCCTTATATATCCACTATTTTCTTGGTAATATATTCAATTAAATTTTTAATAGTCATGAAAAATGTATGTCTTTATAAGTAGATTTTACACACTGTTTTGTTAACTATTGTTTGATGTAACACCAGAATTTGACAAAATAGAGCTGTCAATCACGTTTTCTCAATCAAAATACAAAAATAAAATTTCTGTAGTCGAATTGGTTAAACAACACACTTTATTGACATCAAAATCAGCGATACTACAATCAAAGTATTAATTAACACAAAATGTCTCAATATATAAGTAAATAAGTCAATTTCTATCACTGTCAAAATATGTATGTTGGCCAATAAACACAAAACTTAAATATTACTACTACTTTAAAAAACGGTTAACAAAGCAATCACTGGTCAAAACAATTTTTTACAAAGGGCACTAACTACAAATCCAGATAGTGACTGAGATTTTGCGTTCAACTTAACATGTTGCAAGTAGCTATTAAATATTGTACAAGAATATTACAATACAAAATATCAAGTGGTCACAATCGTCTTAACAGTTTTATGTATTTGTAATAATGATTATTTATTACGTAAGAATAATATAAAAACTAGTGGCATAGCATAGTCCAAAAGCCTGGCATCTAATAAAACAATAAAGCATTCGGCAACAAAAAAACGGAAGCACAACAACGATTGTTAATGTAAATCCGAGTGAGACATCAGTTTGTATTAAAACATTCTTAATTTTCATAGCAAAAAGTAACCAGAAACTACTGATGCCACATCCTTTCAGCCTCAAATAGTTTCTTACTTTGTGGCGTTTGAATGGAATTTGTCATGGGTACCTTCAGCAGACTATTCTTCCCTACCCCATGCTCTACAGGATGAATCTGCTAGAACATAAAAAGTGCTAATTAAGTATGAAACATACGTTCAAGATATCGCTAAGAAATTTAAATTTAAAAAGCTATATATCTTTAAGGTTTTCATGACAATCTGGTTACCACAGATTCCGATGTTTTTCTTAGATGAGAATACTAGATCACGGATACTACCAAAACTTTGAAATTGGCGTCCCTTGGAAAATTTTCTCTGAAGAAAAATCCGAAAAATATATTTTCTGTCCATTATTAGGGGGGGGGGGTATTTCAATTAACGTCACACTGGAGCAACACAACGGGCTATTGGTGACGGTCCGGAATCAATCCCAAAGGGAAAGATCCGAGGACAACACCACGTAATTTTGAACCACGGTCAGATGACGAGGCAACACCTGAGCTGGCACCCCACTCTCCAAACTTCCACACCACGCCAACGTGAGGACATTTGAGGCCACGACAGATTTAACATGCACCAGCCCCCTTTGTACACGACGGTGTTTGGCTGGATTCGAACTCGCAACCCTTCGGTTGCTAGTCCGTTACTCTTCCAACCGGGCCACCGCGGCCCTCCATTATTAGGAAAAGGGACTAAATTTTCATTCACCTTTGAATTTCCAAAAACGTGCCAGAATTTTGAAATTAGTAGCCATTGAGACAATTTTGCTTAAAAAGGTATCCCTAGTCTCCAAGGTTGAAAAATAGCAAAAAGTCGCCTGTAGCCCTGTGCTACTGTGAAACTGATTGAGGCTATCATTCAGTCCAGAAAATATGCACAGTGGGTTCTTGCACATGGTCGATCACTTTCTCACATTTCCCCGCCTTTTTAAAAGACCTCAATCCCTAAGGAAGTCTTTCCAGGATTCGGTGCAATTGTGCCTTTTGGGCTTGTTTTTAAATTAGGGGAAAATGATTTGTATCTTATTGTCTTGAGGAAAAGAAACAACGAATTTAGTTGACTTATATGGTTGTCATTAGATTTTTCAGTTTTTGATCCTATATTGGTACATTAACATTTCAACATATGACATCACATACTGCACAAAAAATTAATCAACAGTTTTACATTAAAAACCTTTAAAAGAACAAATTTCCTCTACTTAGTTTCTTTAGTTTTAATCTTTCTTCCAAAGAGTAGTTTGAAAACATACTTCCAGGAGATTTTAACTATACTTACTGAGAATAAGATTAAACATTAAGATTAGAGTACACTTATTAAAAATAAGAGAAAATTACACCCATTTAGTTTCAAGTTTTAATGTTAGTGCTCATAAACAAAAGTGGAAACAAATTGCCCTTTTTCAGTAAAAACTGATATGAATGTAGGGATCTGTATATTTTCTATGACAAACAAAAACTTGATAAATATTTGATCTCTTAATTTCTACAACGAGGCTAGTTGAGTTTCCTAAATATTCTTGATTTTTAAATATCCACATTTCCATTTGAGACTTGGATTTGTAAAGGACTGAAAAACGTGAGAACTGAAATCATTCAGAATATTCTGAAAAGCTTTTAGAAACATTTCGTAAGTTTGAATATTTCTGAAATTTCATTCTTTTGAAACAATTTACAAGTGCTGCTTAAGCCATCTTGCTAAAAGGTTGCTCAAGTTATCAATGTTACTTTTACTTCGTTTTCTTCCACAGAGACTTCAAATTTATCTATTCGGTTAGATTCCAATTGTCCACAATTTCTGTTTTTCTATCTGTATATTATCAAACACCGAAAAAAGTTCTTACCACTGCATTTGATGTGCTGGGTTGTTGGTATTGTTGGCACTGTTCCACCTAAAAGATAATTTTTGTAAGTAAAAATAATTAAAATATTAATTGTACTTTAATGTACATCACAAAATAATAGTTGTATTTTATCTATATACCTGCAGCATTTATCACACGAATATCCGCATATGCTAGATTCGTTAATACAATTTAAATGTACTTATCCATACATTATCATCTTTGCATTCCAATTCTACATTAGCAACCACTTCCCCATTCATATTTTTTCTTAGTAAAAATAACTATATATATATATGCTTTTCCTAGTAAAAAGAAACTCAATTTAATAAAGTATATCATTCCTTGATAAAATACTTTCATAAGGAACAAAAATATAAAACCTTTCTCATAACTAAAATCTCAAAACATGATGCATACATTTATATTTATTTTCAAGGTGATCATAATATATTTATTTTGAATTTAGACTAACAAGATAATTTTATAACAAAAACAATTGGATTTCTGACAAATTAATTGACGCTAGGATGGCTCATTAAAGTAAATTCACATTTTTAACAAATTCTGTTCTCTCTGTTTTGTGTTAAAACTGCAAATTGTTTTAAAAGAGGTTTCGTGAGAACTGTACGTACTAATAATGCATGGATCCAGTGATAGAAAACTTATTTATTCTTGTTAATCAAAAACCCAACGCACTTAACTTCAACTCAGCCCAAAGAAAATTGCGTTAAAAACCGGATATTACCAATGTTTTTAGGGTCCTCGACTTGAAATTACGAAAAAACTTTCATTGAATCAATTTTCCCAAAAACCACACACATTATTTTAAGGGTTATTTATTAAATATTATTATCTGAATGAAAAACACATTAATTCTGTAAATACTTATTTCAGTATTTGAGGTTTCAGACATTATAGGTCAAAATTAATTGTAAGGAAAATGATTCATGTTCGCTTCAACTCCTTCCCAAATATTTTGCTAAAAATGCATTCTATTTGCATTCTTCAAGATGCTTCTACTGCTGAAAAGGGAAGACAAATGAGTTTAAAATTGACACATTTGTGTAGACTTAAGATGAATTTAAGTAAAATTATTTTAATACTTAATTAAGGTTGCAAATCCGGAACAATGGGGAAATCTGTAATCTCTGCTATCCTAATGAAACATCGAAATGATTCAAGCAAGAAACGTAACACGAAAATGTATGTATGTGACTACGCACACTTAACCTGGACATATATTTACCCGTTTTGTTTAGTTTGCTTTGTCCTTCCAGCCACTTTTTTCTACACGATAGCTAATTAGACGGGAATATACAAATTAAGTTGTTTTCGAACTAAAGGGTATGGCATTTATATTCATAACGAATATCAATGCCTATATGATTCGTTCTGTGACTTATTGTATTGAGAGATAATAATTACCTTTAGAGTGTTGTTTATTCTGATGATTCTCAAAGGTGGAACAGGCTGGACTTGGGAAACTATTTTTTTTCTTGACTCACGTTTCTTTGACTGGGATTTTTCATCTTGTGTGAAAAGGTTCTTTAGATTTGCAAGGCATTTCTTTGCAGTAGCCCGTTGAGCGACGGGCTGAGCATATTCTCTATACATCGTGGCTCGTGGTTCTTTTCTGCTACTGTCTTCTCGCGTGTGCCTTTGCTGTACTGAGGAAGTAGTAGCAACACTTGATTTCGTTGTGGTACTTTTAATCTTTCTGGCTGCGTCAAGATCTATGGAGGAAAAAAGATAAAGATATAATTTCATATCTTCAAAACTTGGCATTAATCAGAAGTATTATTAAAAACATAATTTCAGAATCAGCGGTTTTCATAACTATTTTAGAAGCAACTCTGAGCTTTGTTTTATTTGAAGAGAAGCCATTACAAGGTTTTTGTTAAATTCACGATGAGCCAATATGCAAGCCATAATACTCCATTAGAAATCTTACATTTTTCATGTCAATTTTAGTAAAAGTCTGTATTGATTCAGTTTAAAAAGTAACGAAGATTTAGGGCATGATGTTTTGCGTCTTTCTTCAGAATTAAAATCTTAAGTTTGTACCGTTTGAACACATTTGCGTTCTTATAAGTCTATATTTCAGATAATTCCTACATTTGAGAATACTTTTCAAAATTTAGTTTCATACTGTCTATATATTAATATTACAATGGCTCGTTTATTAGATGAATAAATTTGTTTTTGCAGTATTATCGCAGAAACATGGCCCATTTCATTTTCCAATCATTCAATTCTGAGAGACATTCTTCACCTTAGCTGTTATTTGATTTAATTCAAGATATTTTGCGAAGGATAGTAGCCACTGCAAGTTTCAATATACAAATTTGAATTTGTATCGTGTACGTGTTATTTATTTATTAGCTTTTTATTGGAAATGTTTTCGTTCCGCTGGCTACTCCTTTGGTACCTTAGGTTTCTCGCAGGAAGGAACATTGCTAGGGGTAACAAAATTTATGCAATTTCAGGTACTAACCCAGAATTCGGTACCTCCGGTACCCATTGATAGGAGGTAATGATTGGACATTTTTGAGGTTTCTTAAGGCAGCCCTGAATCGCTGCTTCGAACTTAAGAAGTCTTGACGGGTTTCAGGGACCTGTCGATTTTTCTTTACGTCCCATGCCTATAAAAAAGGAAATACAATCTCACCCAAAAATATATAGTAGTTAGAAAAGTCATGGTACTCTGATTTATAAAATAATCATACCAACGGTTTACATGTGCAGTGCAATGTTATACGATTCATCCATATTTGAAGTCTCCTGGTGGTTGTATCGACGAGGTATCTCGTCATAAAGAGAAAACAGACCAGATCTTGATGAACCAGATCTCGACATCATCAAAAATCATCAATATCTTCATGAAGTGATATCTCGTCGTCAGCAAAATTGGTCAGATCTTGATGGACGAGATATCTCGTCGAAACCACTTGGAGGGTTCAAGATTTCGAAGCTGACAATACGTTTTATTCAAAAAGAGTCTTTATGCGGAAGAGCACATAAATTGTGCCGATGATCCAAAATACTTTTACAGAAGAGCGGAAGAGAAATTCAAATAGTGTATTCGTAGAGCCGCACATCTGAGCCAATTTCTAAATAGCTTATGTCTGTTGATGGCACAATGAGACTCACATCTGAAACCTTATTTAAATCCATTTATAACGAATATAAGCGTCTATATGCACATTTCGTATCTCCTAATGAAATCAAATTAATCAAAAATTTAAGAGAACATTTATTTCTTATTGCGCTAATTCATACTTCTAAAGTACACACCTTGATCGTGGCCTAAAAAGAATATTCTTCACGTCACCTAGGTGCCTACTTTTTGGGAATGGAAAGGTAATCAAACACCAATTGTATCACAACTGTTAAAGTACCCTCATTAGATAACACCAACGGCGGTCCCATGCGCAAAAGCGTGGCTGCCGACTGAGCGGCAAAAGTTAAGCACTCAGCCTTGAGCAGTATTTGGGAGAGTGAGCTGCCGCGTGCTAGTTGTGTTTTAACTCTACCAAAAAGTTTTAATTTCTCCCACTGATTTTTAAGTCTCAGACCACTTCAATCATTGTAACTTTTACATCCCCTATTATGCAGTGCAACTTAAGATTTTTCTCACAGTAGCTGCTTCACAGTAGACACTCCGTATGTGATACGCCCTTTCCTATCCTTTTTTGAACACCTTATACATTTAACTTACCGTGAACACTGATGAATCCTCACTGGTCCAGCTTGATTTAGCTTGGTGTATCCATCTTATTTTGAACGTGCCGTCCTGCACGTTCTCCCAATAAAGGTGGTCCCCGAAATCACCATTATCAAGGGCCGGTACAATGAAATCCTGAATAATACGACAAACCTGCAAGAAAAGTTTTCGTAAATACTCTTTTCCGAAATTAATAGAGGCCGTGGTGTGTCAATGGTTTATTTCCCCTGCTCTAGGAAGGTGCGAGTTGTAGGCGAAGCAGGTTCAATTCCTCCCTGTCTGTATTTCTCTCTTCTGTGTCAGTAAAACTTTCCTTGTTTGTCTGTTACCTGATATTGTCTAGCTTGTGTCTGGAGCAGCAGGACCAAATATGACTCTTAAGTCATACCCCCCCCCCAAAGTAATAGTTATTTCCAAAGACATGTAAAAAAAATTTCAATGAGTCATAAGAAAAAGGATATAACCCGACTATCTTCGAGCTGAATCCAATGTTTCAGAGGGAAAAGGATATAACCCGACTTTGAATCAATTTGTCAGGGTTGAATCAATTTGATATGAGAAGCGCTTTCACTGCAAACATACAGACCAGATGAAAAGCGAATATTTTACTTCAGCTACCCAAATGATACATATCGGAGTTACCTTAAAATGTAGATTTTTGCCGTTTGGTGTTTTATCTAATTGGCATTGACCAAGCAACTATCGTACATCAATTCGGGATCCATTCATAGGAATTTTTATTGTCGAAGTGCTGAAATCGTATTCTAAAATTAAGTCAAGTGACGTCACGTTCGGAATAAGTACACGAAACACGTTCCTCTGCAGAAAACATTACCGCCCAAGCATTTGGCTTCATAGAAAATGTCACAAATATCATGATTTCTTTGCAAACAAACAGTGCCTTCATTGATGACACGTAACTTGGCTTCAATAGATTCAAAACCGACAGACCGTTTTACAAATAACTTGAAGTTGGACAAGTTTAACAGGAATAATTGTCAACCTCTGCAACCACGAGAATGCATTTTAAAAATCTAAGGAAATCATAGTTTGAGGTTATTTCCAACCCTAATATCCTTTCTTCCATAATGGCGGGTTTAATGCAAAATTCGGAGAATTTAGTTGCTGAACTAGTTGGATAAAATTGTAGCAAAGACATCTTATCTTGAAATGAAAAAGTATTCCACAATTGCCAATCTGTCAAACGAAGAAATTCTCTGATCAGCCCTCGTGGAAAATAAGGTAAGGCCCGTTTCTACTGAAACAGATCGACAGACTTAGTGGCGCGTGTAGTTTTCGTGAAACGTAGTGTTCAAAATGTCTCTCATTGCAAAACTGAATTTCTGAAGACGATAAAAAGGATGGTTTCTTTTGCTCAGTGTTCAATTTTTGCAATCTTTCCGAGGTCTATCAAAGAAAAGCAGGAAGATTTTATGACAAAACATCCAACGCCCTAATGTCAAAAATGAAAATACGTGAAAATTAATTTTGAAACAAAATAAGAGCCAAATTTTTTATAGTTGAGCCAAATTGGGCATTATGAAAGCAATTCGAAAGAAAATCTATACTATCATATGCTTGGCAGTAGTTCGAACTCAGCGAAACCGACTTGGCGATATTTTACACAAAATAGCGCTAAATATATGCAAAAATAAGTAATTCAACTTTCTCTTGAGTGTTTTTTGGTTCATTTGTAGGTTTCCTTGAAAACTTGGGCCAGAAGGCTTTCACGACAACCTGCCAACCACTGTTTCTGATGCTTTTCTTTCATGATTGCCATGGCTTGGTACCAAAACTTCGAAACTGGCGTCAATTGAAAACTTCCTTAAAGAAATGAAATCCGGAAAATACTTTTTCCTTTTGAAAGACCGGAAAAACCAAATGTTTTTTCCAGAAGATTTTGGGAAAACTGACAGGTATGCAATATTGTTCCTTCGTGGGTTGCCACACCGTGGTGCTAAATGCCGAATTTGGGGTCATTTAAAAATTTCTCACATTGGAAAGAAAAATCTGGAAGCTATTTTTTCCATACGGAAGAAGGAAAAAGTGGTTTTCTGGAAAATTCGGGAGAAATTCGTACGAATGCTATAGTCATTGCACGTTAAAGATTCTAACTTCGTAGCATTGCTCACTATAATAACCACAAGAAACAATCAATAAATGCGAGCAATGAAAATGAAATTCATGTTTCAAGGCATGTATATGAAATTAAATCGACCCATCCTCATGCAAATTTTCCGACTTTTTCCCGTCAGTTGGTGTTTGTCATGTCATTCTACTATCGATATTCGAATAGCATAAATTTTTAAAAATAGTAGCAAAATAAGTCTCCTCTTTGACACTATTTTAGTAGAAATTTAGTTGCTCCGATACAAAATGAATAGGCTAAAGCACAAAATGGTCTTATGAAGTATGAAACAGACTTTGAAGATCTCGACAAGAAATTCATAATTAAAATTAAATATTTTCTAGGTTTTCAATTTTCTAGGTTCCTAGGACAATCTAGCAACCAAATTCCGATGTTTTTCTTTCATTGTTGCCACGGCTTGGAGACAAAACTTCAAAAATTTGGAAAATTTTCTCTCTTGAGAAAAATCTGAAAAATATTTTTTCCATCCGCTTTTGGTTGAAAGGACTTAATTTTCTTTGACCTTTGGTGTATTTTTCAAAAAGTCAAACCAAGGTAGGTTGAAAAATAGTAACTCTTAGTTGCCAAGGTTGACGAATAGTAACAATGAGTCACCTGTGGCAGCCCTGCGCACACGATTCAAAGTAAAAGAATTAGGCTGCCAATTCTTTTTGGATCAGTCTAGTTACAATTCCTGAGAAATTAACGAGAAATTTTCGAAATTAGTAAGAAAACCGAATTAAAGTTTAATAACCCCATGACATCATGAAAGGTCTTTTGAAGGAAAGTTTGCAAACCCAGAGAAATTGCAAGTTCAATGAGGAGATTTGGTAAATTCAAATTGCAATGGAAAATTTTTTACACCCTTCCATGAATCAAAAGCTCTTTTGTAAAAAATGAATTCCAGCATTTAGTAACCAGCTCAGTATATCATCGTAAAAGATATTTTCGGAAACAAATGCGTAGATAATAAATGAACACATCAAAATCTTATTTTCTTTTTTTATCTGCAAATAGATATGACGTTAGAATGCGATAATTTTGTGTTAGCCAATCAAAAAATTGATCATATTCTGACCGATTATCAATATTGAGTATATAGTCGGGGCTTAAATTTCAGAAAAAAACGACTTTCTAATAAATATATTTGATATGCTTTCGATTCGAAAAATATCTTTTTATCACCGGTAAATAGTCCGAAAAGAAATGAATCTTTTGTACTAAGATTAAACCATTTTGGTATGATTAAAAATTGGAGTCGACATTTGAAAGCCACGTTGCCCAAGTGTTGAAATGGGGCGTAGTCGACCAGATGTGACTAACCGACCTGGTAAATCCGTCATCGGATCAATATAATGCAATAAGTACTCGGATATTCCAATTTTTTCGGTGGACCGGTATTTTCCACGAAGTACCGGTATATGCCAGCGGATCGGGATCTTTAGTTTCGTCCTTCCCCCGTCGATGATTCATTCATCCCATGAGTGAAAAGTCCTTGACCTCTCCAACATAAACGTGTTCAACGTAAACAAGCATCTTTTGCTTTGAAGGAAAGGATTTTTTGGCACCTGGCGCTTTGAAGTGAAACTGAAACCGCTATTAAGGAAAGTCTTCACAAAAATTGTAGAACCCAGGACAAAACGAATAATCCAAAAATTACCTAACAATCTCAACAATGACCGAAAAATCAAAAATACTGTAAAACTACCTGTGTAGAATCAAATTTCTTCTTTTCGGGTAATGTCTTCGAATTGCTTCAAAAAAAAATCCGGATCCTGGTGATATTTCGGAACAATGCTCTATTCTATAACCAAACTGTGTTCGCTTTTTTGGAGAGGAGGAGCTAAATTTTCAAAATCTTCACACACACGAAGAATAATTTCTTCCTAAAAATAGCACACTGCGAAACAGCATTGTTAGGAGAAAAGAGTACTAACTTGCCATTCGAAAACAAGAAATGTCATGGGCCAAGTGGCATCTCTCAAATTCATGCGTTTGCTTGCCATTCAATTTTGATTTTCGGTCGTGATAAAGATTGAGGTTTAAATGTACTTAAAAAAATTAACGTGTTAATTCATTGTTTAGGTATTTAAATTAATTATTATCTACATACGAATGAATATTTTTGTAATACATTATGTTTGCTCTGCTTTCCATTTCTGTTGCTACCACATCATCTTAAGGTTTGCAAAAAGTAAACGCTAAGTATCCAAAACGCATATTGCAGAAATTTGCAAAAATATAGCGAGTAATTGGGGTTTAATAACTATTTTAATCCAATACAAAATTACATTAATACTTTCTCTGTTTCGTTTTTATCACACTATGGCATGGTAGAAAACTACGTTTATTACAAGTTTTAAAATTGAAAATCGTCATGATTTTCCTTGAATTTTTCGCTTTTTATTGAAACTTATAGATATTCGGAATCTTATACCTAAAAGTGAATGGAATGATTAAATATCATAGGAACACGATGACTTTTCTTTTAGATTTTCTCTGGTTTTTGTATCTGCCTTTATTCTTAAATCTGAGAACATTTAATTTCAATATTATTTTAAAGAATTTACAGAATTAAAACATTGTACCATTTCTTGTGCAAACTTAAAAATATTCAGTAAAAACAGCGGCAGTTAAGATTCTTGATTTGTTCTGTCCCACTTGTTTTTAAAATAATTTGAACAGAAAACAAAACTATTTGTGAGGTATATGGGGCATTTTCTTGCAATTTTTAGGTCATTAAAACCAAGTCTCTCTTAATTGTTAAGTAATACGTATCAAAGTAAATCTGAGAATTGTTTTTAAATCGTTCAGTGTATGTGTCGAGTCGTGATGCAGGTTGATATATATATATATATATATATATATATATATATTTACAGATCATACTGCAAACTATTAAAATAAAATCAATACCAAGATCAAACTAGATTTGGAACATATGCAAATTATCGTAAAAACCATGTTCGAATTCTTATTTCGATTTTCAATTTTTGACTACGTGCTGCTTCAATGGTATTTTGTTTTCTATTTCAGGGTTGTTAACAGAGAATAATCTCCCTGAACGAGAATACTATTTATTCTCTAAACATTAAAATTAGGAGGGAATTCTATTAAAAAACCTCATTTTTCAGGAAATTGCAGTTCATTTATTGCAGAAAATGAACCTGTGTGATAATGAGATTATAAAGTAGCACTGGCCATTCTGATTTATTAAGTTCTATATGAAATCAAACACAATAACGGATTTTAAGACATACCAAATCAAGATAGTAAAACACCCAAAACAAAAGTAGGTAGTTTACATTTTATAAACTTAATACTTTTACCTCAATACAAGGAAGGATATTTATTAAGTATTTAAAGTGCACTTCTTTGGTTTTAGAGTAGCGAAAGGGAGGCTTTCAATGCTCAAAACTTTACTGACAGACATAATCCTACTGTTTAATAATCTGCACTTGTTTTTTGCTGTGGGAAATGAAAAATTTCCAGTGAAATCCAAACTTGAAATTAGACAATAGATAATATTAGAAAGTAAAATAAAAGAAGAAAATGTAAATTTGAATTGGGGTTTCTTAAGTTCGTATCCTATAAAATTGCATGAACTCAATTCGAAAAATAACTAATCTACGGAGAATACTTGAGTACTAGTACTTTTCCTATCAATATTTTTTACTTGTGGCCCTCTTGCACCAGGCATGCATGATTTTCGAATTTCACTATTTAAGGGGATGATGACAAATTAATATAAGATTATTCATAACTAATTTTTTTTCAGTGATAAAATTTTTTCTCGAAAATGCCATTTAGGCGCACGTGCAATAAGTTGTTTTAAAATTGAATGTCTCAGGGATGTTAAAGCACTTATGAAATAGCATATATTCTTAAATATAGCAACAAAAAAGTTTATTTAATATTTAAATTTTGAAATTTAAAAACAAATTCTTTTCTTTTTTAGGTTTTCATGACAATCTGGTGACCAGGCATTCCGACGTTTTTCATGGTTCCCACGGCTTCGCACCAAAAATTGGAAATTGGCGTCTTTTGGAAAATTTTCCCTCATAGAAAAAATACGAAAAATACTTTTCCGTCTGCTATTTGTTAGAAAAAGATTGAGACTGAATTTTCGTCTAAGAAAGTTGCCAGAATTTTGAAAATAGGAGCTTTTGAGACGATTTTTCTTAAAACGATATCCCTTGATGCCAAGGTTGAAAATAATAGCAAAAAGTTGCCTGTGGCAGCCCTAACTTCAATACAGACTAAGAAAAGATATCCAATTATCATTTTTCAAAAAATGGTTGATCGATTTTACGGTTGTTCCTTTAAAAATACTTTCTTTAAAAAAATTAAAAGCTGAAATTACTTAATATTTAAAAATTATTTAATGACTAATTATTTGAAGTGTTGTTCAACAAAAGTTATATTGTTTTTCGAAAGAGCTATTTTTGAAACGTAACAAGAAATTTCCAGAGGCCATTAAGTAATATTCTTGAATCGTATAAAATTTGGTTCTAAAACTGTCTATATCGAAGAAAAAACACCTTGCTGTTGAGTTTTATATTTAATGAGTGAATGAAATAAATGTTATAAAATTTGCTTCATCTTTGTAGCTCTTTATTTCATGTAGGACCTGATTGATAGTTTGCCTAAAAAAATCAGAAATAAGGCTTCCTTTCTGTTTTTGAGCAAAACCTTAAAATATAAAAAGGTGAAAACTAAACTAAGGGGAAATGGTTTGAATTTTTTCATTCATCATGCCCCTCCCTGTTATTTTTATCTACGCCGAAGTTTCATTGTTAACGAAATTGACAGTGTCTCCAATATTCATGAAAACATTCCTTGAGGTGCCATCTACGAGGAACATTCTTTGCCTCGGAAAATGCATTGTAATAAATAATCCAATTTGGAAATTTAAATAGAAAAAATAAATAAGAAGAAACAAACGTTTTTGAGTCGTTAAGAAAATTTAGAGTTTCAAGGATTCCTAGGTGCCATTTCCTGCCATATTCTAGTCTTATTTTCTTAGCTACTGATGACTGCTAATTTTTTTCTACATTTATTTCCAACATAATTTTTATCATGAATTGACAGTTGAAATTTAATCATCGTTCGACAGTAACAATTTCGTAATTATGAAATTTAAAGTAATTCTCAAGGTTTGTTTTCGAATTTATTATTAATTTTCTATATGTACATAAACCGTTGGTTATTAATTCAAGATAATTAATTCATTTACAAGGAAAGAAAAATATTTTATTGAGACTGATTTACTTTAAACATACGTTCTACCGATGTTTAAGATTATTTCATTGTAAAATGGTTTTTCCTCTTTTGAAGTTACAACAGTTTTAAACAAAACGCAGAATAGCATATTTAAGAAGGAATAAAATCATATATCAAACGCGAAAATGAGAATATTTCAAAATAGACGGTTAATGTGAAAGTGAATAACTTACTGAAAAAATAAAACTCGTTTAAAACAATTCCACACTTAAATAGAAACTTGGTAGACAATAAACAATTGCAGATGCTTCTTTTAATGGCGTTTAAATTTTTAAAAAATTCTAAGGTATAATTTATTGTAAAAGAGGCATTATTTCTGTACCTTGGTAGAAAAGGGTCAATGTCCATTTTGCAAGTTTTTGATAACACCTCATTTAGTAATTTTAATTTTTAATGTACACACATACTCTCTTTCTAATGTTTTGATACTTTAATAATGTGTTGACAAAACATTGATAATTTATATTCTTCCTTTTTCTACTAAAGTACAGATTTATTTTGTAGATTTTTCTTGTTTAAGAATATATATTTAGGAAGATTTATTTAAAATATACAATTCACTAAAAATTATCTTTTCTCTTGATGGGGATTTCACGAGAAGAAATAAAATTCGAAAACACTTTCTGCATGATTAATACCCGAAAACACAAGCAATGTTTGTCATCCATTTTCGCGTTTCGAAAAAGCGAAACTTCTTTTTAAAACTAATAATCCTAAAACTAATAATAAAAATAATGTAATCCGAAATTTGAAAGAAAACATAAATTAGCACGCACTGCGACTAATATTCTTCTGCTACAACAATCTCTCTCCACCTGAAAAGAGGCAGGTAATGAGAGAGGTTGGATTACGAAATAACGAATAAATCTGGTTGTTACTCTTCTGACCAATGGCGCAGCTGTTAGCTGACAACAAAGAGAAACGACAGCCCACAGGTAAATTCAAACGGAAGAGTCTAGCTCCGCCTAATAAAGCCTTTTAAGGAAAGGAGAAACGACAGTGTCATAAGCACTTTTCCTCCTACTAAATAAAGACAAACTTGTGACGACGTGGATCATTTTTTATCCTCTGTCATGGTTCAAGTTAAATGCAATATTTGAATACTTTCAAGAGAAATTGCTCTGCACAATAAATGATATTAAATTATAACATAGATGTATGGAAAAAGCGATAATATAATTTAATTATCATTAAGTATATAATTTTCTGTTAGGTAATGTAATTTTTTAGTTCGTTTCTAAATTTTTAATTGAGACGTAATTTTGAGCTGTGAGTTTTATTGAGTTAAGTTCTGTATTACTGAATTTTTGTGACATTATTACTGAGACTGAGATGTATTTTTGAGTTGTGAGATTTATTTAATGGGCTTTCTCTTCTGAGTATTTTGAGTGTAAAATTCGTGAAAAATGAAGCATATGAAGGGAGTGTTTCAATGCGCACCTATTATTTACACTTACTTCGCAAAAGATAATAATGGGCACTTGAATAGCAATAAGTTATTTCCAAAGCCCGTTGTATTCTTATCTCAATTGGCTGTACAACTGTCCCAATAAACAGCTTAAAAAAGTTGATGGTTTTCAATGAAATAAGTCGTGCGTTTATGAGAGAGCTGTTTTAAACAGTAGGTAAGATTGAAGGGGTAAATTTAGACTTTCAAAGAAAAGCAAAACGACATTTTTCTATTTGAAAAAAAAAATATATTTCATAATTCTCAGTGATTTAAAACAAGAATGAAAATCTTAAGTCCGTACATTCGCGAATTTTTATTTTCCTCTTCAGTTCTTAATTTTCCTGAAATTCAGTCCATTCAGTTTTCCCCGAGTTTACATTAAGAATTCGGTTGGTTGGTTTTCCGTTGTTTATTTTATATTCAGTAGGAAGAACAATATCTCATGTTATGTTTGTAATTCGTCTACGAACACCTATGTTATTATTAAACCCCGGATTTTTAAGTATTCACTATTTCGTTCAATGCACTTTGTCCTTTCTTTGCCTTCCTCAAGTCTTATTTTGTGTTCACCAACTTGTGCAACTTTCAATTTTCCACTAAATAAATCTTTATGCTTCTGTAATATCTGAATCAGTTGATTTCTTTCTTTCTCATGTAGATCGTAAAATTTATTTTCTAAATTTTATCAGACAGTTCTTGTTGATGCACAGTTCTAGGAGAACCATGAATTTCACCAAATTCTTCATCATCTTCAAAAACAATACCAACTGCATTCACTCTTGGGTAATATCTCCTTATCTTATTTGCATGACAGTGTCGTACTTTTCCGTTAGGAAGTTTCACTTTGTAAGAATGCGGCGATGGATGCTCGACTATCTCCCCAGGTCCGGTCCATCGTGCATATAACTTGTTGGAAGAATCTGGAATTAGTAAGTAAACCTGCTCTCCTAATTTAAATTCTTTGGATCTTGTGCGGCGATTAAAATAATCCGTGTAGGCTTGTTGTTTTCACGATGCGATAAGTAAAGCTTGGTCGGTTGCTCGTCGGAGATTTATTTTGAGTTCCTGGAGATAATCTACGATTGATTTGTCCATATTCAAAGGTATAGGAATTTCTCCACACCAACTAGACTTCAACACTCTCAGAAGACCTCTTGCTTCTCGACCATACATCAACTTGAATGGAGATACTCCGGTAGTACAGTTAGGAACTTCTCTATAAGCAAACAACAGAAACGGAATGTATTTATCCCAATTACTAGGATCAGTTCGGGATAACATGAAGTACATTTTTAAGAACTTGATTATATCTTTCTACAAGTCCATTACTAGCTGCATATCCTGGTACCGAAAATCTAGGAGAGGATCCTAAGCGATTCATGAATTCTTGAGTAAGTTTCGATATAAAGTTCGTACCTTGATCACTTGCTATAGTATTTGGTATTCCAGTTCTCATGAACATTTCCAACAGTGCATCACATGTCGCCTTAGTAGTTAAGGAACGCAATGGAATTGCTTCTGGCCAGCGAGAATGTTGATCAACTAAACATAACACATATTTATGACGACGAGCTGAAGGGGGCTCGATAGGGCGCGTATAATGTCCACATTAACACATTCAAATGGTAATTCCGGTCTGAGAACAGGAGAAATAGGAATTTTATCATTCATTTTCTCTGGGCTTCGGAGTTGGCATTCTTTACATGTTCTACAAAATTCGGCGATTTCACTAGTCATGTGAGGCCAATAAAAACTATATCGTATTCTTTCATTCGTCTTTTTCATTCCCATATGACTTCCAAAAACAGAGTCATGAGCTAATTTTAAAACTTGAGCTCCTCTTTTGCGGTAAAACCAGTTGCTGAACGATCTCTCCTAATATTTTATCTTTGTGGAATATATATTAATCCATCGATAAAAAAGAAATTTCCCTTTCGAAGTGATAAATTTTCTTACTTCTTTTAATGTATCACAGCTGTTTTATTCTTCACGAAGTCGAAAGCTTTCACTTTTGCACGATAGCATTCCTTATTCTGGTGATTCTTGTTCTGATTCATCATTTCCGGTTTCAGCGCAGACTACATAATCTTTTTCTTTCACTGGAAAAACACAACCCAATCTCTTACATTTGGGCACACATGCTTCTTTTCCATTTTCTGTTGAGCATTTTAGTAATTCATAAATATTTGGGGGTAGAATGCACTGACCTTGAACTTTGTCCGTTACTGCTGCAAGTATTTCAATCGGACGGCAAAGTTTATTTTCGTCTTCATTTTTTAATGAAACTTGAAATTTTGCCAATCCAGCTTCAATTTTTTCTCCGAATGCACTAGTTAAAATTATTTTTCCTTTTTCAGTTTTTGATTCGGAAATAAAATCTGAATTGAAAACTGGGATTGGTGCTCCGGAATCGATTAGGCTTTTCAGTTATCGATTATCAACTAGAATGTTTACATATTGAAGAGAGTTCATATGAACATTTTTTTTTATTTCACCAGATGCTCCGATCGTATTTCAGCAGTTAATATTTCATCTTCTGGTTTCTTTTCTTTCTTGCTAATATTTGTTGATTTGCTGTATCTTTTAGGACAATCTCTTGCGAAGTGCGATAAACCACATATGTAGCATTCCCTTGAAGTTGTATTTCTACTGCTTTGGTAATCTTCTCTCGTCTTGAATCGATGTTCTCTGATGTGAGGGGGTGCATATTTCCGGTCTATGGAATCAAAATTCTGATGTTTAAACGTGTTCGCTTGATTCTCCTTCCAAAATGTTTCCTTCACTTTTTTGTTTTCGCAAATTCGAACGTTTTCGTAATCATCTAGTTTATTTGCAATTTCTTCTGGTATTTTGAATCGAGACCATTCGTCGATGAAAGGATCACGGATTTTCGATGACACTACGCTTAATCTGATCAGTAATAATTAAATTAGACAGTTCTTCAAAAGTCTTTACATCCAGTCCTCTTATCCATTCTTGATAATAATTTTTAAGTTCATAGGCGAAGTCGCACCGCGTAATTTCGGGTCTCTTGTAGTGTTTCGTAAAGAATTGGCGGAATCTTTCGGGAGTTTTAGTTTTTAGTAAGAGTTCTTTCACTTTTTCATAATCATCCGTCACTTCTTCGTTTTCTCTGGCAATTATTTGCGCAACGTCATAGGGTAGGAATCCTATTAGATATTACACCCAATTTTCTTTCTTGATTTCCGTTTGTTTCACTTGACGCTCGAAGAGAACTAAGTAGAGGCTTATATCGTTAGTTTTGGGATCAAACTTCTGTAAAATACTTTGCAAGTCAAACCTCGGCTTCATGTTTACATCAGTTTGTTGACTTTCAGACCCATTCTTCAATCTTTTGTTTTCTAGACGCATCTTCTGCAACTCGAATTCTAATTCTTCTTTCCTTCGTCTTTCTTCAACTTCTAATTCTTCTTTCCTTCGTCTTTCTTCAACTTCTAATTCTTCTTTCCTTCGTCTTTCTTCTAATTCTTCTTTCCTTCGTCTTTCTTCTAATTCTTCTTTTTTGCTTTCTTCTATAATAGTATTTAAGAGTTCCTTCACGAACGGTTCGTCATAATTTTTATTTTCGGTTATAACTGTCTTTAGCTTTCTTAGCTTTTACAACCATGTTTTCGGTATTCGATATCCTTTCGGTAGCAACAGTCTTTAGATCTTCCTTTCTTGATTTCGCTAAGAACGCCATAATGGGATCACGAAACAAAAATGGCACTTACCTAATAACTTTACCTATATCGATTCAAAACGAAAGTTCCACAATAAAGTTCCGAAAACCTGTTCTCGGTTCTTTTTGTTAAAAGAAACATTACAATTTTAAAAACTTCGATTTTAAACAGGTGGGAATTTTGCAAAGTTCTCTTTTCTCGAATTTTCTAAGTTCGCAAAAATTTTCGTATATTCTAAATTATGGTAACACAGCTGCTCACTCTACAGTTCGTGACTCATTGTTTCCTGTTGATTCATTCATCCGTTCTCTGTCCATAAACCTACTCCCTGCTATGAGACTACTTCCTGTTTGAGAGCAGGAATCAAATTTACCGAAGGAATCGATTCCTGCTCTCAAACTGATCCGTCCCTGTTCTCCGTTCTCGGAGCTGTTTTACTTCCTGCTCGGAAATGATTCCTGCTCTCAAATTGTTCCGACCCTGCGGTTCGCGGAGCTGATCTCGATGACTGTTCCAGGAACTGTTCTCGACTGAACCAAGCCCCGACGTCTAATGAATTTGCGAGGAGATTAGCGTAAAAATTGTGAAATTTTATAATTGTTAGAATGACATAATGATGAATTTTTTGTTTTAAACAAATTAAAAATTTTTTTAAATATTGCTCAAGATTTTGCTGTCCAGCTTTCTCTCTGGTGGTGTCGCCTCTACTCATTCTTAGAATTTGCAATGCTTTTAATTTTATTTTAAAACCAAATTTTACAAAATGGAAAGCAAAATTTCAAATGTGTGGACATATTTCACTGTGAATAGGAAATTCGGATCGGGTGTGGGTTATAACTCTCTATAAGTTGAAAAGGGATCTCATTAAGTCACGTATTAGGATTTTAAAGACATCTCGGAAATAAGAATCCCACTATAAAACTAATGTGTTGAAAAGCGAAAGTGATTTTTTGCTTGTATTTTTTTGTTTTAAACGTGTTTAGATAGATTATATAATATTAACCTGTTTTTCTAACCAATTTTACTTTCCAAGTGGTAATCCCGGTATGCGTTTTTTGTGTTTATAATCCTTTATAAAGGGCAACACTCCCTATTGCATAACGTGATTCAAAATTACCTGGTGTTGTCCTCGGATCTTTCTCTTCGGGATGGATCACGGACCGTCGTTTTATTGACTTAAATGACCATTTCGTTGACTTAAAAATGACATTAAAATCTAAAAAAAAATTAGCTTGCGTATTTGTTTTGTCCTAGGCACCTCATATCTGTTTGGAAAACTACTTGAGATGGTTCAGATGTGGGACATTATTAGTTGCCACTAGGGAGAGAATCTAAACGTTTCGATTTCCAAGAACGTTTTCCAATTTACGGAAAAATTCTGATTTTCTTTTCTCAATTACTGATAGTTTGGCGCAGCTAGAAGAGACTTGCCCCTCCTCTCTCTCTTGCGCCATAAAAAAATCAATCAACCGATAACAATACGAAGACTCCGAGTCATTTGTATTTTTTTATATGTGCACGCCTATATACAAACTACTATCAAAGATGACGTCAACAAAATTTGGTCCATGTCTGTCTATCGCGAAAACTGCTGGCGCCACATAGTCTACGAGGAGGAACAGGGCTTGCACATTTCGAGTAGAGAGACATTTGAGAACAGAAGAACAGGTTAAAGAACAGTTCTTTTAAAAAGAACGGAACATCAAAAAGTTCGCCGAAAAGTATTTTCCATCCCTATACTTAACACAATCTGATCGTGCTCTTAACGCCATCTGTAGGGTGATTGAATCCCTAATACGACAAATTATATCTCTTATAAACTATAAATACTTGCATAAAATAGCATCAAGAGACCTTTCCTTTCAATTTTTGTTATACGGATGGGTAAAGTGACTACCAAAGCATTATTTATCATTCATTTATTATTTCTTAGCATCATTTTTTAAGTTGACAAAAACCGCATTCATCACATTTGCTTAAATGTAAGAGATGCAATATTTCTTAGAATATATACTATCACAAAATAACTTTCTATGGAAACAATTCTTTACCTATAACAATTTTAATTCTATATATAAGAGAGAATGTAATAGAAACCTAAATTATAAACCCATTAACAAAATCTCAAAAGAAATAATAATTTACAAAAAGAGTTGCAGGGAGGTATTTTGTAAAAATGAGCATTTTTAATCAAAAACATTCAAAGAAAAAATCGGAACAAATTGTAGACGTGGCAGCGTAAAGGATCTAAATACAAGCAACATGAAATCACAAATGCGTCAAATATTTAATAAAGGAGTTGTTGTGTTTCTTACCGGCATCCTAACTGAGATTAGTTTTCTTCCAAGCTATTCCTTACTGTTGTACCTATAACTAGAGATGGACACAACTGTTATTTTCCGATAATAGTGTTAAATGTTGTGTCTAATTAAAATTAACAGCTATAAATATTATTAGTTTTGTTATCTTTGACCTCTAACAATTATTAAAAAATGCATCGCCCTTCCAATGAAATAGACAGAATATGTGGGCGGAGTCGCTCTCGTAAGCTCTGAAGGGCAAATCACGACGGCTTACAAATTAATTGACTTAGCCGATTGGGGACTATCGAAGCTCAGACCATTGTTTTAGATCAAGGTGGGTTATCACTTTGACCAATCAATAATTTAGGATTCATGCTTTTTCCCTCAACCACGTGATAGATCTTCAAACCGAGAGACCGGAAGAAATATAACATAAAGCTGCTCGCACATGCTCCGTCTATTTCATTAGAAGGTCGATGAGAAAATGATAGCAACGTTTTATTTTGTCCAGAGTTTAACTGTTAAATGGCGTGATGGTGCAGTTACCATTATGTAATTAAGTCTGTCTATTATCAAATATTTTTAGAAGTTTTAATTTTTTAATTAAAATTTAATTCGGTTTAAATTTCACTAGCATTTATAGGAAACAAAAAAAATTTCGATAACTGTTGCCAACTGTTACTTTGCAATAACACTTATTTAAGCTGCTATCTAAATAGCAGCCCATTACTACCCTATACATATTACTGACGAAGCTCGTTCCTCCTTAATTATCTCTTCGCAGCATCAATGTTAAACTGGTATTAATTTAATCCAATTGAAAAATTAGTCAAAATTACGTTTATTTATTCTCAACCACTATTTCTTCACCTTTCTCAAAGGCAAGAACTTCAAAATTAATTTTCAACTACTAGAACAACTTTTCCACAATAAAAAACGAAGCAAACTCTTTTTCTTATTCTTTCCGAAAATTTCAAAAGAAAATCTGATGAACGCGAAAATAACTTCTAATTTAGAATATCGGAATAATACGTATTGTAACGTATTGTATTATTCTAGACGCGATCTTGTGATTTAAACTAAGGAGGGTTCTTTTGGAACGTTGATATGAATGTCATGAAATGAGTGTTTTCGAACGAAACGAATTATTTAAATTGAATACATAAAAAATAAGGTGCATTGTTTGAACGAAACAATCACTACTTAAAAAAGCAGATCTCAGTTTCACAAAAAAATTTCATTAAAAAATATACCCAACACCCACTGCCGTTGAAGTACCAGGTTCGTTATTTTAATCGAATAATAATCCACAAATTATTTCATGCTTTCTTGCAGAAGAGCGAATTCAACTTTATCGGGGCGCTTTTCAAGAAATTGGAACCCCGACTCACCGATAAAACTTCCGGTACACCATTCCGGTATAAAATTAGAACAGTTCGGGTACGATAATTCAGACAAATGTCTGAATTTCATTATGAGCACTTTTTACCATTCAGTAATCAGTAATTTTAATCCACGCCAGTAAGAAGTAGTAAATATTACTTCACACACACATATTTTTGATTAATTTTATTTCATTAGGAGGTACCAAATGTGCATATAGATGTTTAAATCAAAGCTGCCACAGGCGAATTTTCGCTATTATTTTTCAACCTTGGGGCTATCTTTTTAAACAAGTAATAAAAGTCAATGCGATTTCATAAAAAAAACTTAGGAATTTGTGTTGAAAATTTAATTTGTTTGTAATTATTTAAATCTGTTGATTCCTTATAGGTTCTGGTAGAATTGCACAAAACTTATAGCCTGGCTAAAAATATTAGGTTTAAAAAATAATTAATGTGCAAAATGCGCAATTGTGACAAAGAAATCTCTATTAATACAATTCCTACTATTTACTGCTGTTGAAAGATTAAGCTGCAGAAAGTGGCACCCAATTTGAATTTTGAACATTTCAAATTCATCAATGAAAATTCAGTGTTTTAAATTTGAAGGAAGCTCAAATCACAAAGCTACTGTCAAATGCACATCTGGTTGTGTGTCGGTAGAATTTTTTTCTAAGTACCAAGATTAAGCATGCATGCATTGAGGTTTTAAACGAAAATTCAAAATTTTTTGCCGTAAATTTGAATTAAAAATATAAAAGTGGAAGAAGTGAAGATTTTGTGAAAAATCGTTAGCACATAGGCCAAATTTCAATTGTAACAGATGCTACAGAATACAAGACTTTTACCAGATTGAAAGTGAATTTAAAAAGATAACAGAGTACAAGTGGTTGCAAATGTCTGCTTTTATGCATAGAATGGGAAGCATATGTTATAACTGTATTGCTTTAAAATAACACTTTTGTCAGAGCTTTTTCCCTTCAATTGATATTTTAAACTTAACGAAGGGTAAATTTAATGAAGGGTAAATTTGTCATTTTACAATTATTTTCCTTTGAAGGATATTTCTTCCAAACTTCAGCATAATTTTGTCAATCATAGCACTGTAATTGGCATGAATTTTAATTATGTATATAATTCTAAAAAGCCCGTAGAATATTGCCATTATGTTTAATGATATATTTGTGCACGTTAAATAGTTTTTGAGAAACGGAACTTCGAACATGCAACATAAATGGATTTCACAACTTCTCTTCAGAGTTGCAAATAATGACTGACTCCTAAATATTCAATTTTAAATCAAAATATTTTGGTTCCCATACAGCCACAGGTTATTTCTGATTTTGGTCATTTTATATGGAATGACCTTACAGAAAGTGAGAAATTGCCTAGTCTGAATGCTTCTTTTGAGTACAAAAATTGAAGTCCTCAAAAATACAAGATATATTCAGAAGTAATAAAAAAAATTATGACATTCGATTTATTGGTACATTGGCTCTTGTAATGAAACACAACTGGAAAATACTAATTTGCATAAAGCATGCATCAAGATTGAGAATTAAAAATGGTCATGTTCAAGTTGTAGCAATTTCAAAATGCATTTTCGATCTGAATACTTCATGCATAAGATCTGAATAAGAATGAGTCAATTATTTCTTCATATTTGTTTACGCTATCCCTGCTTGCTGGATTTTTCCCCCTTTTTTAAGCTTGAATTTATCTTAATTAAAGTGATGGTCTTGGAACAGTTCTTTGTCACTAAGCCACTACCAATGATTTAATAGACTAAAAGAACGCCATATTGTAATGCGAATAAAATATAGATTGGAATGTTCGAACTTGTTTAAGGCACCGGCACGGTGAAAATGTTTTGTCGTGTACTTTTTCCGTAATAATTTCATTATTCGCTGTAAATGCCGTTAATTCGTAACGGGGTTGACATCTCTACATTCCAAATACTTAAAGCTGATCTTTTAATAACTATTCGATTATTTCGATGGGAGTATGGAACAGAAAGACGAGCTATCAAGCGTTAAAATTGGCGGATGACTATTCGGGAAGAAAGAAACTATGTCAATTTCTCTGCCATGTACGTTAGGAAATTTTATGTATAATGTATTGAAAAATTGCTGTACCAGCAGGATAGACTTATTTAAAATTCATTAAATTCCTACATTTAAAAACGTTGTTAACAAAAGCCTACCGGTCATTCGGCCGCTAAGATTTTTATGACAGGTGTTCTCAAATCGTTTCCCACAGTAACAGCACATTCAAACATAATAATAAAACTTAAGGCGAAATTGTTTGTTGAGACAATGAAATATAGTAGCTGAGAAAATATTCATTTGGATAAAGGATGCAAAAAGATTGAGAATCTCGTAGCCGTTGATTTTAAATTGTTGTTGCCATTCGGAAATAAAGAAATAATGTCGATTTCTCTGCCACGAACGATAGTGATTTTTTGTATAGGTAATGATATAGAACAACAAAAATAGCAAATCACTTGTCTGAATAGAAATGTGATGAACTTTTAAATAAGTCTATCCTTGCTTAAGGAGAAATAGACATTTCTTTATTCACGAATGGCAACAACGGCTATAAGCAATTTAAAATTAACACACAATACTCACGAACTTCGTTTTTTATTCAAATAAAATGTAAATCGAAAGTACCAAGTTATTAAATTTTGCAGCGATGTCACTTTTTAATTTTTATTGCACTAAATATTTTAAGAAACTACGTGTTAAATACTACTTTCCTCTAAAAAACGTTTCTGACATCATTGCATTCATTTGTAAAAGGATTAAGTGAAAATCGCCCATTTAAAAATGACAATTTCATGAATACTATAAATGGAATTTATGTAACAGTTATCCACACATAAATAACTTCTTATGAGTTTCGTGATTTCTTAACCTATCATTGCATAATAGTGACTTTAATTGCGGCGCCATCTTGATTACTATGCGAGATGAGGATTTTTTAAAATCCTCAGTTTAATTCAGTCAAACAAAACAAATTTCCATCCCCAATTCTTTGAGGTAATGAAACCTTTCTTCAAATATTCAAATCATGCAAATGCAACATACAATTTTATCTATATAAAAACGGAATTCCTCATCTAGTTCCATAGAACTGCATACGCACTCAAATTCCGAAAATCGTCAAGGCGGCTACCGTTAGAAAAGGGCAGGATTTTGCTAATGTTGAATATTCAAAATGTTTTACTTGGACCATATAGTCATGCATCAAATTCAATTCACTATTTTATCACTATCAAATGACCGGACTATAATTTTAACTTGTCTTTTCATCAGAAAATAGCCTCTTGAACAATTTTTAAGAGTCGCAATAACGTGGCATATAACTCTTTTGTTAATTGAGCTCTCGAATGAAATTAGTGTAAATTTAAAAGAATGAGAGTAAACTGAGTACATTTGACTCAAAGTCAGTAAATATAGCATTATTAATTTAATAGCTAAGATAAGCACTTTCACTCACACCGTCTCACATAGATAAATTTTGTCTCTTTAGCCAGAAAGCAAAAATTAAATTTCCTCGTTCTGCAACTTTATTCGAACATCTGAACACGGTTCTTGGCCAAACAATTTCAGAGCGACAACAATAATAGAAAAAAATAATTTTAGTATATGTAACACGTTTGTGTGTGATTAATCTAAAAAAGCGGGTCAATAATTATTCCTATATACAATTCAATCACAATATCATTGAAAGACATGACATTTTTGCGATTGGCAGGATTATTTTTCCTATGTTAAGAACTGAAAATTATATTTCATACTGCGTTCGTTACATACAAAACCCGTCATATCCACGAATTAAAATAATTTTAGAAACATTTTCTTAATAAATTGGCTACCAAATAGCAAATTTAACCATAAAAAATGAAGCGTGCGCAGTTTCAAAAAATTATTCGATGAAAGAAATGGCGAAGTACAAGTACAAAAATAAAATTTTGAGAGATTACCTTCGTTCTTGAACTGTCCACTCTTAGGAATAGCTTACGAAAAATAATATCGGGGTTGTTCAGCACGCGTTTAAATACCAAAACTATCAGTGCGTCACCACTCTATGATTGGCTGCAACTCATTTCGTATCGTCCAATAAACATTAAAAAGTATCAACACTCTTTTTTTTCAGCATTGCAAATATTAGGGAGATACTTGATAGGTAAAAATGTCCAATTTTTTCGTCTAGATGTTGGGATTTTATGTTTTTCAAGGTCAGTTTTCGTTATGCATTAAATTGTGTTTTTTGTTCCTCTAATCCAAGTTTCTATCTTTATGATGGTTCCAGATAGAGTGAAAATTTCAACGGATTTCAAATCTGCGTAAAATTTTACATCAAATCGATACCAAAAGCAAGATGTTCTTAAATTTTTTTTTCAATAGTCATAACTAATCTTTTTGCAGATATTCCTTTTATACTAAACATAAACGGAAGTATTGCCTCCATTTTGAAGGAAATGTCACATTAAGAAATTTGTTGCCCTTAATCGAATGTTATAATTTTACCATTAAAAGTAGGATGAAAATCTTTTTTCCCAACCTAAAATTGATTTTTTTACTGTTCGCAAGGGCCCGGATTTTGTTGACTTAGATGTATAAAAATAACCAATAAAGTTTCTAAAAAGATCTAAAAATTATTGAAAATGACGTAAAAATGTGATTGGTATTATTTCGATTCGTAAAACATCCATTCCCTAATAGCCTGTGAATAAAGTGTGTTTTTGAACTTACCTCTTCATGCATAAATGAATGTAATATCTGGACTTACTGACCAGAAATGACAATCTACAAAGGTAAACCTTTAGTAGGATACAGTATACGTTGCGTTCTGAGACAATGCTATTGCCACCAACCTTGATTGTAAATTTTTACACGAGACATTTTCATACGTTTTTCAAAATCTTTCAAATTAACTGGATTATTTTAGTCCTAGGAACCCGTATGACCCAGCGGTTCACTGAGAAACTGTGCTTTATGTAGTTCAAATTGTGCATTATTAAACATTTTAATTAACAACTCAAATATCCCAAAGTATTCGTCTTTTACTGTCAACACTAGAAGAAAAGCCCTATAAGCTTCATCATTCTTTCCAGTGTCGATGTTCATCTACCAATGAAATATAGTAATAAGGATTTGTTTTGTGCTCAGGGGTGATCACGGATTTTTTGGGCTCAAGAAGCTAATAGATTAGCCATTTGTAATGTGTTTTATCGTAAAAGCGAAACTGTGTATGAAAAATTGGAATATTTCTATAAAACTTTGATTAAAACAAAACTAAAGCCTTACGCTAAAACCTAAAATATTACCAATTTCCTAAAAATTTTAAAATTGAGTGTTAAATAAAAATATATCTAAAAAAACTACGAAGTACTATCAAAAGGATGACACCCAAACAAAATCCGGCACTGGTGATAACCTTTCTTTGTTGTGTTATTTTTGTAGGTTGTATAGTGTTTCCTTCGATCTATAGCTAATTTTTATTTAATTTTCCCTCAAATAAATTTGTATATATTTAAAAAATCTGTCTCTAAACAGTTTAATGAAGTGGTGCGCAAACTATTTTCATTTCCGGCCCCCCAATTTTGTGTACTATTTTGTCGCGACCCCTAGATAGACAATAGACGTTTTTTTAATCATCAACGTAGTTAAAGTTGAATTCTTTTGGGGATTTGCGCTTATGTTTGTGCCTTATTAGAGGTCTGAATGAAACACATAATTTTACGAAGCAATGGTTTTATTTATGCATATGGGTATAAATATTTTTTAATGGAAAATACTTTTAAAAAACTTACAACATAAAAATTCAATGTGAGGTAAGCGCTTGCAAAGAGCTCATGATTGCTTCTATGTTCGGATCTGTATTGGAAATCCTCTGGATCCAATTGAGATCGATATTTCGTTTTAATGGCAACTAATTTTGAAAAGCCGATTTCACATAAGTAGGTTGATGCAAACTGAATCAAAATATTAATTGCCTTTTTCTTCAAATCGGCATATTCGTTTCCAATCGATAACCAAAATTTTTTGCAAGTCAGAGACTTAAATTGAATGCTCAGTGTTTCGTCGCTTGAAACATCAATTAACTGTTCTTTTTCATTTAAAGAGATATTGGATTTAAAAATATCAAACGAAAATGGATCACGTATCCAACCTAATTCATTATCTGGAAATTTTTCGAAAAGTTTTCTCCCAATTTTATCATATGACGGGAAATGGTGTTTTCAAATATCAAGAAATCTATATTCTTTTCTTTAGTAAATTTTGAAAAGCACAGGAACATGTCTGTGTTGTTTTTGTTCAATTCTCCTTGCCAAAGTATCAGCTTATTCTTAAAAGCTTCAATTTTACTGCTCTATGTTAAAATATGTTTGTATTCTCTCCCTATAGACTTAAATTCAAATCGTTAAGTTTTTCGAAAATGTCAACCATGTAACTGAGTTTTCCGAGCCAATCTTCATTAATGAATGAACTTGCCAATATATGTTTCTTTTCTACCAAAAAATGTAAGCTTCGTTTCTCAAATCGAAAATACGTCGCAGTATTTTGCCGCGTGAGAGCCATCTGACTTCGGTATGTAGTAATAATGTCTCATACACAGAACCCATCTCATTACAGAGTATTGACAAGAGACGACTTTAGGGCGCTGTTGCTTTTAATGTAATTAATTAAAATAACAACATCCTGTATTATCTTGTGCAATTCTTCATCAATGTCTTTTGCAAAAAGAGCTTGTCTATGTATCATCAATGGTTGAAT
Organism: Meta bourneti; assembly: GCA_933210815.1. Lineage (NCBI taxonomy): Eukaryota > Metazoa > Arthropoda > Arachnida > Araneae > Tetragnathidae > Meta > Meta bourneti. The sequence goes on from OW119933.1 coordinate 85,076,238, forward strand.
ACTATATGGGGAGCAATTTTCTTTATTAACCCTCTTAATCCTTTATTACTACCTGTTAATGCTGCAGCACCAACAGTGCAAACCGCGACAGTGTGTCCAGGTAAGGTCATTTGTTTCAAAATATCTATTAATAATTTCAAATATTTTCTCTCCATTTGTTTTTCCTTCCAATTTTTTACAATATAAAAAATCTTATGATATGTCTTCATAAAAATAACTCACATAAACAATTAATTGAGACATTTAGAAATGTCAGTAGTTTCGTCAAGTTGTAGAGCAAATACAGGAGAGTTTTGTAATGGATTTAACAGAACTTATTCTCTATATTACGTGGTATGGCGGAAATTCGGCGAAAAACGGTATCTCTTGATAATGGTATCGTTTTCAAATCGTTACCATATTTTTCTCCATGCATAATTGATGTCATTTTAATTGCTGAAGGAAGAATGAGTGATTCTCCAATTGTATGTGGTTTCAAAATTTTCCCTATTAAATATGAAACTTCTAAGTAAAGCCTTCTCAGCCCGTAAAGCCTTCTCAAGAATTGTGTATTTTTTCAAAAATACATTTAATTTTTCATACTTTCAGCTCGTTTTCTAAAAAATGTTTCAGATTTATTTGCTAATTCTTTATGCTTGGTTTCCAAATGTCTTTTTAATTTAGCAGGTTTCATACTTTCATTTGCTAATTTATCCCTGCAATTAACACACAACGGATATTCTTTCCCATTAACAACGCAATATATAAATCCTTTAGAGCTGAATACAATGACTAATGCAAGAATTGGCCAAAAGAGCAATTTTAATTAACACTAAGCACAAGACAAAACAATTACAAGAATAAACAAACATAAAAAGTAACATCTCGGGGAACAAAACCTCAGCGCGTCAGTTCTACGCTCGCCTTGGGAAACAACTAGAGAAAAATGATTCATTCTCTTTCGCGGAGAGTGTGTCACGTGGTCCGCCATCGCCAATCAAGGCGCATATCGCTGAGATACACGTTAAGGGGCTGATGCGTTACAATCCTTATTTAATAAATTCTTCTCGATATTTTCTCAATTTTTTTATTAGATAGCACATTTCGTTCCATATTTTTTATGTAGAAACAGTGCCATTGGATTCATTCTCAGTTTTTCTAAGTTCATCGGATGTTGGTCCATCATTCTCATTTGTATTGTCATTCTTTTCATTTTCTGGACTTTGGGTACCAATTTTTAGCTATTTATCTATCATGAGGGTATTAAAACTAAAACTAAACAAAATTCTAAATATACAATATTTCATTTCTGTGGTTTGTTCAATCACGTGCGGCTACCACGTGGGAAGAAAATGAAGTCCGGGATTACTCTGTATAAATCATGTTTATTTGTAGCTTATTCAGACGAGAATTAAAGAAAAGAAAACTTAATTATAAGAGAAACATCTCTTTATACCAATTGCACATACTCGCTACTTAAAATAAAAAATACAACGCTGAAGTAAAAATTTACACATGGTAAGCGAGGCAAGTAAATATCTCAACTGGTGCTGCAAGTCGAGCACACATCTATATTGTACCCAGAGGTTACAGTGAATCATAACATACAAATATTGGAGCTTACTTAAAAAATACAAAACAAGTACAAAATTAATTATAGTGATTTAATATAATTATGTTTAACATTACTTACTCCAAAGATGGGAAAATATATATTTAAAAATTACAATTAGAATTTATTTTTCAAAATTGATCTTACTATGATCTTAAATTTTTACACGCACTTAAACTGCAAAAGCAGGCTTTCTTTAGTGCGCCGCCATCTGTAATCCAAAAACAGTTAAACGTTTTAAAATAGTAACCACCCTGGTAGCGTTTCCAAGGAAATATCAGAGTAGGATAATCGATTTTCGAAAAAATCAAAAACGAAAAAAATAATACAAAATATTTAAAGAAAACAGTTTTTCTTTATAAACATTTTAATATGTATATTGATTTTTTAAGTAAATTGTTTATTATTGCCCTCCGAGCACCCTACTGAACTGTCCTATACTTAAAAAATATGTTATGTACATACCCGATTGCAAATTTTATTTAAAATTAGCAAAAGCAGTATAGTATAAACAGAATTACAGAATGCACTTGAATTAACGTAAGAAGCAGCAAAACCGAACTACTGAGGCACAGACGGAAAGAACTGCACGGTCCTATCTGTGATCACAGTATAAAGACTAAATAGCAGGGGTGCACACCTAGATTGAAAGAGCTGTAGTAAAGATGGTCACTGCTAAACGTCAGACCGACCCAAGTTGCATATGAATCACACCGGAGAGCAGGTAAAGGGCATCTCAAATTGACAATTATCTTTTATCACTACGTCTGTTCGCCTGCCGGTTACCGAAGTATAGGTATTATATACTAATAGACAATTGCTTTCGTAAAAAAATATAGTTATTTTTTTATAAATAATATTATCTCATTTCACTACTTTACTGGTACCTGATACATGTTGAAGAAAAGCCTTATATTTTTTATTGTCAAATAAATTTCTTTGAATTTGACGACCCACAAAAATTTTCAAGCAACCCCCAGAGGGGTCGCGATCCACAGTTTGCGCACCACTGGTTTAATGTATCAGTAGTATAAGGAACACATAATATAACAATAATTAGGTTTTTAATTTTAAAACACGATTTTCCCGGAGTTCCGACTATCCGAAACAAAAGCTGATCCTCCAACCTACCTTCTTTCAGGGATTTTGTAGCACAAATAGAACCGCGACTGGAATAACGACAGGGGAATATTTCAACTAAAATTTGATTAAACCCCACGATGAAACGAGAAAATTATGTTAAAACTAAAAAAATCTCTAAAAATGACCAAAGAACAGTTATACATCGAAAACCAGGAGATTGCAGAATTTCCGTCTACACGTTATATAAAAATTTCGATAATAGTAGTAATAACAGTAACTGCAAGATTAAATTATAAATTCTATGAAAAATAAGCTCACAGTAAATTAAGTTCAGTAAATCAGGCTAGTAAGTTCATTTTCAAAACTCGTATCGAGTTTTGAAACATTTAACACGAGGATATGAAAATTGAAACTTACACATTTCACGTTGAGGACATTAAAAATGAACTTTAAAGTTTAGCTTTTAAATTGAATGTTTAATTTTAGCTTTATTTTAATGACGTTTGCCGCATATGAAAATTGAAACGGACACTTGTTTGTATACGTTACTCAGAAATAAAATTACCTAATATCCTCCTTTTGTTGTAAAATATATTTTTACAAGTTTTGCGTGAAAACGGGGTAAATTAGAAACTTGGACTAGGAGAATAAAAAAGTCCTAATGTGTGTGTGTGCCGGTGAAAACGTGTCATCTGAACAGCGCAGTTCCTTCCAATGTACTTTGAATCGCCTCCAGATCGCTAGAAGGATGGTAGAATAGCGAAGCGCTGGAGCTAGCTAAAGCGGAAATTCTTGCGATTTCTGCATGTGTACGCTCCAGTAGAACTCAATGTACTTTGCGTTTTGTACCCGCGTTTTGTGTTGACATCAATTCGCATTAGATCCTCCTAATTCCAAACTACCGAGTCTCTTCAAAGTTTTTTTTGCAAAGCAATTATTTTTTCTTTCATAGACTATTTCATAGATGTTCGCAGCAAGTATCTCAAAAAATGTGTAATTTAGTTATGTTTTTGACCTGCAATGAATTCTTTTGAAAAATTTTAAACTTTTATAGTTTTGAGTCAAACACTAGGAGGTCTTTGAGTTGTAACACTATTATAAATAAACTGATCACGCTATTTTAGGTTTAGAACAAAGGCGTTTAATTATTGTAAAATTACAAAAATTACACACATCACATAAAAAACACATTTTATTAAAATACAAAAATTACAATGACATAAAAATCATAGTAAACTTGAGGAATGATAGCCCTTTTCAGTAGATCAATGAATCCCTTCTTTTCACTAAGTGGCAGCCTAGCCGGATACAGTTTCTTCAATTTCTGCTCACTTTTTTTGTTCCTTGTCCTTTCTCCAGACCCAACCAATATTTCCTCTGTTCAATTATTTTCCCCATAGGACTCCTTTGTGAACATTACGTTTTCCCACTTTTAAATTCGATCACTTTTAAGTCTTTCATCTTGAATGTTGGCAAAAATGGTTGAGGTAACGCCTTGATGTCGTAAAAATCAGTGATTTAGTTCGATGACTTATACGGGTTGCCGGTTTTTTTCGCACAAATGGTCACATACTGATATTGATGAAAGATAGGGCCACCTTTCAAATTTCTCTTGACTTGGCCTTCAATGACGGAGTGAACACTATAGTTTTCATTCTGAGTATGTCCCTTTATTAAAAATTTATGTGTGATACTATTTAAAAACTTCAGCTGTTTTAAAGGTTCGACGTACAGAGATACTAGTTTTTTTGTTGACCACAGCAGTTATCTGAGTAAAGGATTGCATCTAACCCTTCTTCACCTGATTCCCATTCTAGTCTTTCTAGAAACTTGAAAGTGCCTATTTCGTTAATTCCCCATTTCCCCTCTGTTTCATTCCACACGTAACAAGTCACGACGCCATCTTTAAGCCTGTAAAACGTTAGATTATAAACTGCCAGTTTTGAAACAGCAAAAAGAAGTGCCTCCATTAGGCACTGAAGAACAGCTTGTAAATCAAAAGGCTGCAACAACGGTGTTCAGAGTTATTCTTGTCATCATTTTTTTTCTGACGAGCTAAGTCCTCTACCACGTGATTTTCATAGGACTCTTGGTTTCTCTTTCTAATCGCCCTGACTGTTTTCATACATCGCACACTGATCACATTGATCTTTTTTGGATTATAAAATGCAATGTTAAATTCGTAGTTGAATATCTGGTAGTAGATCAAATATTTAACATAGCCCTGTTTTTTTTACTTTTGATATTTCGGGATCAAAGTTTCCATGCACCGCCGAAGAAAGTCGCTCTGACCTTCTAAACATTCCAATTTCCAATGCGATTCAAACACAGCTTGTCTTTCAGATTCATTAAATTTTTCTGAACATTTCAGCTTACATTTAGCACTACAAAGTGGCTTCATAGCTCTTTTCTTTAGCCCTAACAGCTTACCTACCTGATACAGTATTTAAAGGTGTTAGAGGTTATAGTGAAAAGGCTTCGACGGCGTCATTTCCTTCATTAATCAATATCACATCAGTTCTTTCAACTGATTCCAGCACATTTTTTACACTCCATTGCTGTGTTCCACTTTTGTTTAAAACCTGACCCTCTTTCACCAGTGTTAATAGCAACTTTCCTCGTTCAGAATAAAGGCAAGGCGTTAACAAACCTTTTTAGAAACAATGGCTCAATTCAAAATACTTCATCTTGACATTGAACTTTAATTTTTATAGAATATTGGCAGAACTGAAAATAATTCACTGAAATGACCGAAATGGAAAGAATAATGACACACTAAATACTACACTATTCCACTAAAAAAACCGGAAGAAAACTAATACAATCTTTTTATGGAAAAGTAAGATCTTAAAATGTGTCACTATTCTAAATATATTCTCCAGCCAAAAACAAATTTTATTTGAAATGTGACTGTATGCAACAAAAAAATAACAACTTAACTCCTTGAATGTGTGGTTCCAACTGGCTATTGCGACACTGTTCTCAATAAATAATATGGCGTTCGAACAAAATTACAAAACGACACTTCTGCCATTTATTGGCTATTTTGTGCAACATGCGAAATGTCATTATTCCAAATAAGAGAGATTATTTTTTGAAATACTTACCATCAAAACCTGAAAATTTGATTTCTTTTTACTTGTGTCACTATTCAATTAAGGTGAAGATATAAGAAAAGTTATACTTTTTCTACAGAATAATCCTGCCGATTGGACAAACAGGTCAAAAGATACAAGTGTTTATGAGTAATGATTATTCCGAATCCCCAATGAATTCGTGTCAATATAAAACTGTAATTCTATATTAATACACTTAAATTACAAACCACTAGAATTTTTTGCATAATTTAAGTACCCATATTTCGAATTTCATTCACAAAATATTGGAGCATTTCATTTCTTCCTTGTCCGGTAAAGGCTTTTGTTAAAGTACACATGTGGCTCTGGCTTAAGAGATACGAATTTTAATTGAAATATGTTTTAAAGTAACAATTCTCTCATGAAATGGTATTTATATTAATATGATGAATATACACGGTCAATTATAAATTGGATAATCAGCTTTTTGTATTTCCGTGCTTCGGAGAAAAGTATTGTAGTTTAATGAAAGTGGTTATGGGTGTTAATCTCACTATAAGATAACTTGCAAAATAATGACATTTTTTCTACATTTGGTCACAATTCTTGTTTTTCAAAATTTCTGATTTCTTGTCCACCCATTTAGAAACCTTTCACATTTTGTTTTCTTATTTTTCCTTAAATGGATTGCAGTAATAAATTTTGTTGATTAATTCAGCCATTAAAACAGTTAAGAAATTTAAGTAGGAGAAATATTCAAAACCGAAAAGTAACAAAGTAAAAGTTGGACTGACTAAATTACTTCCAATTAGAACTAGCCGAGGCAAGAATCAGAACAAGCGTTCTATGCACCGACTTCGAATTTTATCCACATTCCACTCAAATTCGTAATTCCATTCGAATTCAATCAGTGATTGATAATTGTAATAAAGTAAAAGCTCAGTTTTCAATGTTTGATTGTATTTATCTGGGATATTATCTAAAAATCAAGCAGAACATCTGCCACTTCTTGTGTGCTATACAGGAAATATGAAGCGCCGCGAAGTCTAGACAGACCGGCTACGTAAGATTTCTCCAGTGATTTCAAAGACAGTTGCAAAGAACGGAACGGAAGTATCAATTACGGAGTACCTGGCAGATTAACTGCTAACCTCCACATCATAATAAAGTTTATTGAAGAGAAAAAATAAAGGTAGTGGCAATGCCTTGTGAAAGGTGAATAATTTAGATAGTAGATAGAATTTAGTAATTCATACAATTAGGATGAAGCGAGAAGAGGATGGTGTACGGCCATGCATAATTATTATACGATGTTAAGTTAAATTGTGATGATTAAAAAACTATGTTTAACAAGTAAATACTTCCCCCTTTAATTTGCAAATAAATATCTTAATTTGTTAATTATGTCGCTTCTATCCCTTTTGCTGAAGTAGAGTTCTGCGTATTCTACAGGAAGCTCAGCCTCGTGTTCTACGCATTCTTCATTTATTTGAAATATCGTTTCTTTATGAACTTATGCGTGTCCTAACATGAAACTTTCAGAAAACTAAGTTTAATAGTGTACTTTTAACACATTTATTTTTAGAAGAAAAAAACACTGTTTTTGGAATTTAAGTTTAAAGGTCAAATCGAGAGGCCTTAACCCTCCTAGTGGTTTTGACGAGATATCTCGTCCATCAAGATCTGATGTCAACTTTTTATGATGTCGAGATCAAGACCTTGTAAGTTTTCTTCTGATGACGAGATACCTTCTCGAGACAACTACCAAGAGGGTTAAAATCAGAAAGGTCACTCGTACTATGATGTAATATATCATCAGAAAGGTTATACTTTTTCTGCCAAAAAACTCTCGATTGGACAAACAGGTCAAAAGATAGAGATGTTTACCAGTACTTACTACATTCTATTTACTTTGAATATTTTTAAACTATGAACCCACATGCATGTCCCACTATGAAACTTTCAGAAAGCAAAGGATAAATAGCCTTGTAATTGTAGATCAAAGGCCAAATTGAATGACCTTGAAATTATCACTTAAAAGGTCATGTGACACCCATTGTTAGAAAGGTTGTACATTTTTCTACATAATAAGCTCTCACTTAGTCTGTTTCGACATCTAGTCAGATTTAGTGAGCCTAAAATCATGGAAAAATTGCCAAATTTTCAAACTAAAAATTCACAAAATAAAACATTACTGCAAGGAAGCTAAAAATTTCCAGAATTCCTTGTGACTTGGAAACAAATTAGCCAAGTTAAAAAAACCGGGCTGGTCGGGTTATGAACAGTGCGGTTTGATATGGAATGTCCCATGTGTCGTATTCCTCCGAATTTGAAACTTACCGAACATGAATTCTTGTAATTCTGTTTTCATCATCATTAGTATCCAAATCATATAGTGTTCCAAAATCATTAGTATCCATTCTGAATTGGGATCACATATTTATCTTCCTTAAAACCAAAACTAGTTATAGTTTCAAGTCAAGTTGTGAAATGAAAGTATACTCAAATAGTAATATCCGGGTAATTGGAACAGTATAAACTAAACATTTGATATTTTTCGTCACAGTAAAACGAATTCAAAGCCGAATATGACAAATTTATTTTCGAAGAAAGGTTTATATTTGTATCCTAAGACCCTGTTCACATGGAGTTTTCTAACGCGCGTTTGATAAGATTAAGTTCAGTAAATCAGGCTAAGTTCATTTTCAAGTCATATCGAGTTCAATTTAACACGAGGATGTGTAAAACGAATGAAAATTGAAACTTTTCTTACACATTTCACGTTGAGAACAAAAAAATAACTTTAAAGTTTAGCTTTCAAATTGAATGTTTAATTTTAGCTTTATTTAAAGACGTTTCCCGTACATGAAAACTAAAACGATATACGTTACGATAACGTTGTCGATATACGTTACCTCAGAAATAAAATTACATACTATCCCTTTTGTTACAAACTATTATATTTTTACAAGTTTTGTGTGAAAGCGGGGTAAAATTTCTTCAAAACAGAATACGATTAAATTTTCATCCTATTTTTAATGGCTATAAATATAAAGCAGTAGATTAAGGTAACAAAATACTCCATTTAAGTTATATCTTTTCTATAAAACGAGATAGTCGTGTTTCGTGTTTGTAATGAATATCTTCGTCAAATGCGTATCGCGAAAATATTAGTTACAATTGAAAAATTATCCATTTAAAGAAAATCACATTTTAGGTATCGATTTAGTCTAAAATTTTCCGCAGATTTCAAATCAGTTCAAATTTTCAATCTATCTCAAACGATCGTGAAGATAGAAACTTGGACTAGGGGAATAAAAAAGCCCCAATGGTCATCAGAAAACGTGTCATGTGTGCAGTGCAGTTCATTCCTATGTATCTCGAAACGCCTTCTAATCATTAGAACGACCGGAGATTGTTGAAGCGCCGAAGTATCTAATGCGGGAATTCTCACGATTTCTGCATGTTGTGAGGATTCATTGATGGACCCCTCAATTATCCCTCCCAAAGGCAAACTCGCCGACAGGTCGTAAAAGAGCCGGACAATACATTTCCATCTCTCTGGCGCCAGACGGTCGGGACTTGGATCGAAGAGGACAAAAGGGGATTCGTTCCGAAAAGAGCCCAGGTGTTTAGGAGTGCACCTGCCAGGTGATTAAGTCCACCTGCTAGGTAATCAAGCCACCTGCGCTAAGTAGCTGATCCCATTTTACGTCAGAGAGTCTCTACCGAATCAGCAACCTCAAAAATGAGCAAAGTAAAAACGAACCAATTAAAAGTAAGAACCAATCAAGAACGAACGAATCGAGAACCACCAGCGAACAAAGGCTGGGAGGTTTCAAAAGGAAAAGCAGGGAGTCGAATCGTCAGTTCTTGCTTGTGATCTCGATCGATCAGCTTAACTCAGCGACCCTTTGAGCGGTCACTCCTTAGGGAGAAAATATATTTTTTGAAGACGGTTCTCTCAACCTGAGAGGACGCGTTCTTGTAGCCGGCGTAGGCTGCCCATCTCGAGTCTTGTTTGTTTCCCGAGCTAGCGTCTTAGCTCAGTGACCCTTTGAGCGGTCAACCCCATTAAGGAGCTCTTAATAATTTGGAAGACGGTTCTCTCACCCTGAGAGGACGCGTTCTTGTAGCCTGGCGTAGGCTGCCTATCTCGAGTTCCTGCTTATTTCTCGTTCGAGACTTGAACCAGCGACCCCAGCGGAGCCGTGCCTGTCTTGTGCCGATCCGACGACCCAGACGACCAGACCCTACTTCAGACGGTTCCCCGTCTGAAGTAGATTCTCTGATTGAAAAGCTTGAAAAGAATGACGGAATTTTGAATCTTTTCATAATTAGCAAACCTAAAATGTTGAGGCCAAAGGTCATCATTTTTGGGGTGGATTCGGACATTGATAAGGGGGGTCTCCCCTCAGAATTGATCCGTTTAAATGACTCGATCGAGACGGAGGACGGGGTCACCGTTGAGTTCGGCATTAATGCACGCAACGGCAGCCATTGGGTTGTTTCCCTTAATCCGACAATTTTTAAAAACCTGATGAACCAGGGACATGTGTTCCTTGGTTTTAGGAGGTGCCGCCTTGAAGAATTTATAAGCGTTCGACAGTGCACCGGCTGCGGCCGATTTGGCCATAGTCGCGGTCGGTGCACATTTATTACTGAAGGGAAATCTGTTTGTATGTCTTGTGGAGGAGGCCATGCAACTACTGAGTGCGGGGAGGGTGGAAAGTCCTGTATTAACTGCAGGGAATCCAACTCCCTGCACAATACAACTTACAATGTGGGTCATGATGTCCGTTCGAAATCATGCCCAAATTATAAAAGACAGCTGGCGATCCTAGAGGCAAGCATATGTTACGACGAGTAAATGACATCCCCGAAAACAAAATTCCTCCAAATTAACATAAATCATTCCTATTCTGCCCACAGTCTGGCTCTGGCCACTGCAGCGAGACATGAAATTGATTTTTTGTTAATCCAGGATCCTTATTTTATTAATGGTAAACCAGTCGCTCCTTTTCCTGGCCATCGACAATTGGTGTCTCAGAATAATACAAGTCTTATCATTTGTTTAAATCCTGGTGCTAGCTTTAATTTAAGCTTTATTAGTCCAAATTGTATTATTGCGGAGGTTTCGACTCGGGCCGGCCCCTTATTGTTGGGAAGCGTTTACTTCCCCCCCCCCATGATAGCATTGAAGATCAGCTGGAGGAGCTGTCAGACCTCGATTTTAGTAGAGGCAGGCTCCTCCTCATGGGGGACTTTAATGCCCGTTCCCCCCTTTGGGGGTACGGTCATGAAGACATAAGGGGCAGGTCCGTGCTCGACCTCTGCAATGCTAATAATCTAACAATAATTAACATTCCGGAAAAAGGGCCTACCTTCGTTGCCCACTCTGGGAAGGGATGGCCCGATTTAACCCTCGCGGGTCCAGATGTCGTTGGCCATTTGGAGGACTGGACTGTTTTTGATTTTGACTCCTGCAGTGATCATCGTTATGTCTGTGTGGCTTATAATTCCTGTATAACTAACAACCAGGGATTCTTCTACAGGACGAAGTTCGGCCTGGGACGTTTCCCTGGTTCTTTTCATGAACTAACAAAAGATTTGGCAAGTTTAATTAACACTATTAACAACACCAGTGATCTAGAAAATTATTATGTTCAATTGATTAAATCGGTAGAAATAGCTTCTCTAAATTCACTTAAAAAGACTAGAAAATTTAATAAAATTAACTCCACAGTTCACTGGTGGACCAGCGAGCTGGCCTCCTCGAGAAACAGGGTCACTGCTCTCTTTAAAAAGATTAAATCTCTTAAATCTCATAATTCCCCAATCGATGAGGTCCGTGCCGCGGAGGTAGAGTATCGCCTTAGGAGGGCCGCCCTCAAGAAAATGATTATTAACTCTAAAAGGGCGGCTTGGAGGAGGCATTGTTCCGGTCATGGTGCAAAATTTGGCTCTTTATTTAAGTTTATCTTTAATAAGAAAAGTAATAGCAATTTGGACTTATTTATTAATTCGGACCCTAATTTAACTCAAAGTGAAAAAATTTCTATGCTTTTGAACCATCATTTTTCAGATAATTTAAACAACCCAACAATAGTTAATTATAATTTTTATGATTTTCCTTCGGATAATTTTACAGCCCATGACCTGGACCATGTCTTCTCCAACCTCAAAGATGGGAAGGCCCCGGGGCCGGATCTCATCGATTATAAAATCTGGAAATTTGTTTATTTAAAATATCCCGATCTTATTTTAATACCTTTTCAAAAATCATTTTATTTTTCTTATTTTCCTAGGTGCCTCAGGAATGGGGGGGTTCGCTTCCTGTTAAAACCAGGACGTGACCCCTCCTCCTGTGGCGCCTATCGTCCTATTTGTTTATTGCCCACTCTGGGGAAAATCCTAGAGCGGGCATTTATTCTTAAATTAAATTATTATTTATTTCATAATAAAATTTTACACCCATTACAATTTGGTTTTCGAGAGCAGAGATCCTGCGAGGATGCTTTGTTCGCTGCAATTTCAAAAATAAAATCTTTTAGGGGAAACTGTCACTCTGCATTAGTCACGTTGGACATCCAAGCCGCTTTTGACAATATGGACTGGCACTTGTTGATTGACAGACTCAGTAATCTTAATTTTCCGAATTATTTTATTCAGTTTATTTCTAGTTATCTCAGTTACAGATTTATTAGTTTTGATTTAAACGGTAAAATTTTTACAAGATTTTTGATTAAGGGTTGTCCACAGGGTTCGGTGCTTGCGCCGACCCTGTGGAATATTTATTTTAATAGTGTTTTAGATGTTAATTCCGATTTATACTACCTCCAGGCCATCGCTGACGACCTGGCGTTGATAACGTCAGGTGGGACGCGAAGGTTGCTGGAGGAGAACACCAATAATGCTTTAAATTCAATTTATGATAAACTTGTTTCCTTGAAACTGAGTCTCTCGGTCGACAAGTGCCGGTCAGTTATTTTTTCTAAAACTACTAAATTAAAAAGGAGTCCAATATTTAAATTGGACTCCCGTTCTTTAAAAATAGTTAATAGCGTTAAGTTTCTCGGCATTACAATTGACGGTGGGCTCACGTGGAGCGACCATATTCTTAGTCTAAGAGACCGATGTTACCAGATTGGAGGTTCCCTCCAAAAGATTGGAGGCGGAGGGTGGGGGGGTCGGTGGCCGGCTCCAGAAGGTGTGGTATCTCTCTGTGACGGAGAGAGTCCTGACCTATGGGGCCGGCATTTGGGGAGGTAAATTAAATAATGAACAGAAAAAGAGGCTCATGTCCATTCAGAGATCCTTTTTACTAAAAATCTCCAGGGCCTATGTTACCTCCCCCTCCGACTCCCTTAACACCCTCTGCGGTATCCCACCGCTCCACGTGACCCTGCTGTCATTGTACATTAATTTTAATATTGTCAGAAGACGGCAGCCCGACCCGGTGCTGGGACTATCGCCTGTTGATTATGATTGTAATATTTCTTGCCATGGGGTCCCGATGTCCAGCATTAGGTTGGACATTCGGGGCTCCATACCTAAATCTGATTACCAGGTGTATACCGATGGCTCCGGCATTGATGGGAATGTCGGGGCCTCGGTATGCATTTTGGATAAAAATAAAATAATACAAATCCTTGAATTTAAACTCCAGGCCGACAACTCCGTTTTTCAGGCGGAGTTGTCGGCGATTTATAAAGCAATAGAATGGGCTATCAAATTTAATAAGAAAATAAATATTTATAGCGATAGTCTCAGTGCAATTCAGGCCTTAAAATCCAGTATATATATATATATATATATATATATATATATATATATATATATATATATAATAAGAGTCTAACTACCTAATAAACATAAAAAAATCAATATCCCATCATATTAACACCTTTGGCCTGAGTTGGGTTCGGGCACATGCAGGGCTCGTCGGTAACGAGCTTGCCGACGGGCACGCCAAGCTTGCCTCGGTCCGTGGCGTGGATCTTGGGGTCCCTCTCCCCATCAGCTCACTGAAAAAGAAGATTAGAGATATTAAAATCCAGTATTGGCAAGACTGCCATGACGCAGCGGTGAGTGGCCTTAGGGCCAGAGATTTTGTCCCGAGGGTGGACCCCGACCTCCTAGTTTCGGACCGATATTTGGTGTGGTTTCTGACGGGCCATGGCCCTTTCATGGCCTACCTCCACCGTTTTAAAATCAGGCGTTCCGACTTGTGTAATTGTGGTGCGGTGGGGGACGCCGACCACTATCTCTTCGACTGTCCGGCAACGCGGGACTATCACATTACTAGGCCGAGCCAGGAATTAAAGCCAAATTGGTTCCGAAGTATTATGTTAAATAAGGGCTCGGCATTTAAAATTAAGTCCTGCGTGCTGGCGGCCGCGGCGATGGTGGCCGGCCCCCCGGACACCTGAACCTTTGGAATTGAGCCCGATGGCTGTGTGTTCTGTGTTTTTTTATTACGTAAGAATGGTGGCACTAGGTGCCCATTCATTTTATGTCTTTTATTGAATTTTGGATCTGTTTTGTCTTTCTTGTTTTTACAGTTTTAACATTTTTCATTGTATATTTATCATATCTCATTAATGTTTTACTCTTTGTAATTTTATTGTATTTGTGGTGTTGGTCTTGTATTCTGTTGACTTGATTTCTCTTGTGTTCTGTATCTGTTGTGTTTATTTTCTGTGTGTCTTGGTCTTTTGTTATATTGTATATGTTTTACTACTTTTATATTATTTCCGGCGCCTTTTATAAGCCATTCTTTAAAATTATAATGGGGAATCGAGCAGGCGTCTCTTATAAACCTATTGCACGCTCGGTTCCCCAGTAAATTTAGGTGCCGTAGTAGAACCTTCTCCTTATGGCTTTGAAAACTGTCCTCTCTTAGTATTATAACCTGCCCCCTCTGCAGGTCAGAGTGGGGTTTTTAGTTCTGCCGATTCTGGCCGAGGATTTTCATTGGTAGATGTTGGATTGGCACCCACTACCCTGTTTTCTCCTATTATTTAAGGATTTTTGCCATAGGAATATTAGGGCCGCGGTGGCCCGGTTGGAAGAGTAACGGACTAGCAACCGAAGGGTTGCGAGTTCGAATCCAGCCAAACACCGTCGTGTACAAAGGGGGCTGGTGCACGTTAAATCTGTCGTGGCCCCAAACGTCCTCACGTTGGCGTGGTGTGGAAGTTTGGAGAGTGGGGTGCCAGCTCAGGTGTTGCCTCGTCATCTGACCGTGGTTCAAAATTACGTGGTGTTGTCCTCGGATCTTTCCCTCTGGGATTGATCCCGGACCGTCACCAATAGCCCGTTGTGTTGCTCCAGTGTGACGTTAATTGAAAATACCAAATACCAAATGCCATAGGAATATGTTCCAATATAACTGTATATCTTGACGAGGTTTTGTAGTAACGAATCAGTTACGCTTTTTGTGTCTATGTTTTGTTGTAACGTATTTGGGTATTTGGGTATTTCAATTAACGTCACACTGGAGCAACACAATGGGCTATTGGTGACGGTCCGGGATCAATCCCAAAGGGAAAGATCCGAGGACAACACCACGTAATTTTGAACCACGGTCAGATGACGAGGCAACACCTGAGCTGGCACCCCACTCTCCAAACTTCCACACCACGCCAACGTGAGGACATTTGAGGCCACGACAGATTTAACGTGCACCAGCCCCCTTTGTACACGACGGTGTTTGGCTGGATTCGAACTCGCAACCCTTCGGTTGCTAGTTCGTTACTCTTCCAACCGGGCCACCGCGGCCGTAACGTATTTGTTACGCTTTTGTTACGCTTTGTATGTCTTTGTAATGCTTATTTAAAATAAATGCTGGTCTGGGTCCGGTGGACCCCTTTCGTGTTGCGGTGGAGGTCATCACCTCCGGGCCATACATTACGCTCTACACTTAACGGTGAGTGGGCCCGGAGAGTGTCTTTGATCCGACGACCCCAGCGGAGCCGTGCTGTCTTGTACTGACCCGACGACCCCAGTGGAGCCGATCCCTGATTGTGCCGAACCGACGACCTGCGGAGAGTTCGGTACCGACTTCTCGTCCGGCAGTGAACCTGCCTTGTCCCGTCGTCCAGTGAGGATCCAGTGCTGATCTTGTGAAATCGTCACCCGACGAGTAGAGTTTCATCTAGAGACTGTTGAGATACCTTTCTCCAACTCAGAGACTTTCGTACGTCCTGAGATTTCGACACCCTGTCGCATCCAGTTAGCAGAGGCATAGAAATTCGTGAAAGTGTCGTGTAAATAGATTCTAATATAGTCAAGGAATTGTTTTAAATAAAATTATCGTTTGTTATTTAAGCCAGACTGTTCTCTGTAGATTTGAATCTACCACGCTACCCAGAGAATCACTACAGTCTACTTAAATTATTGGTGGCAGCAGGTGGGATTGTTAGCCATTAAATAAAAAATTGGCAACCACACCTTTTGCGTAGTAAGCCCACCCAGGATTTATTACGTGAGGACATCCAGTCCAGAGGCAAACTCAAGAAGAGTTGTGAAGTGAGAAAAAGCAGAACCATCCAGAACTGCTACAACGTGAAGGACATCCTGTCCAGTGTTGAAAAAAAGTGCTAGTGTGCCAGTGAAAGAAAAAAAAACGAACGCCCGTCTGACATCCCAACAGAGGCAGAGCAGAGACCTGTCGAAAAAGCAGAGCCAGTCGTCAGACAAGGTAAGCTTGGCATTTCTTTAGAGGCAATTTAATAGATTATTGTTTTAAATTGTTGAGAAAAAAAACTGTTGTGAAGAGTGTTTAAATTTTTAAATTGATTTAATTGTGGAATCCATTCTAAAGAAATTCTGATTACTAGTGTATGCAAATTCGCGGAAACGTTAGGATTTAATAATTGCAGTAAATTTGTAGTGAAGATTTGGAAATTGTCAGTTTAGCAATTGCTCGAATAAGTTCCAGGGCTGTGGATGATCTTGTACCTTTAGCACATAGTTAAATTAACTTAGATTGTGAAGTATCTACGCAATTGTGAACTACCTAGTCAAGTTGAATGAAATTTAGTGAACTTGTAGTAGAGATTATTATTGTGTATTATTTTAAGTAAAAGTATTTTAATATTGCATGAGTCTGGAAAATAGTTAAGGCTTAGGAAATTGACTGCATTGTGTATTATTATTTTATGTGTGTATTGTTATTTGAAAATTGAAGTTCAGAATATTTGGTGATTGAATTTTGTAATTGTGTCACTGGGAAAATTTAGTGTAGAACCATGGCGTTTTTAACTAAGCAGAAAAAGGTAGACTTGCAGAAATTAGCATACGAGTTTAATGTTGAGTTTGGTTCCGACGATCGAATCATCGATCTAGCAAGGAAAATACAGGCATGCAATGATTTTAGCGAGGAAAGCGCTAAAGATATGATAGTTAATATAATAGAAGAGAGGAAATTGGCCGAGGCTAGAGAAGAGAGGGAATTAGCTAAGGAAGAGGAAAAATTAGCTAAGGAAGAGGAAAAATTAGCTGCGGAAAGGGCTTTCGAACTAGAGAAGCTAAGATTATAACAATCGGGAGAAGTAAATAGTTTAAGTTCGTCTAGCCATGATAGCGGGAAACAGTTTAAAAACATTAAATCAGTCATGCAAAAGTTTGATGCTGACAAAATAGATATGGCCTTGTTCTTAACGCTTTTTGAACGCCAGAGTAGAAAATTAAAAATCGAGTATGACGAATTGGTCTCACAGCTGCTTAGTCTGTTGCCGATTGAAATCGCGGAGATTATTATTCGTGAACCCGAGGAATTGAGTGATGATTATGATCATGTAAAGTCCGTACTTCTCGCTAGATTCAAGCTTAGCGCAGAATCCTTTAGATGCAAATTTCAAACGCATCAGAGACAAAATGGCTCTTTATGGAAGGACATGATCTTCGAACTAAGAAGCTATCTAGAAGGGTGGCTTAGCGGAATCCAAGTTGAGGATTTTGATTCTCTTAAGAATCTGATGATCGCTGATCAAATGAAAAGAAGGGTACCGGCCGACATAAAGGACCACTTTATTGATCAATGGGGCGAGTTGACCGAACCGAGCGCATTGGCTGAGAAGCTAGACGCGTACGAGTCAACCCGTCGAGTCAAGAAACAGGTGTTCTCCAAACTACCGGAGAAAAGGGCTCTCGACCGCCCAAAACCTATTGAAAAGCCGAATCAGGGAAAGAAATTCGGGGGGGGGAGAAAAATCACGGAAAGGACTGGAGATCGGGAAGTAAGGGAACCAACACAGAATGGCGGACAAGGGAATTTGAGAAACGTAGTGGCCCCGTTTGTTTTAATTGTAACTTACCTGGTCATATACGCCCTCAATGCCCCGAGTTAAAGAAAGTAGCGGAACCCTTAAATAATCTTGCTACGAGCGCAAATTTTGCTCCCTCATTTGAGCCTTATTTAAGCAAGGCCAAAATAAATGATGTTGACATGGTATTGTTGCGTGATTCAGGAACAACCATTGACCTGGGACCCCTAGACTTGGTGAAACCTGAGGATTTTACAGGCGAGCACATTTGGGTTAAGCAACCTCTGGACAACCACTTCAAGTGCCTACCTTTGGCAAGAATTAAAATCGAAAGTCCAGAACTCGGCGTAATTAGGACTAAGGCAGCAATAGTAGGTAAATCCGTCGAAATGCGACATTACCTCTTAGGAAATTCCACCCAGGAATTAATTGAATCGCAGAGAGTAAAACCAGAACTGGTAAACGCGATTATGACTAGGAGTCAAACCAAACGTCTGAGCCCTGAACAGACTGTAGTTGAGGAAAACCAGACAGAAATAGATCCACTTGAGGTAACGGAACCTGAAAATGAACTAGAGGACGAAAATTTGGGGATAGAGTTACCACCCTTACAGGAAAATTTGGAAATCGAATTAGTAGGCATTCACGCTGAAACTTTTGCCAAGGAACAGCAGAATTGTCCCGAACTCAAATCTATTTGGGATAAGGTCAGGCAAAATAAAACGAGTGAGTTCGTGATTGAAAAAGAGCTACTCTTTAGGCAGTCTAAGGATCATCGAGGCGAAGAGCGGAGGCAGCTATTAATACCCGCTATATATAAAAATAAAATTTTAAGCCTTTGTCATGATGGGTTCGGATCCCACATGGGCAATACGAAAACTAAAGATAAGCTGTTGCGCTATTATTTCTGGCCCCAGTGTATTAAGGAGATCGAGGAATATGTGAAATCGTGCGATGCTTGTCAGAAAGTCGGGAAATCCTCGGAACAAAAGAGAGCGCCCCTTAAGTTAGTGCCCGTGATCACCGAAGTGTTCGCGAAGATGAATATAGACATTGTGGGTCCCTTGCCAATATCACCGAAAGGGAACAAATATCTCCTGACGGCTATTTGCCTTGCTTCCAAATACCCGGAAGCTATTCCTTTATCAGCAGTGAACTCAGAAACCGTCACTGATGCCTTGCTTGCTATCTTTGGTAGAATAGGTTTCCCCAAAGAACTACAACTGGACAATGCTACGTATTTCACTAGCAACCTCACAACTACCTTCTTTGAGAGGTTTGGGATTAAGGTGGTGCGTAGTTCGATCTATCATCCACAAACGAACCCGGTGGAACGGTTCCACCGGACCCTAAAGAGACTTTTGAAAGCGATGTGCCTGGAGCTAAAAGAAAATTGGGAGGACGTACTTCCATCGGCTCTCTTGGCTTTGCGGAACGTAACCCATGCGTCAACCGGTTTTAGCCCCGCAGAGCTAATTTACGGGAAGAATTTGAGAATGCCCGAATCCATTTTATTTGACAAATGGTGCCAAAGTCCCCCATGTGAAGACATTGTCACGGAGTACGTATTCCAGTTGATAAATCGATTGCGACGGTGTCAACAGGTAGCCACCGCAACCGAAACGGACGCAAAAGTTAAAAGGAAGTCGTACTACGACAAAGGATCGGTGAAGCGCGAGTTTAAAGTAGGCGATCGCGTCTTAGTATTGTCATCTTGCCAACAAACAAAATTCGCCGTAAAATGGGTTGGTCCGGGAACTATAGAGAAACAGCTTTCGGAGACCAATTACGTTGTTAAGATGCCAGGGAAGGTAGAGAAGGTACGAGTGTACCACATTAACTTATTAAAGCCATACCACCAGCGGATGGAAAGCGTAAATGTTTTGATGAGCGAAGTATTCTCTCACGACACCGTAGAATCTGATTTGGATATTCAGTATCCTATCGCAGATCCGAATATTTTTGATTTCGGAGAGGTAGTGAAAAACAGTAAATTGGAAGAGCGATGCACGCAGGATCAAATCAATGAACTTGGGAAATTGTTAAAATCCCATAGGCAATTATTTTCAAATGATCCCGGTAGGACGAATCTTATCGAACATGATATCGATTTAATTAGTGACAAACCCATTAGATCGAAACCCTACCGCACCTCTCCTAGACAAACTGAAATCCTCAAGTCAGAAATTAAGAGGATGTTGGATTTAAAAATCATTGAGATCGGGGAGTCCGATTACACTTCCCCCATGATTTTAGTAGAGAGTCCAGGACGTGACCCTCGCCCTTGTGTCGATTATCGTCGATTAAATTCCATCATTAGGACGGAATATTATCCACTGCCTAATATGGACGAGCGAATCGAACAAGTGGCAGCCGCAAAATATATAACGGTCATAGATCTGACCAAGGGATATTGGCAGATACCCTTGAGTCTTAAGGCACAAAGATTGGCCGCTTTCGTGACTCCATTCGGGTCATATAGACCACTAGTTCTTCCGTTCGGACTAGTAAACGCGCCATATTGCTTCTCAAAATTCATGGCTCAACTCTTACAAGGTTTAGATGAATTTTGTGTACCCTACTTAGACGATGTAGCTATATTTTCGCAAACTTGGGAGGAACACATCAAACACCTCGATGTGGTTCTTAAGAAAATCACGTATGCGAAATTAACAATTAAACCTGCCAAATGCAAGTTCGCACAGAGCAGTGTCAAATATTTGGGACATATGGTAGGGAGTGGATGTAGAACTCCGACTGAGGCGAAAATCCAAGCGGTAGTTGATTTCCCCACACCCAGGAATAAAACACAGATCAGACAATTTTTAGGTTTGAGTGGATATTACGCCCGGTATATCCAAAATTATGCCATAATAGCCGAGCCATTAACGAGGGCATTAAAAGGAAAGAATAGAAGGGAGGAGGTAGAGTGGTCCACGGAATGCGACTCAGCTTTCCGAGAGCTGAAAACGAAACTCACTGAGAAGCCGGTGTTGTACGCCCCAGACTTCTCAAAGGAATTTATCCTCCAAACTGACGCTTCCAACCAAGGAATCGGGGTAATCATGGCACAAAAAGGGCCAGATAAAGTTGATCACCCGATATTATATTTAAGCCGGAAGTTTACCGACACAGAAAAGAAATTCTGCACTACCGAAAAAGAATGCGCAGGCATTATTTACGCAATTAAAAAGCTGCGGCATTACTTGGACGGACAACGCTTCACTATTGAAACGGACCACAATCCGTTAGTATTTTTAAAGAATAACTCCGGGAATAACCCGAGATTGATGAGGTGGGCGTTGGCTTTACAGCCCTTCAATTACCAGATCATCCATAGGGCTGGGAAGGACAACCAACATGCAGATTGTCTGAGCAGAATGCTGTCGGAAAATTAAATCGTACCAAAAGTACCGATTTAAATTGTACATAAACCCCAGTATTTGATTGAACTTATGTGATAAAATATAATTGTATCACAAGAGTAGGATGTAAGAGTATTGTAAATAGTAGATGTAACTTGAAATTTAAGTGTTGAAATCATGTTAAAATTTTGTATATAAATTCTTAAAATTGTTGCCTCTAATGATGTGTCGAGTTGCCATGTCTAACCCTTGCCTTATAGATTTTGCCATACCACAAAATCTTTCTTAAGGGGGAGGGGTTGTGAGGATTCATTGATGGACCCCTCAATTATCCCTCCCAAAGGCAAACTCGCCGACAGGTCGTAAAAGAGCCGGACAATACATTTCCATCTCTCTGGCGCCAGACGGTCGGGACTTGGATCGAAGAGGACAAAAGGGGATTCGTTCCGAAAAGAGCCCAGGTGTTTAGGAGTGCACCTGCCAGGTGATTAAGTCCACCTGCTAGGTAATCAAGCCACCTGCGCTAAGTAGCTGATCCCATTTTACGTCAGAGAGTCTCTACCGAATCAGCAACCTCAAAAATGAGCAAAGTAAAAACGAACCAATTAAAAGTAAGAACCAATCAAGAACGAACGAATCGAGAACCACCAGCGAACAAAGGCTGGGAGGTTTCAAAAGGAAAAGCAGGGAGTCGAATCGTCAGTTCTTGCTTGTGATCTCGATCGATCAGCTTAACTCAGCGACCCTTTGAGCGGTCACTCCTTAGGGAGAAAATATATTTTTTGAAGACGGTTCTCTCACCCTGAGAGGACGCGTTCTTGTAGCCTGGCGTAGGCTGCCTATCTCGAGTTCCTGCTTATTTCTCGTTCGAGACTTGAACCAGCGACCCCAGCGGAGCCGTGCCTGTCTTGTGCCGATCCGACGACCCCAGCGGAGCCGTGCCTGTCTTGTGCCGATCCGACGACCCTAGCGGAGCCGTGCTGTCTTGTACTGACCCGACGACCCCAGTGGAGCCGATCCCTGATTGTGCCGAACCGACGACCTGCGGAGAGTTCGGTACCGACTTCTCGTCCGGCAGTGAACCTGCCTTGTCCCGTCGTCCAGTGAGGATCCAGTGCTGATCTTGTGAAATCGTCACCCGACGAGTAGAGTTTCATCTAGAGACTGTTGAGATACCTTTCTCCAACTCAGACTTTCGTACGTCCTGAGATTTCGACACCCTGTCGCATCCAGTTAGCAGAGGCATAGAAATTCGTGAAAGTGTCGTGTAAATAGATTCTAATATAGTCAAGAAATTGTTTTAAATAAAATTATCGTTTGTTATTTAAGCCAGACTGTTCTCTGTAGATTTGAATCTACCACGCTACCCAGAGAATCACTACAGTCTGTACGCTTCAGTAGAACTCTACTTTGGCTACTCGCGTTAACGCGCGTTGGAAAACGCCTCATGTGAACAGGGCCAATCCTCCGAATTCAAACTGCCTAGCTTCAATCCCTTGAATTTTGTTTCTTTACTTGTGTTTCGACTAGGGATGGGGGGAAAAGAACCTGTTCTTTTCACCTGTTCCTCAAAAAGAACGGGAACAGCCTGTTCCCACTTTTCACAAAACTCTGTCCTCCGTTCTTTTTGTAAAAAGAAACATTCGAATTTTTTCTACTTCGATTTAAAAAATTACAGGTTGAAAAGGGAATTTTGCAAAGAAGGTAGTTTCTCTTTTCTCGAATTTTCTAAATTTGCTAAAAATTTTCGTATTTTCTAAATTATACAAAGTCCGAAACACATCTGTTCATCCTACAGTTCTTGACTCACTGTTGATTCATTCACCCGTTCTGTCCATAAAAAAACTCCCAGCTCTGAGACTACTTCCTGTTCGGGAATTGATTCTTGCTGAGACTACTTCCTGTTCGGGAATCGATTCCTGCTCTCAAACTGTTCAGACCCTGTTCTCCATTCTCGGAGCTGTTCTCGCTGACTGCTCCCGGAACTCTTCCCAATCTGTTCTGGATTGAACCAAGCCCCGACGTTTGATGAATTTGTGAGAAGATTAGCGTAATAATTGTGAATTTTTATAATTGTTAGGCAATGACATGGTGATGAATTTTTGGTTTTAAACAAATTAATTTTTTTAAATATTACTGATCAAGATTTGTTGTCCGCTTACTCTCTAGTGGAGTCGCCTCTACTCGTTCTTAGGATTTGCAATGCTTTTAACTTTATTTTAAAACCAAATTTTACAAAATGGAAAGCAAAATTTCAAGTGTGTGGACATATTTCACTGTGAAAAGGAAATTCGGATCGTGTGTGTGTGTGTCATGCTCTCTATAAGTTGAAAAGGGATCTCATTAAGTCAGGTATTGCGATTTTAAAGACATCTCGGAAACAAGCACCCCACCATAAAACTAATGTGTTGAAAAGTGATTTTTTGACTTGTAATTTTCATGTTTTAAACGTGTTTAGATAGATTATATAATAATTAACTTCAGGGTCCCCACGCTCCTTAGAAACTCCTTATTTTTAACTACCCTTTCTAAGAGCCCTTAAAACTCCTTAGTTTTAAAATCGAGTCCTTAAAAACTCCTTATTTTTTCCCAAAATTAGAACACTAAATTTTTTTAACGGCAGTCATTTTCCGATTTCTCCCGTTTTCGAGCTCCGTTGCCCGATCCTCTTGGACGGGAAGCGGCAGGTTTCACTGGGAGACAACGTTTATCCTCCCCTCTTCAGAAACGAATACAAAGAGGACCACTTATTGACCCTCTAAAGGAGTGTGTGATTGCAGACTCCCCGCAAGGTTGATTGACGGGTAATGACCATTTAGTTCATTGGGTCTGGGAGATAGATGACTTCCATTGATCGATTTGCTCATGCCATGTGTTCTCGCGTTTATCAGCTTTTTCCCAGATGTTTTCACACAGTTTTTACAATGACAAAGTTTCTAAACATCTGAAGAAAAAGCACATAAATAACAATCTTTATTTCCACATTGTCCCCACAAGCAAAATATAATACATGGCAGATGGGTTTGCATTAGGTGCTTCGTGGGGAATGAAGAACTTTGAGGAGAAACAACTTGGTTCCGCTGATAAGAAGTGACAATTTGGGGCAGACTTCGATGCGGAGACGAAGCTCTTGGAGGGTAAAAAAAGTATGCCTGGGAAATGCGTTTTTAACAGCTTATGGACTACAAATGAAAAGTATCGAGAATGGATTGCAGCTTCAACTAATCGCCATAAAGCAAAATGCCTTGTTTGCCAAAAAGAATTTGATATTGGAAGAAAGGAGGAAAGTGCTGTTAAAACTGGTAAGTAAATTGAGTAACTTGTTTTATTTGGTGATTTTAGCTGTTGTGAAAACTTTTGTTCACACAAAAATGTGTAAGACAATCAAGTTTTCTAAACGCGGTAATTTATTTATAAGTGCTGATATTGAAAAATGTGCTCCGATATAATTAGTAAATTAACGAACAAAAACGTTCCTCTTAAAATGGAAAACAAATAGAAAAACTAAGATGGATATGATATGTATATATATTTGAATATAATTTTTAAATGATGCATGTGCCAAAATGATCACTAACGATTGCATTAGTCATTTTGCAATCGTTAGAGATCATTTTTACATGTAAAATAAAATTACAAATGTATTCACGAAATGAATTATTTTTAGAACCTATTCCAAAAATGCACCCCGATTTAATTAGAAAATTAACAAACAAAAATCCTTTAAGATAACGAAAATAAAAAAACTCAGATGAATGCAAATGGATTGTAAATCCGGATTTAGGTTCTAATATATTTTTAAAATCACGCAAGGTGCTGGGCATAATGCATTTTACAATCGTAAGAAAAATTTTTAATAAAATAAAATTAAAAATGTGCCCAAAATGATTTTTAAGAGCCTATATTCCGAAAATTCGCTCCGATATTAGAAAATTAACAAACAAATTTCTTTTTGAAAACTAAAATAAATTGAAAAACTCATGGGGGGGGGGTATTTCAATTAACGTCACACTGGAGCAACACAATGGGCTATTGGTGACGGTCCGGGATCAATCCCAGAGGGAAAGATCCGAGGACAACACCACGTAATTTTGAACCACGGTCAGATGACGAGGCAACACCTGAGCTGGCACCCCACTCTCCAAACTTCCACACCACGCCAACGTGAGGACATTTGAGGCCACGACAGATTTAACGTGCACCAGCCCCCTTTGTACACGACGGTGTTTGGCTGGATTCGAACTCGCAACCCTTCGGTTGCTAGTCCGTTGCTCTTCCAACCGGGCCACCGCGGCCCTGAAAAACTCATGGGTGCAAATGGATTGCAAAACTATTTAGGTACTAATATAATGAAAAATAATGCAGCGGCGTGCGATTATCATTTTCCAAAGAAATGTAATAATTTTCACAAAATGAAATACAATTTTTGAAAAACAAGAACATGTTCTGTGTGCATATATTATTTATAAGAGCCGATATTCGAAAAGTGGGTACTTCTCCGTTAGCGGGGAACCAGCCAAAATGTACGCAAGTACGCCAAGTCTCATCCTTAGGTACACTAGTCTACCTTTATATCTAAAAACTGATTTGAGAAATGCTAAGATATTTGTAATTTCATGCCTGCTATTTAAGTTTCATTTTGTCTTTAATATACCATTCTGGATTTTATAAAATAATTATTTGAGGCAAGTTCTGTCATTCGATTATTTTTTACCTACTTTTCGCGAAACAGAAAGTTGATACTTTGCATGGTTGGCACACATTTTGGCTGGTTCCCGCTAACGAAAAAGTTTGGTGCCTCGCTAACGGGGAAAAAAAGCACCGATAAATGTGCTTCAATATAATTAGTTATGTAACGAACATAAACGTTCCTCTTAAAACGGAAAAAATGAAGGGTACAGGGTGAAAACGATCAAAGTGACAAAAACTAGTTTTTAAGAAAAACTAAATTTAAAGTTGAATTTCTGTGATATGGATACTAATTTTATTAACTCACAAGTGTGTTTATCTGGACTGATCATTCTTTCCTGCTATCATTTTTACAGTTCAAATAAAGCTTTAAGAAAAAAACAAAATGAAATTTTTTTGGACTTAGATCGTTTTTCCCCTGCACCCTTCAAATAGAAAAAACTCAGATGGATGCGAATGGGGGATTGTAGAACCGTGTTTAGTTTCGTTTCTGTTTAAATCACGTACTTTCAGGGTGGTCTCATTAATATCGGAACGAAAAATACCGGTTTTATCATCATGGATCATATCGTCCAATCCTACTCATTGTGTCGTGCATTTAAATAATCGAACAAGCAGATGTGGGATAAAAATCGCTTTGAAAGTTTATGGTATTTGATATTGTGAATATGTCAATATCGGTTTTCTAATAATTGGTTTCTCGATATTTGATACCGCGCATGCGCATAGTGTATTATTGAATCTCGATATAACGTTGAATCGAAAATCAGAAAACCGATATCGTGATGTCGAACTCAAAACCGGTATTTCACGATATATCGTCCAGTCCTATTAGGGACCATATAAAAATTAAACATGCATAATTTTAGTTATCATTTGTGGCTGTATACAATACTTTCTTTTCCCAATTGCCATTAACAAAAAATATCAAATTATCAGAAGAAACTAAGTTCCTCTAACAGTATTTTACACATTTCAAGGTAGAAAATATGGTGTAAATGTTTTGTAAGACTGATTATAGAACAAGCGAAAATAAGTAAATTACATCAACATGGAATAGGGTAACAGTCAGCTGCTTTTACAAGCTGACCATAACATGTTTATACTAACGAATGTTTGCATAACACTTAGGAATCAAAACCAAACGCACATTCTCTGGAAGATCCTCACATCTTTCTAATTTACACAAAACAAGGTAGTTTTAAAATCGCATCTTTAAATGTTTACAAAAGTTTCACAATTCAACACAGAATCCGGTACAGTTGCATTTTGTGAATTGCATACCGAATCAAGTTTAATTCGTTTCTGATTAAAAGATAATTAATATTTTTGAAGAACAATCTGGAATAGCATAAGTCTAGAAATAAATAAAAATCCTATTGATCAATGTTTTATACCAAATTTCTAAACACTTTCTTGACAGGTCAATATTTACATTTTATTAAAAACATTAAAAATAAATATTAAAAATTATTTATGGTATAAAATTTTTATTTCTGCGATATTTATATTTATTTCTAGTCATATTTTGTTCTCTCTCTCTCTCTCTCCCCATGCTATTCTTCAAACTTTTAATAAGAAACCACACCTAAACGAATTAAACTTGAAAAGAAAAGCAGTAATGCAACCGCAACTTTACCTGTGTTGGTGTTGGCTCTCTTGGCTTGTTGGCTCGAATGTTTTCGTGAACATTTTAAGATGTGTAATTTTAAAACTTTTAAATTGTCGTTTAATCTTGGAGATGATGTTGCGATGGTATCGATTCGAAGCTTGCTTGTTTTAAGAACAGGTTCGATTCGCATATCTGAAAAATTAATTGACACCCAAAACATGCATGTTGTGTGTTTAAAGTTTGTCTAGATTTCTATTGAATTCGATACTTTCCTTTCTCATCAGTATGTGAAATTGATAATAAATCTTACTGACAACTTCTTTTTAAGTTGAAGTAACTTTCGGTCCCATGAACTAGACTGCTGAATTAGTATTAATTACAAATATATTTAATGAACTAATATATTCTTTTGAATGTTTTTACATATCTCTTAAGTGTTTATGTATCAGTTCAAAATGTACGTACTTTATTTACAAATGCGATTGTTTATTTTTGAAATGGTAAGCGTTCGAAAAGTATACTTTGCTGTGTTCAATTGATTTTCAAATGAAATTGCAAAAACAAGTGAATTGTTGAAAAAATTACTTTTTCCCATAAATTTAGTTATCCAAACAAATATTTCTTCATGATTTGTGTTTTTGTTTCTTTTAATCATGGCCAAATAACATGCATGCATTTTAGCAATAAAAGTTTATAATTAAAGTAACTATCAGCTTGTGTTAATTCATGTTCCTCTTTTCAGAAATTTAACACTTGTGAAGCAGACAGCCTGAGTGATGAAAATGTGAGATTCAGCTGCATACACCTGAAACAGTATAAGCGACATGGGTTAGGCAAACTACAGCTTGCCTCTAAAGAATTGAAATTACACCAAGTAAACTAGAATTTTGCCTATGTTTATTTCTGCTCACAATTTAGTATTTTCAGAGAATGGATTTCAAGATGTTGATAAAGAATACATTGTTTAGTCCAGTGTTTTTAAACTGGGATTTGACTTCCAAGGAGCTAGGAGGTTATTGCAAGAGGGCCCACAGTTATTCCTAAAAGTATAATTTTTTAATATATTTTCCCCAGAGACATTTTCTATGTATACAATATCCAAATCGGTGTCTAGAAAACAAACCAAAATGATTACACCCTACCACGGGAATATTATGATGTGATTCAAACCATGGTAAATGCAAATTCATCACATAATAAAAATGCTTTTGTTGATTTATTATGTATGAAAGAAAACTAAAATATTTGAAAATTGATGCATTTCATTTTATGTAACTATTTCCATATCTTTACTTTATTACTGTTTATTTCATAATACTTTCATTCAATGTGTTCTAAGGGTTTGTTATTGCCTGATTTCTTAGTTTTTATCTTTAAGTACTTCTCTTATAGACTTTTGTTATTAAATACGTTTATTTATTTTCAGGTGAAAGAAGATACACATAACCATTCAGACCAAGTGCTTTGCTTCTCCTAATGTGAGTTAGATTTCAGTTCTCATCATGTTATATATATTGAAATCAAGAATGTTTTTGTTTAACCTTAGCCAACTCTCATTACTTTTAATTACTGTTGTCAAGTAATACTTACCCTCATTTGCTTGTGTAAATCATTATATCATTCAAGTCTATGTCTAAATTTGAATAATAGAATGGTCTTTGGAAGAGAAAGAAATTGAGAAAATTGAGTTTGAATCACAGTATAGCTGAGGATACAAACCTTGGTAGATAAAAAACATTTGTATCCATTTACTTCTATTTATATTGTTTCTATTTTGATTCATAATGCACATTTTATATTTTTTATCAAAGGGAAGATTCTGTTGAGTCATCTTGGGTTTTATAATGTTACTCAGCAGAACATCCTCTGGTTGGTTAATAAAAGATCTTTGTATTAAATTAACTACTGTTCAATGAGCTACTACTATTTTATTTGCCTTCTAAATATCAAACCTAATACATAACAGTATTTTTGAACACTCGGGGCTTGAGATGTACTTGAATAAGTAAGCAAATATTCTACAGTACAAAACATTCATGTTTATATGAATTTTGACAGATAGGAGTTAGTACATCAAAACTACAATGTCTAATTAATCAAAGGTAGGTTCTGGTAATGTATTAAAAATCTTCTATAATGAAATGCTTCATCCAAGATATGTACACATCATTCATTTTATAGCTGATTTAAAATTATTTTCAGCTTAAATGAACCCCTAAAAGAAGTTTTAGCAATGTTGCTGCTAAGCCTAATGTTTTATCGGATCAGATTTACTGTACGGTCACCCTTGGCGCGATTTTTTTCCACATTGGCGATAAATTATTTTATATGGCAACCCCCATCCGACCCGACAAGGAATTGCAGCAACCCTATTGGACCTTGGAAAGGGTTGGTTTTTTGGAAGGAAAGAGCGCTTCTTTTTTTTTTAACGAACGCATTTTTTTTAACAAAATATCGATGTTTTGCGTTCTATGATTGGTAACCGTTTTAAAATTTGAATTCTTTTTGTGTTAGTTGATGTCTTAGCTTTTTAGAAGGATTGTAATTGGTTACCGCTTAACCGGGTCGCAACGGAATATATTAGCAAAACCGGAGAGCTTGAAGGTGATTGATTTATTATTGCCCTATTCAAAAGGTTGTTCGCGTAGGAAAGTCCGCGTTTTTTTAAAGAACATCCACAGGATTAGTTAGACCGTAAGTTTTATTTATTTTTACTTATTATTGCTTGTTTGTGCATTCCTCATTTATTATTGCCCTATACAAAAGGTTGTTCGCGTAGGAAAGTCCGCGGTTTTTTTAAGAACATCCTGGCTTTGGACGCCATCTTGATTTGGCTACAAACATGTCTCGGATTCTACATCTTTACCCATTTTTCACTACGCTGTTTTCTTTAAACCTCGCTCGTGCAAGAAGTCGCCATTTTGGCGACTTTTGGCGATATTTTGAAAAAGTCGCCAAGGGTGACCGTACAGTAAATGTTTACCGTTTTATCCACTATATAAATACATCTAGCATTAAAAATAATGTAGCTATTTTTTACCTGTTTATTGGAATCTCTTTTTAGTCTTTTATCTACAAGTCTTTTATCTAGTTCATTAAAACAAAAAATATGTAATAGCTTTAGAAAGGCATACATAAACAGGAAATTTCCCAAACAGCCACATGACTCAAAACAAACAGGAGAGCTTCTAGGATCAACTAAATACTGACACTAAAATTTTTTGGATTGCAAAACTTTTTAAAGAAATAAAATATATTTTGTGAGTATTGTATTTTCCATCTTACTAGGATTTGTAATTAATGAGGATGCTTTTGCACACTACTCTACTACCCCTGATCCTAGTCATATGAAGATAGAATTTGTTATGGTACTTTCGTATTAACCGCATGCCAGCGATTAATCGCCAAATCTGTTGGAAGGGGTATAAGACGAAAGAACTGGAACAATCTGGTTATAACCACTGCTAAGTGAACCACAAATACAATTTCATTGATTCTGAAACTTGCACGCACACATAATATATAACGCATCTGGGGAAGTGAAAAATGGCGAAATAAAAAACATCGAGGAACATCTCGCCACCACCTCGAGTCCCTACCCCGCGGAGTTTATAATGATAATGATATATTTAAGTTCTTTTCTTACACAGTGCAGTTTTAATCATTGAGTAAAATCAAGATAAAGCTATTCAAAAGTTTCTACCTTAACTTTTCAATTTTTTAAATTTTACTTGCATTTGCTCATTTAAAAGTATCTCAGTGAAAATAAAATCTAATGTGTATTAGTAAAAAATTTGAGCTAAATATTCACAGTTACTATTAAATTAATTTGACCATATTCTAACTATTTTATTTAAATGCTACTCTATAAGCTGAAAGTGTTAGTCTTACTGCATCTATTAACACATGTTGTGTTTTGAGCATCTTATTTCTATTTGTCAAATGCAGGGTATGCTGATTTAAATCAGCTTGATTTAAATGAACATTTAAGTCCAACAAGGCATTTAATAATTATAGACATTACAACAGACAAGCATACAGAACGATAAAGCATCTGATTCACTGCATATTATAAAAAGGATTGTATCAAACAAATGTACTGATAAGAATACATATACTGGAAACAGTAATGTTAACACAGAACGCATAAATATAAATGCAAGAAACAGTAATATAAACATTAGTGATTTACAACACCCATAAATATAAATACTGGAAGTCAATATTAACACTAGTGATTTACAACACTCAGTAATATAAACATTGGAAGGAAATATGGGCAAAACTCTTCCTAAAGTTCAATCATTACCTATAGTCTCTTAGGTGGATGTTTGGCATGTTCTGAATGTCGCAACCTTATAGTTGGTAAAGGTGATTGGGCAGAGCTAAGTTCAGTTTGTTCTCTCCCAGGTTGCACTTCCAATGTACCTGATTGTGATGGAGTAGTAGTGTCTTGTAACATTGGCGTTTAACTGTTTGGGTTAACACAATGAATGTCTATTAAGTAGCATATTTCTATGACGTAGTTGATCTTGGTGTTGGTGTATTGACAATCCTGGGAAGTAATGTACGAAACTCTAAGTTTCCTATACTTGAGAAGATCACACCTGGTATCCACTTGTTACCTCTTCTAAAATTTCTTGCATAAACAAGATCTCCAACCTTGAATGGTGATTTGGGCTTTGGTTCACAGATATTCGATGAGGGTATCTAATCCAATCCTCCTCTAATTAATCTCCCAAGTAGTAATTCAGCTGGAGACAATCCAGACAAGGCTAATGGTGTTCTCCTGTAGTTCATGAGAATTCTTGCTAGTCTACCAGGTAGTGAATCACCTTGTAATTTTTTAAGTCTTTTCTTCACAAATTAAACTGCTCTCTCAGCCTGGCCATTTGATGGGTGGTATGGGACTGAGTAAATGCCGAATACCATTAGGTTTCATAAATGTTTGAAATTCATCAGAAGTAAATGCAGTTCCATTATCTGTTACCACACAGGAAGTCCAAAATGAGGAAATAGATCATATAATTTCTCTATGGTTGCTGTCGTAACTGGGAAAGCTTCAATCCATTCGGAAAACGAATCTTGCACAATTAGAATAATTTTATTCTCGATAGGTCCTGCTTAATGTATATGTGACCAGGGTGTAGTTGCAGCTGGCCATGCTTGTAATGCTTTATGTGTTTTTGCATTTTGCACACAAATAGAGCAATACCTTACTGTATCTTCGATATCTTTGTTTAAATTAGGCCACCAGAATAATCTGGCAATACTTGTCATACCTGTAATTCCTTGATGAGTAGAATGTAGTTCACTCAGTACTTTCGGTCCCAAAACACTTGGAATTACAACTGTTTTCCCAAAGGAGAATTTCTTCCTCCACTATAAGTTATGATTGTTTCTTACAGTAGGGCATAACATCCGAGTTAATGTTTCTTTGGGACTCCGACCATCCTACTAGAGTAATCCTGGACACCTGAGACAGCACTAGATCTTCCTTAGTGGCTTCTCGAATTTCTTCAGTTGGGTCATTCCATGTGAAATAAGCAAAAATCGGAAAAACCTATGGCCGTAGGATGTGATTTTCATGAAATTTGCCTATTGAACTATTAGTTCTCAAATTAGGGCCATTTATAGATAGTGTGGCAAATCCAAGATGGCCACCATTTTGTGAAATTGACGAAATTTTTAATTCCTGTATCAGCTAATATCGGGCAAAATATTCAAAAAATTGAGATTTAAGGGTTTCACTGCCATGTCTATCTGGTAAAAATTTGAAAAAATCCATGACTGGTGCAACAACTTTTTCTCAAAATGGGTGTTTTCACATGGCCCATAAAATATTTGGATTTTTATTCAGTAGTTTCACTTGGGTATTCGATAATAAAATCTAGATTCACTAGCATTATTTTTTACAGATACAAGGTTGCTCAGCTAAACACTTTCTGCAAACAGTTTTTGGCACCAAGATCAGATTTTGGAGGCTTCATTTTCATGGCAGTATCTTATTTGGCACTTTTCACTGCAGTACTTGGGTAACTTTGCTTGAGCTTGGACTGGACATATCACTTACAGAGCACCTGCTGCGAAGAACATACCTCATAATAAGAATGTCTTAAATTAAAGTGCTTGAATTTAAAATTTTAATAAATTAAAACTTTTGATAAAAGGGCTGGCAAACATAAAATTTATCAGCTGTTAAAAAGTTTGTTCCATCTTCGAGTTGGGACAGTAGCTCAGTTGGTCACCCTTCCAAGTACCGACTGCTACCTGAGGTGCTTAACTTTTGGTGATCAGATAGGTGCTGGTGCACTGCTTTTTGAGTTGCTTTGAAAAATTAAATACATGAAATTAATGGAGGGAAGTTTGAGATAACTATTGTAATTTTGTGATATAATTAAAGGTCCAGTCAAGTCTAATTCCCAACTTAAAGGTGACATACACGATCTAGAATAAGATATTGCAATTTAATTTGCTAGAGGAATTATTGGAATTGAAATCAATTACTTCAGGGTCCAAACAAAACACGCCTATGCTTAGGTTGTATCAGAAAGGTATGAAGTTTATGCAGGATAGCACAGGATCTTTTCTATGAGCTTTGCTTGAGCTTGTTAATGCTGCTGCCATATTTGTCACTTTGTCCTTTTTTGTGTTTATTATTTTACACAGCAGTGCATATAGAATGTATTTAGAGTTGACAATGTTGTAGAAACACAAAATATTAAACTGGTCAAATGACCCTTCACTGTGAAAATAGGTATGCTTCATACGTATGTCAAATACAGGGAAAGGTGAAGAGAAATACGTACTCCTAAATTAATTTTATGAACATTTGAGGAAAAGCATTAAAA
Source organism: Meta bourneti (assembly GCA_933210815.1). Classification (NCBI taxonomy): domain Eukaryota; kingdom Metazoa; phylum Arthropoda; class Arachnida; order Araneae; family Tetragnathidae; genus Meta; species Meta bourneti. Next base: position 85,110,778 of record OW119933.1, read on the forward strand.
GTCAATTGAGGAAAAGCAATAAAACTTAAAAATCAAAATTTTGAAACTGGTCATTTGACAGGCTTGGTAAATTTAGTATTAATGTTTAATATCATTCAATTCCAGAAACCACTATAAATTGCATGTTTTAGCATCCAAGTTCAAACTTATTGGGAGAAATTTGTTTAAATCAAAAATCTAGTTTCAATAAAATAAACCGGTTTTTTTATTTAAAGAATTCATGATTTTTCCATTAAGATAGACTGATTCCCCAAAATAGATTGAAATCAAATCCTCACTGTCACTCATAAAATTTGAAACTTCAGTGAAGTTTAGTCATAGCCAGCCACTAAGGAAAAATGATCAAAGTCAAAAGCAACATATTGTTCATCTCTTAGGTATTTCAGAAAGGTAGGGTATTTTAGAAAGTGTTGTGAGTTGAGAAAACTTGTTACCTCCCCATTTTTTTCATAGGATGACATTGTACAGGGTGTTTTGTAATTTGTGAACTGGGATTAAGCACGTTCGTAAACGCAAACGAATCACAGGTTGCAAGAGTTATTCGAACCAAGTGTTGCAAAAGTCTTGGTTTTTCTAGTGTGAAGAACTAGCCATTTCATTAGTCCCAGATTAGTCAATACGTTCCAGATTCAGTGTTCCCAGTACAAGTTGTTGGTAACACTCTGAAATCACAAACCATGAATGCAGAATTCAGCTAAACAATCAAAGTGCTTATATGTTTTAAATCAGTTAATTAAAATATTCAATTTAATGAATGTTCATGTGCAGTCGAAAAATGTAGTTTTAATTGTGGGTAGTGTACGAATTGCAAATTACGTTATTGTTCTTTTAATCATGTAATTTGTAAATAACGTTTCATAGTACACATTCAGATTGTAAGAAATTGTAGTATCTGGCATTGGCTTTGATTTATTGTTAAGAACAAAATAGCAAAAAGAAAAGTTCTAATTAACATATTTAGTGCATTTAGAATATTCTTTGCAAACTAAACATTCATAGTAGGATGAACCAGCTAGTAATTGACGAGTTTGTGCACTTTTCATGAAAAAATTCCTCTATAGCTATTTTGCAATTGTACGTGAAAGATTTTTGTATTTAGTATCTTGTAAGAAAGGGGATTAAAAAAAATTAGCTATAGTACTGTTCTTTCCTCATGGTCTAGGCTCAATTTTTGTATTGAATTTACCCAAAACAATTGCTAAAAAAGCCCTGAGTCATGAAATATTACCTTCAAATTTAAAAACACCTAAAAACGTGTCAATAACTGAATTTAATTTTTATTTAAAACTAATTAGATTAACTGAATTGACAATGGCCAAGTTATAATACAAACAAGCACTTATCGAAAAGATTCTTGATTGGATAGGAGCCAAAGAACTTTGTTTTCCACATTTATTGAAGGTCTTCCTTTCCCACAAATTAATTTCTTCTCTATGGTGGTCAGGACTTGAAAAATCCTTCCATTCAGTTGAAAATGACTTGAAGTCTTTCCTGAAAGATACAAATGTGATAATAACAGAAAACACTTATAAAAATACATAAGCTGGCACCATATAAAACAGCCCATCCTCAAACAGATTTGCAAGTGACGCATGTTTCCAGCTAGAAAAAGAAATATTTTGTTGTCAGTGTCACTTAAAGACAGGTGTCATCTCCTAGGACCCTATATAAGAGAAGTGAAAACCAAATAAGGTGTTTAAAAATACCAGATATACCTTGGAGTCCTGTTTCATTTATATGGCTAGGGCACGGGGCCTCAAACATAAGGGATAAATGTTACAAATAATATGAGAAACTCTTAATATACAGTGGTTTGATCTTGCTTATTAGGCTGCTTTATCAGAAGGGGCACAGAACCCAAACACTTGGGATCTTTATATTTTCTGGTCAAATATGGCCCTTTTGCCATAAAACCCCCCAAAACCAACCAACCTTTATATTTTCATGGTTGAGGGCCTAGTTCCCTCTTGAATGAAAAAGATTAAAAATAAAACTGATAATGGCAATGATCTACATCAGGGGTGTCAAACTCAATTAAAACACGGGCCATTTAATGCAACTGGTAAGATTCACGCGGGCCACATCACATTTACAAATTTTCTTAAAATTATATTTTGATGTGAGGATTCAGGAATATGGATAGGATAATTAAAACACATTATGTAATTAAGTGAATTTAGGGTAATAATTTATAATATTGCTATATAATTGCTTTTATTTAATTTAATATGTATTTATAAAACTAAAATTAATTTTTTTTTACCGGAAACTTGCCAGCGCTTTCCTCCTACTAGTTTTCCAATATCTGGATTCAAAGACAGAACAGACAATCTTCATTATGGCAGATAGATGTTTATCAGTTAATCTTGATCTGTAGGCCATTTTATTTAATTTCATGGACGAAAATAGTTGCTCACACAAGTACGTACTCCCAAAATAGCATAAAATTAGTGCAGCAAACTTTTTAATTTCCGGGTATTTTTCACCTAAATAAGAATATATTTTGGGAATTCCTACTTCTCGATATTTGTCTTTTAAAACCGAATCATACTGGAAATCAATTAATTCCAGTTGTATCGAAGTGGGAGCATTTTCAACTTCAAAGGAAAAAGGCCTAATAAAAAGAAATTTTTTATAACTCTGAAATTATTAAAACGAGAGCCTCGTGAGCCACAAAAAATTACTTCATGGGCCGCCAGTTTGACACCCCTGATCTACGTAAACAAAATAAAGAGTTTCGAAATACTTATAAAGCAAATGGTGTTTTCTTATGCACCAATAGATTCTCCAAGTTGGTGCCACTGAATCCTCATCAATATTATTTCTTGAGTGTCCTCAAAGTAGGGAAGCTAGATAATTTTAGTTAAAAAAGGTCATACTTGGGGTGTTACTGTGCGATCATAAACAAATGTTTTAACTAAAATAAACAGACATCCTGTCCTGGTTATTTTATTTCCAATGTTATTAAACATGGGGGAATCTTGGTAGAAAAGAGCCAATGTCCATTTTACAAGTTTTTAGTACCAGCTGATTGAGTAATTTTTATTTATTTGATTTATTAATTATAGCGTGCAAGGAATACTTCCCACTGTTTTGATTCAAAAGGCATTCAAGGTGTAATGATGTAATCTCTTTTGCGGCTGGGCAGGGTTTATGGTTCTTATTAGCATTGAAGTTTCTTCTGCTCATTAGATCGACATTTTTATTAATTCACCCACCTTTATGTTATTAGGAGCTGCGGTGGCCCAGTTGGAAGAGTAACGGATTAGCAACTGGAGGGTTGCTAGTTCGAATTCAGCCAAACACTCATGTAAAAAGGGGCTAGTGCATGTTAAATCTGCCATGGCTTCAAATGTCCTCACATTGGCATGGTGTGGAAGTTTGGATAGAGGGGTGCCAGCTCTCTGGTGTTGCTTCGTTATCTGACCGTGGTTCAAAATTACGTGGTGTTCTTGGTTCTTTCCCTTTGGAATTGATCCCGGACTGTCACCAATAGCCCGTTATGTTGCTCCAGTGATGTTAATTTAAATACCTACCTTATGTTATTAGCATTTATTGAATACTTTTATCTTTTTCTGATATGGAGATGAGCTGCTATGCATATAGCAGATCGTCAACGTTAAAAAACTACCAGTCTTTTTTATCTGCTTCTTAATACTTGGATTTTGTTTCCTATAGTTACTTTTTGGAGAGAGTAAAGTATAGCTAATTATATCAAAAATAATTTAATTATAGAAATTTACATATGGCTCCCGACATGTCAAACGAAAAACATAGATAGTCCACAAAAGGTTTTAATGTTCTACACTTGAACCGATCACACAAGCGTCTGCTTTCGCCTCCCGAAGAAAGTATATACATCTCGAAGCAACGGTGTAGGATCAACTCCGAAAGGCTTCTCAGCAAAAAGTCTGGTCAAGTTGCGACATCGCAGCAGATGCTGTGGTGTTCATCATGTGGTGTTCTTGGTTCTTTCCCTTTGGGATTGATCCCGGACTGTCACCAATAGCCCGTTGTGTTGCTCCAATGATGTTAATTTAAATACCTACCTTATGTTATTAGCATTTATTGAATACTTTTATCTTTTTCTGATATGGAGATGAGCTGCTATGCAGCAGATGCTCTGTAAGTGATATGTCCAGTCCATTCCAGGATGTAATGACAGGACATTTTCACTTTCCTATTATAACTTTCATTCATTGAAGTAATTTGTAGGCATAATTCAAAATCAGCGAATGTAGACATTGGCCTTTTTTACCATGGTACCTTAAAAAAGAAAAAATTCATGTTTGATTTAAATTGTGATTTTTTTTAAAAGAAATGTCACCTGATTAAAACTGGCATACTCTGCATTCATGTAAACAAAATAATTTTGAAATTGCACCCAAGTAGAACATTTTAACAAATCTTAGATGCCATTGATACCTGACTTTCTGTTCCTAAAGTTTAACCTTGATTAAGACTAAAGGAAATTATCCATATTTGGGAACTAGAAATATTGTCCTAAAACACTAGCAACCTGCACATAGCATTTGCACTAAAGCTTAATTTTTTATATCTATTGATGACAGTTTAGTTACTCACATTTGATACCTTATTTAAATTCGTTTGTAGTGAATATAAGCATCGATATGCACATTCATGCTTACAAGGAAATAAAAGTAATCAAATATAAAACAGTATTTAAACTTCCTGTTTCAATTTTCATTTGCATTAAAGTGTATGGCAAAAAGTTCCCATCTCAGTCGTGCTACAACAATTATATTCTGGACGTCCATTTCAATTGCAATGTATTTTTTGGTGTTTAAGCCTATTTTTACGTTAGCTCATGTTTTTTCTGCACTGATGGCTATCTTTCAAAAATTTCTCATTGCCTTGTCATCATACTGCTGAAGAACAGTGAGTTCTTCCATGTAGGTTTATCAATATTATGCTACTCTAGCTCAAATCAAGCAGTTAAAATAAGTGGCAAAATTGCATATTTTTTATTCAAATTTAAACTAAGTGGCAAAATAAATCCTGTTGCAGTTGAATTTTAATTGTATATATCCATTTGTTGCCATTCTCCAGTACACAAATGTTGATTTCTGTGCCACATAGCATTTATGAAATATCTATACTTAGTGCAATGGTATCCTAATAGGTAAATATAAATATTAGATGGTTGGTTATTTTGTGTTTTATGGCACAAGGGATGCCATAAAACAAATAATTATGTGGCCAAGCTGAGCCAAACAAGACAATGTCAAGTAATCAACAGAGGATTGTTTATTATGGCACAAGGGCCATATTTGGCCAAGCTGTACCAAACACAAAAACAATGTCAAGTAAAAAATGTCATGAAAGGGAAAAAAGAGGGAGTGGAGTAGAAAGCAATAAGAGCAGAAAAAGATCACTTGGATATGCAGGAAGTGCTTTTCCTGTGTTTACTAAAGACAGTAAACCCCATGGGAAAGGAAAAGATCACTAGAAAATACTGGTTCTTGGTGTTGTATTTCAATGTAGTCTGCAACCTAGAAGAGCAAATGTATGGATTAGTTACAGTGAAAAAATTCCTGTACATTATTTAAAACATAATTAAAATTAAAAATTAGCAATTGTGACAACATTTAATGACAGCAAAAGAGGTAAATAGTACTTCTGCCTATGCATGCAACCTGGGGAAATTATTTTACATCTCACAATGGATGGTATACAGTTTTGGTGTTTGAGGTTAGCAATAGTTGTCTGGTCATAATTACCTTGGCTGCTTTATATTGAAGTATGTTGTGGTTGTGTTTTCATCCTCATCCTACTGTATGAAAGGCAAACTTGCCATGACGGGGTTCACTTGTTTTCTCTATCATGGTGAATTTAAAATAATAAGTGACTTCTAGAGCCTGTCGTAATCAACTGGCTTCATAGCAGTTTCAAATGTTGCAATCATTTATGCATTTTCATTCCTACTCATATGCTTCTGCAATCATTTATGCATTTTCATTCCTACTCATATGCTTCTGCAATACATAGAATTATCTTCCTATTTCGATTTCATTAATACCAGCCTAAGCTATGTGCTTAATTCAGTATGAAAGACATTGAACTTGGCATGAAATTCAAATTTTGATATTAAACTATTTTCTTATAAAATTTCAATTTCCAACACTGTTGAAATTAGCAGTTGCATATATCATTGTGGACAAGCAGTAGTGTTCTTATTGAAATAGATTTTTACTATAGCAAAATTCAAAAGAAAGCCAAAATAAACCATTTGACTGATGAATTTATTGTATCTTTATAAAATCTTAATTTTGGTTTTTATTTCTGCCAAAAATTTTATTTTTCTATGGTTTTGCTTGTAAGATCCTTGCTTCCTGCATTTTGATCTTTTCTTATTATCTCCTTTACACTTCCAGTGTCAAAACCTTTGCTTAGCTGCATTATTATTTCTAGGTGCCAGATATTGAGTACGAAGCTCTTCACAGAAGGAGGATGAAATTTCTCTGGCTAAGTATGCCTTCCTTTTCACATCTTTATATAAAATCCAATCTTTATTTGTAGATATATTTAAAATACTATAAAAAATGCCAAAAACAAATAAATAAATGCATAAGCCAACATTGAATTCTTTTTCTCGAATTGGCAGTATACAAAAATACCATTTGGCGTAGAATGACCTCAAATATTGGTTAGTTATATTCAGAGATTATATATATTATATAGTTATATAATTGCTGCTGGTGAACATATTTCTACTTTTTGTGGGTTATTTGTATATCAAAGGGGCTGAAATCTAGTTTTACCTTATTCATCATTAGAAGATAAATATTCTTCATAATTTCAGTATAGCTATTTTCACTAATTCCTGAATCGACTTCATCCAATCTTTGATCCTTTCAAAATATCTTAAGCGAGACCTTATCTCTTCAAGACTTCTCTCTCTTCTGTTCTCTACCAAGAAAGATACTAACCACGTGTCCTTATTCAATCTGGTGTGTGAGTAAGGTATACATTCTAGACATTTAGAAAAAGAATTACCAGTCAGTCTGTCGCCAAAACAGTGTTTACAGGAGAACAAAATATTTGTTAACATAATGCCAAGTGGGAAAAACAAGGTCAAACTACTTTGAGTTTCATTGCAAAGTGGTAATAGTCCCTTAGCAAGAAGAAACTCGGTTTGAAAACATTACAAGCGTAAAGGTTAGTGCTTTATTAAAGCCTCACTATTTCTGATAATCTCAATGCCTTTACTGAGAATTTCCCTTCCAGAGTTTATGTTAAATGGAAAGAGTTTTCAAAGACCTTGAAATAAACTTTTTGAAGAGTTGTAAAAAAAGTTTTAGTATTTATGATAAAATTAAAGGAAAAATTCAAAATCCAAAAATTCCTATAAAATGTAATTTGTTGAAACAATTTATGTGTAAAAAAGTAAAGCACTGAAAACAATTTATTTTTAAGACTTCATTCCAATTCTGGCAACATGTTATAAGTATTACTCCTCAAACAGAAGTAAGGTATTTCTAAGAATTTAAAAAGAAAAAACTTACAATAAATTTAACTACAAAAATATTAATTTTCGAATTAGCGATAATTGTATGTCGAACAAGTCAATTAATATAGCACTGACCTTTTTGTTGGATAAATAGTATAATGTTTGACTGCACTATCTAGTTGCCTCTAACAATTGGGCAATATTTTAATGGCAAAATGGTGTTCGTTAATTATCTCCAATTGCCTTTCCTTGTTCTTGACATTAATTTTTTCAATATCGTAGGAGCAATTTTTTTAAAACAATTTTTCAAGTAAAAGAATGAAAACTAGTGAAAATGAGAGACCTTTTTAAAATTTTCGTATTTCAGAAAGAAACTTGTTACCTTTCGAAATCAGTCACAAAAAAATATACATGGCATGAAAAGGTATTAAAAATATTTTAAATTTTCAAAACAAGGAAATTATCAAGAAATAAATACGCTCTTACCGATCTATTAACCAATGATCATTAATTGGAAAGCTGTACTTTAATATAACTCACTCTTTAAAATTCTTTTAGAACCTCAAACAGAAAAACAAAATGGTACTACATCCTTGATTCTGGTCCTTCAAAAAACTTTGGAGCAGTAGAAAAAGGCATTTGGCGTAGCTTGGAAAGTGTGGTATTAAATCATGTTTTATATGTGCATTCCTAAGTAGAAGCGATCAGAATGTTTGTTTTATAAAATTTTTTAAAGCATTTCAGTACAGTTCAAAGTCATAAAAACATTTCCCCTCATGACACAGATGAGGGCAGCAGTAGCCTAGTTGGAAAAGCAATGGATTAACAACTAGAGGGTTGCGAGTTCGAAACTCAGTCCAGCCAAAGACCATCGTGTAAACAGGCTTTTGCATGTTAAATCTGTCATGATCTCAAGTGTCCTAACATTGGCATTGTGTGGAAGTTTGGAGAGTGGGTTTTTTTCAGGATTGGACTTCTTGTAAATGAGTTAGTCATAAATTAAAAAGAAAATAAATAAGTTTTAAAAACAACTTACCTCATGAGATGAAACATCTTCAACAAGGCAACAGTCATCCTTTCTTGGTGGTTTTCGAGATTTCTTAAAGTTTTGTATTTTTTCTCATTTCTTTTACAGTAGCACAGTTCATATATTTAATTCAGAAAATGTTCTTGCAAAATGTTTAAGAGCTAAAGCATTTTAGGTGGGAAATTTTTCTTGTAATTTTTGTAAAGAATTTACTTATCACACCTTCACATTTATTTAATTGCCAGGTCCATGAAATTGCATGAAACACTTCAAGTTCTTTCACCTTTTCAAACCAACACTCAGTTGATAAAACAAAATCACCTCGAGATAAAGCCCCCAATGCACATTTGATTATTTTCCTGCTTAATATGTACAGTATTATTTCCTAAACTTTTATTATGCACTTTAAAAGCAATGTAGCCGGCAATAAATCTTAATGCTTCGTTAGAGAAGTCTTCTATTATGTTAAAAGATGATTGAACTGTTGAAGCTCCAGTATTTTCTATTGATTAAGTTTGAACATTATTTTAAATTGAGTTCAATGACTGCACTGTATCGACTTCAAATTATGTGTCCCTTTTTTTCTTCAATCTCTGAATGCATTAACTTTAACAAGAGAGTTAAATAACTGCTTAAAAACTGGTCATCATCACTAGTATTGTTAGTTATGGTACTATATGAAGGTAATGGGAGTTTATTGCACAAAACAATTTGTCGATGGGTAGAGGATGGTCGTAAAATTTTCCTAGGCCTCTTATTTGGCTGAATAGATTTTCTGGAGAATCTTGGTTTACTCTACAGATTTCAGCTTGCTGAATAAACTTCAGAAGTCCAATTAAAGATGAAATGGAGACTAACCATCCTTTTTGGAAAAGTAGCATATTTGATTTACCGACAATTCTCATCACCTCAATAAAATATTTTGCTTTGTGCAGAACATCTGTCTGGGACCCTGGTTTGAGCCCAAACCCGCACCATAAATTTTTATCACTTATCAGAGTCCTGGAATTTAAAACATCAAACAACCATCAATGGTAGATATGAAATCTTGTCCCTTTCTCACGGAAAATAATCTAATGCCTTTACAGCATGATCCGACAAAAGTTGTGTAGCTATTCTCACATTTTGCCACTCGTTGTTTCTAACTTGAATATGCCCCAAGATTATTTTGGGCATACTTTCAATTCACCCGAATCAACTTCCAGTAACTTTTCAAATACGGATTTTTGAATCACTTTATCAAAGAGTTGTTTTATTCCATCTATTATATATGGTTTCTTAATAACTTTGAAAAGATGAGGGAAATCAGCAGAAATCCAGATGTTTCTTGTATTATACATTAGATTTGAAAATGAACTGTTGGTGTTATTGACAATTCCTTCCAAATGCAGATGTTTTCCCCACCTAAATTTGACATGATACCTAACACCTTAAATCCAATTTCTTCTAGTTTTCCTATTAATTTGAACAATAATAGTTTTGTCATTTGCTGGTTAAAGTTATAATAAATATTGGCTGCTTCCAATACTTAATGAGACCTTTTGCCATGACAACTTGAACATTGCTGTAAGGCCCTACTACTTCATCTTTTGCTGAATTGTAGCAAACATGAGAATCAGTATTCATTTCATTGAAACAAATAATTGTAAATTTTTCAGCTTCAGTCATGTTGCTGCCTTTAGTCTTCATGAAGCTTAGAATTGAAGCTAAAACTCCTTCAGAAAAGTCTAATCTCTTACACCATCTTTTCAAAGTTGAAATGAATGGTAGTGGCATTTCCAAATGGTTTTGTCAAAGTAATGGCATTGGTAACATCTTCCTCGTTCCATTTTTTACTGCACTTGCTGTCCACCAAAAGTAGAAGTTGGGAATCTGAAAAACTTTCCTACTCTTTTTAATTTGTCTTTAAAATTTCATTCTAAATTTCTCTTTACATTATTTATTTTTAATAGACATAATCTTTTCTCTACAGATTTGAGTGTTTGATTTTTCCAGTTTCCATTTTAATTGTAATATGCAGTCCTTTAGTTTTTGATTTTCAACTTGCAGTTCTTTGAATCTTTTCTGACTTACAACTTCAGTATCAAAGTTTTCTTTAAGTTTCTCATCCAGAATTTCTTGATTATTTAATGTTTTCAGTTTTTTTGGAGATAGTTGAAGGATATTTTCTAGAGCTCGTTTGCGAATATTTGTTTTCTAATCTGTATAATGAAGCTGTCTGTTTGATAACAGCTTCAAACGGATGATTTCAAGAAGGTATGGCAGTTTTTCTCAATACCTTCCTGCTGTGAAATCCCAAAAGTTCGTTCCTCAAATCATGTCCTTAGTCCTTTTCTCGTAATATAAACTGAACAAATTCTTGAAGACCGTCAGAAATTTGAACAACGGTCAGATATCGAGGTCGACACCCACAAGCTGGCGCCCCACTCTCCTAACTACCACACCACGTTAACTTGAGGACATTTGAGGCCACGACAGATTTAATGTGCACCAGTCCACACAACACGACGGCCTTTGGCTGGAGGGTTATTTCATGCAAAATGAGCAAATCAGCTGTGGCTGACCATTACCATTTGTTATGTTATGATCTTCAATGGCCCTCACTTGGTATCGCAAAATAAGGCACTGGGGACTAAAAATGTGAACTCGTTCCACTCCTCATCCTGCAAAGTGCCTCGGCCTCTTACCATAGTTCAGCGGATCCCCAGGTAAAGCTGATTTATATTTACTGGACCCCACCAATAAATGGATTTTAAGAAAATGAGTTGTTATTTACAAGTGCTGACCACTACACAACAAATGGTGCCGTGACCAGGATCGGTTTTTGCTGAGTGGAAGTATAAGTCTTCATGGACATAACTTGCGAACTCAAAGATTTTATTAATTTAATAAAAGGATTTAAATGCCGAATGATCAGATTAAGTGGGTGTCCAGCCTTTTTTGTGTATTCATATTACTTGCGTAAATTAGTTTATTAATTGATGTGTGTATTCCTTTTGTACCATTAGTATTGCTTCCCTAAATTAGCTTGTGATTTATGTGTGTATTATTCAGAAGTTTTGCTCCCTTTTAGATTGCTTTTATTATGCATGCTTGCTTATGATTGGTATTATAAATTTGTTGAAATGTATTCTTATGTGAGGTGATAAATGGCATCTATTTTACACAAGTGAATGTTGTTAGGCTATTTTAAAATTGTTTGTTTAAAAGAAGCAAGAGTAAAAAAAATAGTAAGTCCTCAAAATGGCATGCCTGAGGGAATTGCAACCAACGCTACGGGGTTGCCGCAATTGCGATCGGAGGTTGGCGCAAGGGGAACCTTTTTCCCTTACAGTTTTCCCCCTGAGAGTCGTATTTTAGGGACATCCGTCATAAAAACCGATACCTCTAGTTCCGTTCGAGAGTTGTTGGAATTTCGTCAACCCTCGGATATGACTAGCCGAGTTTTTCATGAAAGCCTCTGCATTGTCATACAGAGCTTTTTCTGGGGAACTTTCAAATGAGATGGCCTATAGAAAAAAATGTTGAAAGCCGTCCTATTGTCAAACTTATATCCTCAAATCAGGAGGGGCGTTGTTGCCAGGAATCCCTCTACAATAGGAAATTAAACAGTTTGCTTTAGCCGAGGAGCGGGCTTGGAGAGATTGTAAGGTGGGTGATCAAATTTTGGAACAGGCACAAATGTTTGCTGCGGTAAGGCAGGACGTAGAATTGGATGAGTTAAGGCTTGCAAACAAATCTATGACCGACACCTGCTCAAAACTTACAGAGCAAATTCAAAGGTTAACCGAGCGAGTTGAATTCATAAACACCGAGCATGCCCCTCATGGGTTTCAATTGGGAGGACGGAACAATCAGATACCGAATGTTTTAATTGCGAAAGAAAGGGACACAGCGCGATTTTGCAGAGACCAAGGAAGCAAAACAATAATTATATGCGACCAAATCAGAGACAACCGAGAGGAGAAACTAATGAGGGAAATTCCTTTTACACAAGAAATTACAGGGGATCCGATCAGCATACCTGTAATTGATCCGATTGAACCCAATGTGCAGGTGGAAAGAAACTGCGATGGAGGGAAGGGCAACAGATCTGCCAATCATCCAATGCATTATAGGGGGTAATAGTGTAAGAGCATTGTTGGATTCGGGGGCATCTCTCAATCTAATTCACAGGAGTGCAATACCGAAGGGTTGGAATTTGGAGGAAAATTGTAATGTTTCTTTGTGCACAATTAGAGATTCTGATTTGAGTATTAAGCACAAAACATATTTAACTGTAGACATTGAAGGCTACGAATTTAAAGAGGAATTTTTCATAACCAAGGAGAATATTTCACCGAATTTTCAGGTAATTTTAGGAAAGTCTTTCTTGTTAAATCAAAATTGCAGTCTAAACTTTCAGACTAAAACTGTTTGCGGTGAAATTTTTTGATTGCGGTGAAATGATGGGATGAGAATTCATAATTCCTTTTTCAGACCTTTCGCATATCTGAATAGAAAGGAAACGATTCCTCCTTTTAGCCAGAAAGTTGTACATGCTAATGTAAGGGGAGAGATAGTGTCTGAAATGTTTTTGGCCAAATCGGCAAAACTTAAAAATATTGCCATTTGTCGTACTATTCATTGGAATAATAGCAGAAACAATATCCCGATCATGATTTTAAACACTTCTAACCAAAGTTTAAAGTTAAATAAGGGATTGAAGTTGGTTCACCTTGAGCCCCTACAAAATGCGTCTTTGGAAGAGATAAATTATTTACAGGAAGACTTGGTCAATAGAAATTGTTGAGCTTGTGATGAAGCTGATTTAGAGCGGGAATCAAACTTTAATTTGAAGACAGCATTAAGCAAAAATTAATTAATTTTTTGAGGGAAAATAAGGATGTTTTTGCCAAATCGGTATTGAATCTGGGAGGATGTAGTGTCCTGCCACACAAGATCAATCTATCAGACCAGGTACCAGTTAGAAAAAAGGCCTATCGTGTTCCATACAATCTGCGAGATGAAATGGATAGGCAAATAAACGTGCTACTGGAAGCTGGAATTTTGCAGGAATCATCCTCCCCTTTTGCTGCTCCCGTTCTTCTGGTAAGGAAAGCATCTGGAGAATTTAGATTTGTGACAGATTTTAGAGCGTTTAATGCTAAAATTATACCTGATTCATACCCAACATTAATGAAGCTATTGATTCTTTGCTGGACTGAATACTTTTCAAGCTTGGATTTAACAAACGGTTTCTTTCAACAAACAATCCATCCTGAAGACATTCACAAAACTGCTATCATTACTCAGAGAGGCCTTTTCGAATTCACCAGGACACCCTTTGGTTTGTCAATCAGTGCCCCTTCTTTCCAAAGATAAATGTCGATTGTGTTATCCGGTTTGCAGCCTTTGAATATTTCTTGCTATATTGATGATATAATATCCTTAAAAGATGTTGAATCTCACTGGAACAAACTTCAGTTGGTTTTCAACCATTTGAGAATATTTAACTTAAAACTAAAACCTTCAAAATGTGTGTTCCTGAAGCAAGCGATCCGGTACTTAGGATTTTTAATTGAAAAAGGAGGTTAAACCTGACCCAAAAAATGTTGAAGCTATAGTAAATGCTAGGATACCTCAGAGTAGAAAGGACGTACGCCGGTTTTTGGGGTGCATTAATTATTACAGAAAATTCATCCCTGATTTTACTCAGCGCTCTTTAAATTTAACGAAGCTTACAAGGGAAAAAGAAAAGTTTTGTTGGGGTACGGAAGCTCAGAGAGAATTTAAAGATTTAAAGTCGAGCCTAACTAAATTCCCATGTCTTTCTTTGCCAGATATGAGTAAGGATTTTTATTTATATACGGATGCTTCACAAGAAGCGCTGGGATGTGTTTTGGCTCAATTGGATGAAAAGGGTTTTCCTAGGCCTGTGGCTTATGCCAGCAGGAAACTTAAAGACGCTGAAACCAGATATTCAACCACTGAGCGTGAAGTTTTGGCCATAGTCTTTGCCACTGGTTACTTCAAACATTACTTAATTGGAAGAAAATTTCAAATTTTCTCTGATTACGCCGCGTTAACTCATGTTCTGAGGCTGTGTGATCCAATGAACCGCATAGCGAGTTGGATTATGGCTCTTTCGCATTTTGACTTCGATATTAAATTCATAGCAAGAAAATGCAACAAGGTGGCAGATTTTATGTCCAAGAGGAGTTGCTTACCCACCCGATAATACTAATATTGGTCATGATCACTAATTGCTGATGGGGGAGAAAGGAGGAATAAAACGCGCACTGAAGTTTCCTTGTTAAGTTGCTTACAGGACGATATTATAAAACATCAAGAAAGGGATTCTAAATGTCAAAGCATTAGAAAATTATTACGTAGTAACAGGGAAGTTAAGCCTCAATTTTTGAGTTTTTTTGTGCAAAATGAAGGTTTGAAATGCAAATATAGAGTACCGAGAAATTGGTATAGAGAGAATGTTGCAAAATTGGTAGTTCCTGCGATTATGGTGCCGGAAATACTTCGACAATTGCATGATTCCCCAATGGCGTGTCACCAGGGGTTACAAAAGACGTTAATCCGAATCAAAAGAAATTATTACTGGCCTGGAATATTCTCAGATGTACGGAATTGGATTCAATCTTACACAAAATGTTTGCAGAAGCGAGCACATAAGCCAAAAAAGCTGGCTCCTTTGCAAAGAATGCCAATTCCGGAATTCCCCTATCAGAGTGGCAATAGATATTTTGGGACCTTTTCCGGTTTCAATGGATGGCAATAGATATATAGTAACTATGACTGATTATTTCACATGATGGTGCGAGGCATATCCAGTGAAATCCATCAGAAGTGAGGACGTATCAAGGGTGTTATTGCAGTTTGTAGCCCGGTTTGGTTGCCCAGAACATTTAGTGTCCGACAGAGGGTCCAATTTTATTAGCGAGGCTATAGTTAAACTTTATGAAATGTTGGGTATTCAAAAACATACGACTACAGCTTTTCACCCGTAGTCCGATGGTTTCTTAGAACGTTGGCATTCAACGTTAGCAAATGCCCTTTCTCATGTAGTGAATGAGAATCATAACGACTGGGATAGATGTCTAGAATTTGCTCTTTTGGCTTACAGAACTACTGTCCACTCAAGCACTATGGAAACTCCAGCATTTCTGACTTAAGGGCATGAATTCAGGCTCCCCTGTCAATTTCTGTTAAATCTTCCTCGGAACCAGAAGATTACAGTATTTCGCTACTGGATCGTCTAAATACTGTATTTTCTAAAGAAAGAATTTACTAGCCGCAGCTGAAAGGTAGGAGAGGAATAGAAATAGAATATTGGTAAACAAAGATATATAAGTGGGAGATTTTGTTTTTCTATATGATCCTTCACTAAAGCAAGGATTATCAAAAAAATTATCCAAACCAAATAAATGTCCGTACAGGGTCTTGAAGTTAACCCCCGTGAATTTCCAGATATGCCCTGTTGACCGCCCCGGAAAGAATCAATCTACATGTTGATAGACTCACAAAAATGGTTGAAAGAAAAAGTTTTCCCAAATACGAAGTCGGTCTATCGCCTTCGTTTAAACCTGCAGATAGTGAAACCTATAGGCCAGTTTGTCCTGACAACATCTCGTTGGGGGAAGAAACTTTTCAAGGACGAGCAGGGGTAAAGGGGTGGTTTCTTCCAGACCAAAAGATCCCCAAGAGATAACGGTCAGTTTACTGCTTTAGAAAGCGCTCAAAGTTCTCTGCCTGAACAGCAGAATACCAGGAGTGAACAATATAATCTCCGTTCCAGGAGGCACGGGTTTGTGGTCAGGGATTGAGATAGAATTTGTGACGTTTTTTTGCATACAATTCATGCAATTAAAAATATAAAGTGCATTTCTATTATATTGTATTTTAATGTAGTTCGGTGGTATTTGATGTTTGTATATATGTACAGTTCTTGTGTATTTAAATATCGTATAAATGTTATTCTGGTGGTATCCAATGTTTTAATATACGTCCGGTAGGTAATTCAGAAGATTAAAATAGAATACATTTTAGTTATATTATGTAACAAATGTGATTTGTGGTTTAATGTCAAATTAAACTAAGGCCAACCTAAGCGAGTTAAACACATAAGAAATTGACCTTTTTAATTCAAGGCTGGATATCTTTCATGATCATTCAAAATGTTATATTGATGTGAAAAAAAATTTCTATGAAATTTTTGTTTGTAGGAGGGGAATATTTGTTATGATCTTCGATGGCCCTTCCCTTGGTATTTTGTATGAGCCGAACTTGGGGATCTCCGCCGGATAGCGAGAGTCGAAGCGAAAGGGGGTGCCGTTCCCCTGAATGACTTGCCAGAGCGGAGAAGAGGAGAGGCAGTGTGCGAAGGACGACAAAACTGTGAGGTTGCAAAATAAGGCACTGGGGACTAAAAATGTGAACTCCGGATGCGAGCCAGCATCCATGCCGAGACAAAGTCCTCTGGTGGAAGTTCAACAGGTTCCGGGCGAGTCGTTCCACTCCTCATCCGGCAAAGTGCCTCAGCCTCTTACCATAGTTCAGCGAATCCCCAGGTAAAGCTGATTTATATTTACTGGACCCCACCAATAAATGGATTTTAAGAAAATGAGTTATTTACAAGTGCTGACCACTACACAGCACATTAAAAAATGCCTCCTGACAATTTTGGGTAAAGATATTGGCAGATCTACTTGAAAGCCTGCAGGCTGATTTAATAATGTGTATTTTTTTCTAAATCTCATTTTGATGTTTTCTCCATGTTTTTGTGCTGACAACGCTAAAAATAAAAAATATATATCTGAGGACAAGAAAAAAGCGTGATATCAAGGAAAGTGATATTCAAAGAGCCGTGAAGAATTTACTCATTCAAGAAGAAAAGTGTAAATTATTCATTTTGCTACTCGTCTTTTATTTAATGTCATGTAAAACTACAACACAGTAGAATGTTCTTGTATATACGATAGAGTTAAACTCTTATTTGAATATCACAAGACAACAGAAGGGTAGGAAAATCATAGAATCAAAGTTCTAACAAGACATTTAATAAATATAGACATCGTAATGGACAAGCATACAACATATACGAACAGTGTAAAAACTGGAGTCAACTGATTCACTTCATATAAAAAAGATTGCATCACAGACAAAGGGATACTGTAAACAGTAATGTAAACACAGGAACCCATAAATATAAATGCAGGAAAGAGTAATATAAACATTAGTGATTTACAACTCATTAATATTAACACTAATGATTTACAACACTCAGCAATATAAACACCTTTAGGGTCTGACTGTTGAAGGACATTAACCTCCCTAACTTGACTGCCTGTAAAATTGTGTGAAATTTTATATTATGAAAGGAACAGTGGGAAAAGATATCTGGTTGAAAAGAGCAAGTTTTGAAATCCTGATTCCGTAGACAATTTGATATTTTCTAATTCATTTCCTTGAAATTCATTGGAGACAAGTAAAAATGAGCGATATAATGTGGGATATATGTATATATAATTTTAACACTTGAAAATTAATTAAAAATCACAAAACATTTAAGAATTAAAATTTGTAAACTCAAGCTTACTTATAAAAATATTTAAAAATGCTGCATAAAAGCCAATTACTTATATAGGTTAAAGGTACGTAATACGGTTCATTAAATTCAAAAGATTGGCAAAGACAAAATGCATTAGGATTGATATGTTAATACTTATATAAATTATCAAACTTGAAAAGCTTTCAAAATATACTTAATTGAAATATAAAAAAAAGTAAAAGTCGAAGATTTGAAAAAATGGTATCTAATAAGGAACACCTAATGAATTATCAGACACGAAAATTGCTTTTTATATCAAAACTGAATATTTAATTGTCATACAAACTACACATAATACATTAAGTTACAATATGCAGTTTCTTTGACTATTTAAGGGACATGCTCGTGCATGTCCTTGTATGGACAACATAACTGTATAGTGAATTTATTATGAAAAAAATTGCCTGACTTGATTTCTATTCATAATTAACTTCATAATATTGCATAAGATATCTCTTAGAATTAGTTATCTTACAAAAGAAACATTCAGTAGTTTTTATTCTTTAATGGTAAAATAAAACATTTCAGTGAGGTAGTTGGATTATTTCGAAGTTATCAATACGTCTGGGAAACTAATTTAACATTAGGTGCTTCCAATTTTCAAATAGAGTGGTGGTTCGATTTCCCCCCTCAGCAGTACTTTTATATCTCGCTACATTTCATAACATCAGATAACGTAAACAAATCTTTTCTGAAATAAATTTTAACTCGCAATCCTCTGGTTGCTAATCCGTTACTCTTCCAACTGGACTACTGCAGCCCAAGTCGTTATGTTAGAGGATTATTTAAGATCACTGATACTTTCAACAAGATATATTAAAAATAAATTTTATGGTTATGAATTTATGCGATTTTCGATCAAACACCAAAAAATGAAATAAAATACAAAACAGTTTTCTTCAAATGGTTACAAGGAATTTTATACTATCACCACTATAAGCAGTTAGAGAATTATGATTATTTGCAGTACAAATAGGAATAATAAAAAATGGGGAAATGGAATGCTAACCATAAACTTATGAAACAGTGTGAACATGATTATATTTGACTTAAAAATGATTTTGAGAAAATAAATTAAATTGGGATTAAAAATTGTTGAAAATTTTATAGAAATTATCCTACATTAAATAAATTATCCAAACTATCTATAACAAAATATTTCAGTTTTTATATAAAAAATCTTTCACTTACCAATTTGGTTGCAGAATTTACCTAAACGCAAGCACTACTAAAAGCTTTTTCATTAAAGTCAAGCTATTCAGTAGAACACGCCATCAGGTCAATTATAATGTATTGTTATAAGTATGAAATCTTAAACAAAGACATTATGATACTGCTTAAATTTAATATTCAATTACAGAATAATGTAACATTTAAATAGGCAGATATGTTTTGCACATGTCACCTTATGTTACTGTGAAAACATGATCAACATGTTAAACAATATCTTTTGAAATGGGAAAACTAATAATTGTCTTACCTCATTGATCCGGGTGAGAAACAATCATCTTGGTCAATCTGTATACTTGGAGGACCTCAAACAATAATCAATAATGCATTCTTTGGTTCAATGTTTTCAATATTCAGGTGGTGTAAAAAATCAAAAATCTTTGATTTTCAATTTCTGAAAAATTTAATCGAAAAGAAAATTTTCTTATTCTTGTTTTGACATTTCCCTGGGAATTTTTAAATAAAATTAAGAATTTTGATAACACATGGGAACAAATCTGGACATTGCATTTAACAGAAATTTTAGTCATATCCTTATTTCATAAAGCAAGTCACTCACTGGAATCATAAATAAACATAATGGTTTTCACATTCCAGTTCAAAGATGAGTTCTGGAATTCCAGCTTATTGATTGTTTCTTCCCATTCTGATGAAAGTTTGGTCCATTGCTCTGAGAAAAGACAGAAAAGCCAAGATCTCCTTTGGATGTATCAGCTTTGAGTCCCAGCTAATCAGTGATGAAAAATGTTTCGTCTGAAAAAGTACAAAATCAAAGAAATTTTATGTATATTCCAGAGAAAGAATCTAAAATATTTTATATTTATAGCTATAAATGTAACAGTTTTGAAGATAACAAATCTGAAAACAATTAAAAATGTTAAAAGAATATAGGGATAAGACTTATGCAGACAGAAAATGCGCAGGAAAAGTTACGAAAATTGCTGCTTATTCTGCAATAAACTTGGATGAATTGTTCAAAGTAGTGACTGCCAAAGCATCTTGGTCTTCATAAGTAAAACTTGAAAAAAAATAAGAATTTCACTTTACTAAAAACAGATACTTTTAAAGAAAAGTATCTGTTTCTAGTATCTATCAAGCACATTAAATCCAGTAAACTTTCTGGATAGAAGAAACAACAAATATGTTATACGATTTCAGTGATAGGTTCATATGATCAGATAATAGAAAAGAGGTTTCTCTAAAAATTCATTGTTTAGAACGTTTTAAGAGTTTCATACCCCTCACAACTCTGAAAGATGTAATTACTAAAAATGAAATGTTTATATTACGTAACACATATGGGATACTATTTTGCATAACGTGAAACAGATAGGACACTCCTTATACATGCATTAAGTAATTATCTGATTTTTAAAACCTAAGCTATCCAGAATAGTTATAATTAACACCTGACTTCATTCAGATTTTGTCTAATATAAAAAGCACAAGGATCATTTTAAACTCATAAGCAGCAAAACTGTATTCCTTAGAGGAAAATGTTTAAAAACTGTTAAACTTTACTGATAAAATGTCATTGAATGATCCAAAACACTAAAGTAAGCAAATTGCATGAAAAAGTCCAAATTTAAAATATTCGATAATATCAACAAGGAACAAAAGGTATAATATTAGCATCAATTAGTTTGTGCTTGTCAGAAAATGTGTATTAGATATTTTCAATCTACTCCTAACAGAAAAAGCAAGGTTAGCTTTACATAGCAATCCTGGTTTAATTGACAAAAAGCCAAGGAACAAACAAATAGTATATAAATGATTACTACAAAAACTTAACCATTTTAGTGGTTAAAGAAATTTTTTACAATATAATAACAATTAAAGGATGATAGGTGCTAAGTAGAAATAATTTGAAACATTTGGTACAGATGAGCACAATTTAAAACTAACTTAAAATGGGTGAAAGGAACTTTATTTTGAGGGTCATTGTTAAGATTTCTGAAATCTGAAAAAAAAAGGATATATTTAATGACAAATATTGACAGAAAAATTTATTAAAAGTACTAAAGACATAAAACTTAATTTGAAGACACTTTCTAAAGAGAGTAAAGTCAAACTAAACAGTGTAAGTTATAAAAACGTAATTGGTCATCCCCACTCAACAAAGGTTCCTCGAAAATCTCCTTATCACCTGCAGCATTGTTAAATGATCACACATGTTAGGGGGTCAATTTCTTACTACGTACATCTGTTAGTTTAGTTTGCTTGTGGATCGGATAACCTCGTATGACAAATGACCCAGTGATGCTTTGTGTAAATTACAGGTTAAGGGGAATCGAAGCCTGAGATTGTTGGGTGAAAAATTGAGTTTGTATTCATGTCAACTCCTCTTATATTAAAAACCACAACTTTCGACCAGTAGGCAGAAACAATTCGAGAAATGGTGAAAGTGCCCTGGAGTGGTTGCGTAGGGTATGCCCTAATCCAATACTCAAAAGAACAAAATTCTAAGAATGGGATGTTAGCTGACTTTATAGTTTTCCCTCATTGGAAAAACCAGTTTCAGTCCCCTTTCGTATTTTAGAATGGGAGTTCAGATTTTTAACAAAAGGGTAGGAAGTATCCCACACCTTTTCGTGTCCTTATTCTTGAACTAAAATAGAGCAAAATTCTAAGAATCTACAAATGATGTGTCGATGTCATTCATGTAATCTGCCCTTAAACACTTAAAACCATTTCCAGACCCCTCAGAATGGGAGTTCTTACGAATTAATAACAATGGAAAAACTATCCTGCACTACTTTTTAAGTAACACACATGACCACCACTTTCAACACAGAACTTGGCTGAAGCACATGTTTTGCTTGTCTTTTTATGTGGTTGTTGGTTGGTTTCAGAGTTTTATGGCACATATTTGGCCATGCTGCGCGAGATACAAGACCATACAATATCAAATAATAGACACAATGAAAGTTTACTGACACAGAAGACAGAAATACACCCAGGAAGGAATGCACCTGACAGGAATCAAACCTACGCCGTCTTTTTATGTGGAATTTAATTCTATATTTTTGTGCCTATGCATTTATAATAGCAGGAAAAGAAATTGAATTACGATCTAGAAATGCTAATTTCGCGATTTATTTAGTGACAATAGGGTGGCAGTAAGAATGGGACTTATATTTCTAATATAAGCAAATTTTTCTTGCCTGTTGGCTTTATACTTCCCACCCTAAAGTGCAATACAGTGAAGTATTGCTGTCACTTTCGCACTTAAAAATGTGGCTATCTTAGTGTCTTTCGGAAAACATTGAAAAGTGCCAAACCACCAGTCTCCATTTCAGGAATATAATTAGGCCATGATTCTAGTGAAAGTTCATTGATGTACCAAGATGTTTTGGGTCCACAATTGGAAAAGAAAACCATTATCAAAAAATTCATGCTGTTTTGACATTCTATTTATAGGGAAGAATTATTGAAAAATGACCATTTGTATCATATTGCGTTATTTTTCCGATTTTCTTTTTAAACATCAATTTCAAAGCAAAAGATATAATTTTTCTTTAATAAACTCAGGAATTTCTTATACACTGCTTTAAAAACAAATTAAATAATTACAAATTAATTGCTGATAGCACAACAGAAAGAACAACCTATTATATTTTCGTAGCAAAAACTTTGAAATAAACGACATTGGTGGAAAATAAACAGCTCTTTGAAACATTTATTGAAAAATGTTGAGACTTAAAAACTCTATCAAAAATAGTTTGTTTAAATTTAGAGCTATACTTCATCGAAACAAAATGCTCTTACATGTATGGATAAAATTGTTTTTCTAACCACAATTTATTTTGATTCCTGTTTTTCTTACGAGTTCAAAAAATATTATGTATTAGATGCGAAATATCAGCAAACATGAGCATGTCTAATTCCAAATTAGACTTATAAGTTGAAAAGACCATTTTATGTACGACCCCATTAAAGCAAGCAGGGTTTTCCGACCCAGTGTGGGGTCCCTCCATGAGGTGTAAAATAAGTTGTAAGGAAGGGGAAAGAATTTGCTGGTAATTGTACTAATGATACTCGGCCATTTTGGATTTTTTGACAATATGGTCTTGAGATGCGTACTGGTGTCAGAGGGTAAACAGAAAATTTACAGGTAGTAGTTGTATGCAGTGAAAAGAGAACCCATACAACCATAAAGTGTACCCGAGTGTCTCTGCATTCATGGCCAGATAAGAGGAGATCCCTTTAAAAATCCAATCAGATCATTTGTGAAAATTTCCAATTATATAAGCATTAATGAAACAGATGAGACTTTAATTACCACATCTACATGTAACTTCTGAGCATAATGTGGAACTCATAAAAAACACTCCATTACACATGTTTTGAGATTTTTTCCTATTTTAAACACCTTAACATTCTAGAACAGTATTAATTAATTTCTTACTTTATGAAGAATTGACACAGAAAAGAACTGTTGATTTTAGTATCAATATATGGAACTGCTTCCTTCTCAAAAAGTAGATATGTATTTTAACTAGCGTCACACTGGAGCAACACAATGGGCTATTGGTGACGGTCCGGGATCAATCCCAAAGGGAAAGAGTAATTACTCCAACATGACACCTGTTCAAAATTACGTGGTATTGTCCTTGGATCTTTCCCTTCGACATGGATCCCAGAACATCGCCTATAGCCCATTGTATTGCTCCAGTGTGATATTAATTACCAAGTAAAAAACCCATGGTCTGATGAAGACGTAACACCTGAGCTAGCACCCCACTCCAAATTTCCACACAACGCCAACGTGAGGCCATGACAGAAGTGCACAGCCAACTCTATACACGATGATCTTTTGGTTGGATTCGAACTTGCAACCCTCTGGTTGCTAATCCGTTACTCTTTCAACAGGGTCATCTTCTCAAAGGAAACGGTAAGGTGGGGGTAAACAAGTTAAATTGTAAAGGCTTTGTAAAAAGGTGTATAATTTAAAAAGAACTTATTCTTTGTGAATGGTAAAATTACACATGAATCCTCAATTCTACCTGGATTTAATTTATAATACTTAAAATTTAATGAAACTCTTCAAGACACAATAAGTCGATGTACTAAACACAAATAGATTTTGATGTTTTAATGTTTGGGTAAGTATCATGAAAAGAAACCAAAGTATGAATTTTACAAAAATCTTTTGAGAACGAAATGATATTTTAAGTATGACAATTTACATTATCTTGGATGGTGCACTATAAAGATAACCCTTTCATTCATTAACTGTTTGCAAGTGTCTCTGCATTCAACATCAGATAATAGAAAAGAGGTTTCTCCAAAAATTCATTGCTTAGAACGTTTGTAAGAGTTTCATAACTCTCACAACTCAGATAGCATGTAATTACCAAAAGTGAAATGCTCATATAATGTCACACATATGGGATACTCTTTACTGTAATGTGAAACAGATAAAGACAATCCTTTATACATGCATTGAGTAATTATCTTATTTTTAAAAACTAAGCTATCCAGAACAGTAATAATTAACTCTCCTGAATTTATTCAGATTTTGTCTAATATAAAAGCACATTTAAACTCATTAAAAGTCATTTTAAACTCAGAAACAGTAAATCTGTATTCCTTAGACAGGAAAACGTTTAAAATTGTTAAAATGTCATTGAATGCATTCGAAACACTAAAGTAAGCAAATTGCATGAAAAAGTCCAAATTATTTAAAATACTTGGTAATCGCAAAGAACAAAAGGTATAATATTAGCATCAATTAGTTTGTACTGTCAGAAATGTGTATTAGATATTTTTAATTTACACCTAACAGGAAAAGCAAGGTTAACTTTACATAGCAATCCTGGTTTAATTGACAAAACGTCGAGGAACAATGTTCTCAAATATATAAATGATTACTACAAAACTACAACATCCTTTAATTATTTTTCACAATATAATTAAAGGATGGTAGGTGCTAAATAAAAATAATTTGAAACATTTGGTACACAGATGAGTACAATTTAAAACTAACTTAAAATGGGTGAAAGGAACTTTATTTTGAGGGTCATTGTTTATAGATTTCTGAAATAATCAGACAAATATTGGCAGAAAAATTTATTAAAAGTACTAAAGACAAAACTTAATTTGAAGACACTAAAGATAGTAAAAAAGTCAAACTAAACAGTAATAAGTTATAAAAACTTGGAATGGTTAAATGTAATGAATTTCCAGGATTTTAATGATACTTTAACTTTCTGAATTCCAAGCCATCTGAAATGGACTTGCTTCCATACACTCGCTAGCAGCCCGTAAAAGTAATACTTTCCTTACCTTCTACAAAGGTTCCTCGATGTGTACAAGTTTGGAGTGGAATGCCAGCTCAGGTTTTGACCTCGTCATCTGAACATGGTTCAAAATTATATTAGGTAGGTAGTATAATTAATGTCGCACTAGATCAATACAAGCTTTTAGTGACGTCCTGGATCATTCCCGAAGGGAAAGATCAAGGACAACACAATTTTGAGCCACCCACCTGAGCTGGCACCCCACTTTCCACACTTACACTATAGAAGTGAAATACAAAGAGATTGATCATTACTATTGAAAGGTACGTTGGTAGTAAATTAACATCGTACTGGTAGGTAGTTAATTAACGTCACAATTGAGCAACACAACGGGCTACTGGCGACAGTCCAGGACCAATCTCAAAGAGAAAGATCCAGTAACACCACTACATAGTTTTGAACCACGGTCAGGAAAAAATGTGAGCCCAACTTCCACAAAAGTAATTCAAATATGATAAATATACAATGCAAAATATATATATTCATATATAAATATTATTTGCATTATATATTATTCATATATGATAAATATATAATGCAAAAAAACCCTGAAATTTGTATGGTTGAAAAAATGACATGGTGTCAGTGGGAACTCGCAACTTTGTTTATCCTGGTCCAAAAATTTCATTTCACTAGTTATAGGTTAAGCTCAAAGTAATCTAAACTGCTTGAGAACCAGATAGAAAAACATTGCTTTTTCTTGGCATTTGTTCTATTTACTCTGTCATATGATTTACTTTCCTAATTCCTGTCATGTTTTAATCTTTCAAAAATTTACCCAGCTATATTTTCTAATACATTAATGTTTTACATAAAAAATATTAATGTTTAAATAAATCAAAACTTCCAGAAACTACACTGTAATTTGTATGTCTTATGTCCAACAAATTTAAACTTGTACAGGCAAGGAATTAATTAAAATAAAAATCCGATTTAAATTTAAACAAAATCTGATTGAAATCAAATAAATCTGATGCTTTTGATTTTATAAAAAAATGATATTTTTCATACCCTGATTTTATAAAAAGCTGATCTAAATTCCTCTAAATGAAAATTCTAAAATGAAAATGGAATGTAAAAATTTATTTATTAGTTTAAACTGAATTAACTTAAGCATCAGTAAGTGAATTACAACACAGAATAAGGTAACATAAAACAGCTTTTGCAAACTTACCATAACATGTTTTAGCATATACTTAGGGGTTCCTGAATGGTGTGTTTCATACATTACATGATAAAAAATGAAATTTGACTATACTTCTATGAAGATCTTCAGCCTACTGGTCCATTGGTCATTTGCCATTCCCAGATTCAAATCTCAATCTACCATTTTCTCAATAAAAAGTCCACCTAAAGTGCAAAACAGAAGTTTTAAGAACCAATGGCAGAATTACATTTTTGATATTCAGCTTTTAAGGGGACAATGTAAATAAAGGAGCAAAGCAACTTTGCTCTTTATAACAGCTTTCATGTTCTTCATTGTTAAAAATATTTAATATTTTCAGTCTTGGTAGGTAGGTATTTAATTAACGTCGCACTGGAGCAACACACTGGGTGTTGGCGAGAGTCCGGGATCAAACCCGAAATTTCAGTCTTGGACAAATTCTAAAAGTGGGACAGAAATGATTCAAAAATCTAAGTAGATAAAAAATTTTAAAGAAACGAATCAACTTGCATTTTTAATTGAGCAATATATGGCTCAAATCAAATTCATACAAAAGAAAGTACGTACATATACATAATTAGGCACATGAACCGCTGATGTTTTGGGTATAGATCTAGGGTCAAATTTTTACTACACATAAGGGGAATATTTGTGACTTTTTATTTAAATAACGTGAATAGGGAACCATAATAAATGTCAAAAAATAGATTAAAACAGAAATAGTATAACATTTTCATAAATTGATGTGACTACTGAAATCAAAATATACTTACAGAAAGCTTAACATTACCATAATTTTGCTTACAGAAATAAACTAGCTCAACATGTAAGCACAGTAAAAAAATATAAGACTTGCACATAAGAAAGAATATATAAGGTTGTTCATTTAAGTCTGAATCCAATCTAGTTCAGGAATCTAGTGAACACAACTGAAGGTTACGCCAACTTTAAAAACACAAGTAATCAGTAAGATTTATCAACAATTACGGAAGATAATATCTCGCTAAACAGTAATCTATGCTCCAAATCTCGAAGATCAAACCACATTTTAAAAACCCCAGAAGCTTTCAAATTACTCTTAAAACGTCAACGAAAGGTTAACATCAAAACATTCGAAAGTAACCGCCAACAATTATGCGGTTAAAGTTACAGTTGCAACTGCATTACATTACCCAAAACAGGGTAGGTAGGCCAGAGACGTAACTAGAGTGGGGCAGACGGGGCATCTGCCCCGGGCGCCGGATTGGGGGGACGCTAAACTGGCCAAGTATTTTTTTACTATAGATATTTATGTATAAAAAATGAAGAGGAAAAACTTATTAGTAGACTACAAAAACTATAAAAGGAGCTAAATGTAGAATGTGTGAAGAAATAGCAGGAAAGCTTAACCTAGATCCTCTTTTTAAAGACAGAAGTACGGAGGAGGAAGAAGCGGAGGTTTGATAAGGGCGAAGTTGAAAGCTATGAATTCTCAGAAGAAAAAGTTCAGATTATTAATTATACAAATAATAGATCGGATTCTGAATGAACTGAGGCAAAGGTTTCAAGTCATTCAAAACATGAATAGTAGTTTATTTGGTTTCCTCAATGGGGCTCGGTTTGAAACAATGAAAGAAGAATTGAAGAACTAGGCACTTGAGTTAGCTACCACATATAAAGACTTAGGCAAGGACTAGCTGGCGATAGAAGTGGAGAGTTTTAAGTATCATGCCTTGGATTTAAGCCCTAATATGAAAAAGGCTACACCATCAGGTCTTCCGATGTAAATACACAAGAACGGACTTGAAGACGCGTCCACCAACATAACGACAGTGTTGAGAATTTTCCTCACAATACCAGTAGCAGTCGCCTCAAATGAAAGGAGTTTTAGCAAACTAAAGATCATAAAAAAATTATCTCAGAAACTTAACAGGACAACAACGACTAACCAACCTGAGCATCATATCAATAGAATACAAGTTAGCTTCAAAGCTATCTTTAGAGAACATTGTAAAAATGTTTGCAGCAGAAAAAGCCCATAAAGTTAAGTTTTAGTTCAAGCTTTCTGTGTTTAAATTATTTTACTCACATTTTGTCAATAGATTAAGAGATTGTGAAAAATGTCTAAGTATAATACTCAAGATAATAACTTCAGCAAAATCTGTTATTAATTCTTGTTCCACAGTTTTCCAAAATCCTTGAATGGTTTTTGGTTGACGTTTCGATAATTCTCTTTTTAAAAGTCCAAAAGCACAAAAGAGGTACTTTTGTCTCACCCTTTCTCACAAAAGGGTGAGACATCTGGAGATTTAGCAGGAATATCAGTAAAGGGTATTTATTGACTTGATACCAGTTTCTTCCATTTTTTCTACGAATTTAATAGTGGATTTAGTTGTGTGGCTGCTTGCTTTATCCTGATGCAGTTCTACTGATTTTGTTGGCACTTTGGGTAAAAGATATAGTATTTCTTTTTTGAATATTGGGGATAAAATAGGGTCTTTATAATATGTGGGAGTTGATTTTTACATTCCCCTCCTTTTTACTTTGAATTTTCCATTATATGCAAAACCGGCAACAATCATAAATCTCTTAGAGAAAATTCTCACGTTAGTTACAAAGTTGAACCACGTTTTAAAATTTTTCTCCTCTTTTAGGATAATAAATTGTTCTTTTTTATTGCAATCTTTTAAATATACCCATGCCTCGTCTATTATCACAACATTTTTCCATCTTTCTCCAGCTAAATGCTTCTCATACAGAATTCTGCAGTGAGTTCTGCAATGTCGTGGAGATAGACGATAAACATTGTATTTTTTGGTCGTTTTAAGATTCAAATCACTGTTAATTATTTTATTTACAGTTGAAACTGAACTTTTAATGACTTTGTAATAGTCCTTTGACTTGGATTCTCTTTTAAAATTAAATATCTTACCTTACAAATATTCTCAGAAATTCTTTTCTTTTTTAGATACGTATTTGGAGGTATTTTTCCACTTTTACGCGTTTATTCCTTTCTCATAAATAATATTACTTATCGTACCTTTAGATATAGAAAAAACATGACTTTTACAGCGTTTTTGAATAACCGAATAAGCATAATTAATTCTCTTCGGAAAGAGCGGAAACATAGCCTTCCATCCATTGCTTATTTAAAAGGGCCATTTTGAAAGTAAATAAAACTCTAAGTTAGCAGACGATAAGTTATACTTTAACTATTTAACTGCTGCGAAAATAAAATTATTTCGTAGCATACAATTTTTTTAGAGCTCATAAAAAAATGTCCGAACAGCCTCTGTATTTATCATAATTAAATATCCTATTCTAAAGCAACAGTCTGTTGATTTTGATGCAGCCCACACATATCCCGATATCATTTGATAAAACCTTTTAATTTGCAGTGTATAAGTATGAAAGAATATACCAAACATGCTACTCTTAGATTATTTGTGAATGAAATATCTTAGAATTAAGTATTTTATCTTGTACTAAAAATGAATTTGCTGCAAATTAATCTATTTACCTTTGAAATCAAGCAAGTTTAGTATAAAACTTTAGACTAGGGGAATTAATGTGTGGTGGCGATATCAGGTGTTGTCGGGAAGGGTTTTCGTTTGGTTGGTCGGTGAGGGGGGCGCCAAGGCGAGTTCTTACCCCGGGTGGAAACTAGCCTAGTTACGTCTGAGGTTAATTAACATCGCACTGAAGCAAAAACGAGGCTAGTGGTGACGGCCTGCAATCAGTTCCCACGGGTAGGTATTTTAATTAACCTCACACTGGTGCAACACAACAGACTATTGGTGACAGTCCGGATCAATCCCAAAGGGGAAAATCATTTGAATAGAGATATTTGCTAAAGAAAGTCTCTTGCGAAATAATATTTCTTGAGTAAGTTTTTATTCTTTTAAGGGAAGAAAATCTCCTTTCCACTGATACACTAGTAAATGGAATTGTTAAGAATAGAGAAAACAAATTATAAGCTATTGTGAAAATTTCTTTATCGCCATAAAGCATTCGAAGTTCTTGCGTCGATATATTCCTGAATTTTCCATCGGTGTATAGGACATAGTTCATTTTTAAGGCGCTGGGATTTTTTAAACGCATCGCCATAAAACTGTTGAAAATTTTCAAGTGCCTGAGATGGAAAATGTAAATAAAATTGTTTGAATTTCGTTGTATCAGCAAGGACAAGTAAATTGAAGTTTTTCACAATCTTGAAATCCCATAAGAATGTGGTCTAAAATTTCAAAATATAGCTGTTTATGATTTTGAGAAATTGTTTCTAGTGAAAGAGCGGCATATTCCCGTTTAGATTGGACTATTTCTGTGATTTTACGCGTGTTTTTAAACAGTGTTTTAAAAACATCATCGTCCCTTTTACGGCTCAATAGCTTACGAGCGTATTTTATTTGATACACAATAGTTTAAATCTAATGATTTTCTGGAGAATTTCGAATAATATATCATTAAGGCCAAAAAGTTTGCTGAATACTATTGCCACAAATGTAGATTCAAAAACTTTCATATCCTTTAAAAATCCCTTTGCAAGTTAAATTGTTTTGTCTCAATGTTTGCTGTTTGTCATAAATTCGAATATTTCTTAATTTATCCCAATCTTCAACAATCACATTCACTAATTTCGAATTGGAGGACCATCGACTTTGTGTTATGGTTGGTATGCGTTTTGCGGAATTTGATGTAAGAGAATAAAATCGCTTCGCCGAGTGACGAAAACACGAAGGAATGCCGAGGCTTGCAAAAAAATTAGACACTTAGAAATTTTAAGAAAACTTTGCTGCAATACATGATTGAAACGATGTGCTAGACAATGGACAAAAACGGCTTGAGGAGCTTAATCCTTGACTTTTTCTGGAGTCCATTCAAGTGTCAAGACATTACAATGGCCCCATCATAACATTGTCCTATTAATTTGTGTTGATAATCAAATGGATCCAAATTTTGTATAACATTTCTGACGTTGGAGAGCTCGATCTGAGCAGAGGTTTGTTTTGTGGTACACGGTTTCGGGACCACGGCCATTGGGGAGATCCATTTATGCCTGTTTTGCAGCACCCATACCATAGGGATGCAAATCCCTATTGTAAAATATTTTACATATCGTTTTTGTAAAATAAACATACGTTTATTTGTAATTTGGGCTGTTTCGTTGTGTTCATTGGCCCATCACTCGGCCCACTACATTTCAACGGCGTCCCGAAATGAACAGACATTTGCGCCATCTATCGGTCACCTAGTAAATAAAAGTATGAAATCAGTATTGTCATTCTAATAGTTGTTGCATAACGTGTTTATCTGGGAATATCACATTGATGCATGCCTAAATTATTTTTAATTCAAGCAATACTTCGTGAAAGACTCGAGTCTCTTCGAATCTGCCCAATCTTGATCCTTCAGTGATTGAGACCTGTCACATATCAAAGAATGAAGTGAATTGTTCAAAGTCACCACTATTTTTATATGCATCACAATGTACTAATAGTTTCAAAGGTGAGTGATGATTGGAATTTTTTTTTGATCTTCCATATTAAAAACAAAATGCAGAAGCGTTTTGTTGGCTGAGAAAAAAAGACTAAACACAGGTAGAACTTTTCAAATGAAAGTCTTTGGATTTTGAAGCGAGTTTTTTGCTCATTTATTAGATGCAGTTGGCAGATTACAGGTGCGTCAACTCATAATTACCTCAACAAACACTGACATGTCCTGTCCATATTAGTCAATGCCGATCAGTACGATTTTGCCGCTAGGGGATAGACTTGTTTTTCAGAGCTCATTTTGGAACTATGGAATACACTGTTTATTCTCAAAGAGCCATTATTTTCCTTCTATGGAAGGAAGGTCTTAAGACAGTTATGGAACATGGTCATCGAGAGACTCGGTACGTTTCCTTAACCCTCCAAGTAGTATGGACGAGATATCTTGTCCTCCAGATATTGCCGATTTTTATGATCAAGATCTAGTCTGCTTTATTAGAAAATATCTCGTCCATCCAGATCTGATTAGTTTTTCTAATGATGAGATACCTCGTCGAGACAACCACAAGGATGAATTAAAAATCATTTACGTGGTGGTTGACTTTAGGGTTTGGATTGGTTTTTATTCTGTCATATTTTGGCCAAGATACTGCAAACACAAGACAAACATTGTCAAGTAATTGACATATAAGCACAAGAAAAAGTTTTATTGACCCAGATGAGATTAAATATTAAGTAATTAAATATTATTAAACTACTTTTCAATGTTCATTTGGTTGTTCATCTGATACGTACTTTTTAATCTGTTTTAAATTATATTTGGACTAGCGTTTGGAGCAGCTTGTCCATTACTGAACCTTGTGCCATTTAACTTGAAACAACCAACCCAGATGCGAGAAACACACCAGGGGTAAGCTGAGAGGACAGTTTGAGGACTTAAATGCAAAACGGGCTGTAAAAACAATTTATATAAGATACTCCTAAAACTGTTTTTGGTTGGTCTAAAAAACTAGTTTCCAGCTTGGAAAATGCATACAGTTAAATGGAAATTATATTAAAAAATGATGTAATAAAGACGAAAATTAGAACATAAAACTCATATTACAATTCCCAGAACATTGAAAATACCTCTCAAGAATTGGATACTCAGTGCTCAGTCAATGGCACCATGCAATTCAATCTAAAATTAGCATTTGCTTTCTACGTTAGCGAATATCAGAATCAATCACACAATATCCAGACTTAGAACAGGACATTTTAAAGGGATGAAAATTAAGTGATGGAACCAGAGCGTATAGATATTGTAACAACTGTCTGGGCATTGAACACACACCTAATCATATAATCATCTTCCCTGTAATAATAGCTGCTCTTCAAACCATCGATTACCATTCTGAAGAACAGCGTTAAAGCAAGAAAATAATCGACATTGCCAAAGCTGTGCAATATGCACACGGCGACATTTGACTCAAAAATAGAATGAAACAGCAATAAGTTATCTGAAACAATAAATACAGTGTGACAAATGAAATGTTCTGAAAGGATAGACAAAACAGCAATTTTGTTTTGAAAATTGTTGCTGAGAAAAGTGGACATTCATATGTGTGAACTTCAAACTGTAGGGGATGGTACAAGTATAAAAACATTCCTATGTCGCGCTTGTGCTCGTATTCCGATTTCAACACTTGTGTCCATTTAGGCCCCGTTCTCATGAAGCGTTTTTCAACGCGCGTTTTACGTCAAAACGAAACGCGGGTAGCCAAAGTACAGAGTTCTACTGGAGTGTTCACATGCAGAAATCGCGAGAATCCAAGCGCTAGATAGCTTTGGCGCTTCAACAATCTCTGGTCGTTCTAACGATTAGACGGCGTTTGGAGAAACAGATTTCTACTGCACCGTTCACATGACAAGCATTTTGACGCGTGTTGGGCTATTTTATTCCCCTAGTCCAAGTTCCTATCTTCGCAATCGTTAAAGATAGAGTGAAAATTTCAACGGATTTGAAATCTGCAGGAAAATTTTTACACCAGATTGATATCTAAAATGTAGTTTTCTTTAAATAAATAATTTTCCAACTGTAACTAATATTTTCACGATACGCATTTGAGGAATATATTC
The DNA here is from genome assembly GCA_933210815.1 of Meta bourneti. NCBI lineage: Eukaryota > Metazoa > Arthropoda > Arachnida > Araneae > Tetragnathidae > Meta > Meta bourneti. The sequence continues at coordinate 85,145,163 of OW119933.1, forward strand.
ATTACGAACACAAAAGGGAGTATTAATCACGTTTTTATAGGAAATATATAACTTGATTGGAGTATTTTGTCTTAATCCACTGCTTTATATTTATGGCCATTAAAAATGGGATGAGAAAATTTATTCGTATTCGATTTATTGAAGAAATTTACCCTGCTTTCACACAAAAATGTGATAGTTTATAACTAAAGTGGATAGTGGGTAATTTTATTTCTGAGAATAACGTATACCGACAACTGTGTGGCAAACGTCTTTGAATATTTAATTTTAGCTTTATTTTTAATTTAAAAGCTAAACTTTAGTTATTTTTATTTGTCCTCAATGGGTGAAATGCGCGAGATAAGTTTCAATTTTCATTCATTTTTCGCATCCTCGTGTTACATTGAAATCGATATCACTTGAAAATGAACTTCTGATTTACTGAACTTAATTTACTGTGAGCTTATTTTTCATAGAATTTATATTTTAATTTTGCAGTTAGTGTTATTATATAAAGGCGTAGATGCAAATTCTATTAGCAATCTCCTGGTTTTCGATATGTACTGTTTTTGGGTTTCCTTTGAGATATATTTAGTTTTAACATGATTTTCTCATTTCATCGTGGGTTTAATTATATTTTAATTGAAATATTTCCCAGTCCTTATTCCAGTGCTAAAAAACCCCTGAAAGAGGGTAGGTTGGAGGGTTAGTTTTCGTTTCGGGTAGTCGGAACTCAGGGAAAATTGTGTTCAAAACGTTTCTAATTTCCTGGTTCTAGAAAGTGTTTGATATATTTTTATTTTACAATGTCAATTTTAAAATTTTAAGGAAATTGTTTGGTCATTTTCCAGTTAGTTTCATTTTAATCAAAGTTTTACAGAAATATTCCAATTTTTCGTAAGCTTTTACGATATAACACATTACAAATGACTCATCTGCTAGCTTCTTGAACTCAAAAAATCAGTGATCACCCCTTAACACAAAACAAATCCTTACTATTATTTATTGGTGGGTGAGTCATTGACACTGGAGAGTGAAGGTTATAGGGTTTTTCCTCTAGTCTTGACAGCAAAAAACGAATACTTTAGGTTTTTAGAGTTAATGAAAATGATTAATAATGCTACAATTTGAACTACATAAAACACTGTTTCTCTGTGATCCGCTGGCTCATACCATTACTCGCTGACTCATTACCTAGGTCCAAAATAATAACGTCATTTGAAAAACGTACAAAAGGCTTATGTGCAAAAATTTACAACCGAGGTTGATGGCATTGGCATTGCACTGGAACGCATCGTATACTATACGTTATGAAAGATTTACCTGTTTAGTTTGTTACTTCTAAATTAGCAAGCCGATTATTGAATTTATTTATGTACAAGGATTGAAGTTCAAAAACACTTTATACACAGGCAAATAGGGAACAGATGTTTCACAAATCGAAAGAGTATCAAATTTTTACATCATTTTGAATATTTTCTAGATTATTTTAGGCATTTTATTGCTCATTATACATTTCTGAGTTAAACAAATCCAGGCTCTTGTGAACAGAAAAACAATTTTAGGTTGGGAAAGAAAGATTTTCATCCTATTTTTAATGGCTGTAAAATTAAAACCTCTTGATAAGGGGCAACAAAATATCTTATTAGAGTGACATTCCCTTTAAAAACAAGGCAATGCTTACGCTTATAAAAGGAATATCTGAAAAAAGATTAGTTGTGACTATTGACAAAAAAATAAGTTTTTCAAAGAAAACCATGATTTTGGTATCGATTTAACGTAAAATTTTACGCTGATTTGAAATCCGTTAAAATTTTGATTCTATCTTTAACCATTCAAAAAATAGAAACTTGGATTAGGGGAATAAAAAACACAATTTAAGGCATAATGGAATTGACCTTGAAAAACGCCCAAGAGGAGTTCACATGATAGCGCTCGAAAATTCTTATCAAACGCGCATTGGAAAAAGTCCAGTTGAACGGGGCCTTAAAGTGTTGAACATTCATTCGAAAAATGTTTTTGAAAAGAAAAACCGGTATTAGTTAAGAGTCTACAAAAAGTGATAATAATTTAGATACATCGACAAAACGACTCCGAGTACAAATATGAATATGCTAACATTTATTGTCCAGGTCTTATTCATCAGGAGTATTGAAAAAATGGGGTAAAAGTTTATGGGGTAACAAGGTAAAAGTTTTGTTCTCTAAAACTGTAGCAATTATTTACATTTCTAATGAATCGATTATGGAGTATAGAAAATATTTTATGTTCCGATGCCCTGTATTTTCGATTCTGTATTATTTAGAGTGACAAAATAATTTTTTATGTAATATTCGTAAACATCGTTTTCTTTATATGAAATGCATTCAAAATATTACTACAATCGGTTACTTTCTGTCAAACTATTGTACGTGGCTGAGTGAGAATGTGCTCGGTCGGCATGTAATGGTAAAAGCATTCATGGAATGGGGAGTTGAAGTAGGGCTGTGAATGCTCATCTCGGAATTTTTTCACTGACATAAACACATAATGCATTTCATGTCTACCTAGCAACCCAACATTTTAAATGGCAGTAGAACGAAATTCGAGAAACCAGATTTGAATAATTAATCTATTTAATTGTAGCTAACTATGAAAACGAATAACGTATAAGAGATTGGAGCGGCGAGTAGTGGTGAAAGGTTTGTTGACCACCTGTTAAAGGCGACTGTTCAGATAGCTCGATTAGTGGACTGTATTCTAATTAACACAATTTGTTGTAATGAAAACAATTTTCTTGACAACAAATATAACAAAGTTGTAGAAGGACCACTTTCTCATTAGGGCTAAGGAAGCCTGGTTATCGTTAGGGCTAAGAAAGCCTCGTTCTCATCAGGTCTAAAAGAGCGTCTCTCCTTTGTCTAATGCCTGAAAGCCACCCGCTCACACAGCACCCTCTATAATATGTGGAGACTTAAAACTCTCGTGCTCACACAGCGCTCTCTGCAATATATGGAAGATTCAACAGCAACAATTGTGTGTTCCCTTTGCCAAAGTGAAAATCTTTCGCTTTATATCAGTTAGTAAAATAAGAAAGACAAAGAATAATAAACGTACAGCTTGGGTCTAACTCGCTTTTTACTTTTCATCAATGTGAAATATTTATTTTGCTCTGTATTGATTTTCGAATCAATGTGAATGAGGGCAGTGCTCGCTTTCAAAACGAAATCTTTAAAAAAAGAAATAACAGTTGCGTAGTGAGAGGGGGTCTGTGAAGCCCTCCCTTTTGTGATGCTTTTCGATTTTTTAAAATTTATCTTTTACTAAAGCAGTTTTTCTCGCGTGATATTTTTCAAATATTAAAGCAATAATTTTTGCACAGGAATGAAACAATTTCTATAAATGACACTCCCGATTTACAGTATTTAAAAGGGAATATACAAACAAATTACAAACAATTTTAATAAAACTTATTAGTTACTATATTCGAAATTTGGCTGCCTCCCAATGAAATCTTGGCTGCACTAATGATAATTAATGTTCTAAGTACTTCTGTTTCGACAATTTAAGTAGTAGTTTCCAAACTTTATATACTTCTGCAACTTTTTCACATAAAAAAGTGTCGTGCCCTTACTTTCAAGAGTATAACTTAAGTAATTTCCTTGCATCATGTCTTATTCAAAAAGAAAATATAATTTTTTTTCAAATATGTGTGCTAATCTTGTGTTTGAACAAAAATTAGAAATAAAAATGGATTTTCTTATGATAACAAGGTATTTTAAAATTCTATCTTTTAGATCTAGATATATAATTCTCAAATTATAATTTGAAGTAAATAATGAATTTACTTTTAAAGCATATACCGGCCACCTTTTTTCCACATTAGAAATTCTCGCCCTCTTTTCTTGTAAGAAAAACTTCTCAAAATCATTTTCTTGCATCATGATTTATTTAATAAGAAAATATAAAGCTTTTGCAAATATGTATGTGCAAATCTTTGCATGTACGAAAAATAAAATTTTAAATAAATAATATTTTATTTTAATACAATAATTTAATATTATAATACGAAAGTTTGAAATTATATATTTACACTTAAAATATCTTTAAAACTGCATTAATTTTAATAAAAATAAATTGAAAAATTATGATAAACTAAAAAATAATTATAAAATTTTTGTTCAAACTTTAGATCTCAAAAATAAAATAAAACAAGACATTTCATACAGTACTAGCTGAATTACCCGGCGTTGATCGGGTTGAATTGTTTATAATTCATCGTAATATTACTCAATATTATTCCTATGGAGATTTCGAATTGTTTTTATCCCCCCTGCAGACCCGGGATAAATCGAACGGGGTTATTATGTAACCTATGGATCCCGCTGAATTCTACAGGATGAATGTACCAAATTTACTACGAATATGTCTGACATTGATCGTATAAATATTACTCAATGTTATTCCTGAGGATTTCGAATTTTCTTTAGCCCCCTGTACCATATCGACGACAAAAAAAGACAAATTTCTATAAAAATTATCATATATTATCATAAAAATTTACATTCCAATGATGAAGCTAGTTTAAAAATTTACAGACGGGATACATAAACAATATCATACTGATCTATTTTCAGTTCAACTGCACCAGCACTCTACAATTCTAAAAAACTACAAGATCATCTTGAGAGGCGACTCCTGTCTTCTGGCGTCACCTGCACAACCAGACCTGGAGAGAGCGCCCCCTAGCAAGTGCTCTGTCCAGGATAACGGGATGTTACACCCTCTGCACACCCAAGACAAATAGACCGGGGGTTAATATGTAGCCTACGTTACCTGCAGGGTTCCAAAGAATAAGTGCACCAAATTTGGTTTGGACTGGTCAAACATTGTAGATTAGCATAGAGAACAGACAGATACCAACTCTGCGTTATATGTATAGATAATAAAAAGGAATGCTCAAAAGTTGTCGCAAACGTACTTGGAATTCACGATAAAGGACTCACCAAAAGCCTTCTTTGGGAATCTGTATAAAGCCTAGAGAAAGCTACAGAAATCATTAGAGCCAGCGAAACGAGCAAAGAACACAGATCGATGAGGGAGATGGAATCGACAGTTGACTGAAAGCAAGGTGCATCTCATAAAGAATAAGAAAGTGTCAAGAAATCCTATCCTAAGTAGCCTGAATATGACTGCAAGAAGTGTGGTAGGAGACATGGACCTAGAGAGTGCCCTGCATTTGATAAAGTGTGTGCTAAGGGCGAGAAAAACCACTTTGCTGTTGGATGTCCTCAATGGGAGAGAAGAATACAAGAAATTGAACAATGTGATAAAAAACCTCAGTGTTTTCATTGATTCTGTTAAGCATGTTGATAAGGTAAGTCAATCATGCAGCAAAGCAGTACCAATAAGTGTAAATAATAAAGTGATACCAGTTGAATTTGAAACTAGATACTGGGGAAGAAGATAACATTTTGCCAGTATATATTTTGAATAAGTTAAATTCAGGTAGTTAGGTATTTTAATTAACGTCAAACTGGAGCAACACAACGGGCTATTGGTGACAGTCCAGGATAATTCCCAGAGGGAAAGATACAAGGACAACACTACATAATTTTATTTAAATTCAGGGATTAACCTTAAAGAAACAAACTACTTTAACATTTTATGGAAATTTTAAGATTCGCCATAAAGGCACAGTTGTGTTAAAATGTTCAATAACTAGGCATAAAAATATACCATTAGGATTTTATGTTGTATATGTATAGTCAAAACCAATATTAGGGTCAAAGGCATGTTCAGAATTATAACTAATTAAAAGAGTAGATGAAATTAAAACTGGGAGTAAAGAAGATATCATAAATAAATATCAAGATGTGTTTAGGGGAATTTCCAGATGAACCATACCACATAGTACTAAAAGATAATGCTATACCTGTAGTTCACCCACCAAGACAGGTTCCTCAAGCTCTACAAGCTAGGTTAAAGGACACATTAGATAATTTAAAAAATGACAGGATAATTTCTAAAGTTATAAACCTACTGATTGGGTTCAGAGTTTAGACATTGTAGAGAAACCTAATGGTAATTTACGTCTATGCCTAGATCCGAAAGACCTTAACAAAGTCATAAAAAGGAAGCATTATTTAATTCCTTCTGCACAAAACATAAGTACACTTGAAGGAAAACATGTATTTTCAGCGTTAGATCTTTAAGATGGGTTTTGGCAAGTGCCTCTGGATAGTGCTAGTTCTGAAATCTGCACTTTCAATACACCCTTTGGCACATATAAATTCAATAAGATGCCATTTGGCATAGCCTCTACACTGGAAGTATTTCAGAAAAGAAACCAGAAACTTTTTGGAAATTTCGGGTGTGGGAATATATTTTGACGATATTATTGCAGGTTCTAATGAAGCAGAACATGATGCAATTATGCTTGGGATACTTGATAAGGCCAAGGAGTTAAATGTAAAACTTAATCAGGGTACCTGAAGTAAGATACATGGATCAAATTATATCTAATTCAGACTTAAATGCTGACCCTAGCCACATAAAAGGGATAATTGAGATGCCAGACCCAGTTCTAAAACTGTAGTTAGACTGTTGAGGATGATAAATTTCTTGTCGAAATTTATGCCAAATGTTTCAAAAGTAACTGCACCTTTAAGCAGTAACTAACAAAATAGTTTGTTTGGGGTCAGGAACAAGATGAATCTTCTAAGAAAAAATTAAGGAACTGCTTACTAAAGCACCAGTACTAAAAGTATTTTCTGGACAAGATGGAATGATACATGTGAGAGCTCAAAAGATGGGTTGGGGGCATGCTTAATTCAAAATTGCCAACCTCTATACTTTGCATCTAGAAGTTTAACAGATAGTGAGAAAAAGAACTGTTAGTAATAGTGTTTTCGTTTGTAAAATATCACAACTTGGTGTATGGACGTAAAGTCACAGTGATCATAAGCCTCTTACGCCAATTGTAAGGAAACCAATGCATAAGATATTGTCTAGGATGCAAAGAATGCTTCTCAAACTTTTGAAGTATGATTTTGAGATTGTACATATGCCAAGGAGTCAGATGTTCTTAGCTGATACCATAACGAGAGCATTTCCATTAAATGAAGTAAAAGATGATCCAGAAATGGTAGATATTGTCCATAGCATAACAAAATGCTTACCAATTAGTGATAATAGAAAAGCTCAATTTAAAAGAGAAACTAAAGCAGGCTCTGATTTAGACCAAGTCTTAAAATTCATAAAGGAAGGGTGGCCTGAATCAAAGAAACTAATCCTGAGAAATGTAAAAACATAGCAAACTTCAAAGTAACCTTCATACCGATGGTTTGATTTTCCTTAATGAGAAAATAGTAGTCCCTCATACTTTACAAAACCAAATGCTACAATTAATACATGAAGCACATTTTGGAATGGAAAAATGTAAGAGAAGGGCAAGGGAATTAATGTATTGGCCAGGAATAAATTCAGATGTGTAAAAATTTGTTTCACTGTGAAATATGTAAAAAATTCAAGAGTGAATACCAAAGAGCCGTTAAATTCACATATGGCCCCTTACAGATCATTTGAGCAAATAGGAGTGGATATAATGGAATTTGTAATTCAAGTTTAGTTCTAATAGACTATTATTCAAAATGGCTTGAGGTTTGTGAAATCGGTAATAAATCTGCAGATGGAGTCACTGATAAACTTAAATGCGCTTTCTCGAAATTGGGTGTTCCAAACATTGAAGTCTCAGATAATATTCCATTAAATAGCTATGCTTATAAGAAATTTTCAAATGAATGGGACTTTAATTATGTTTTCACAAGTCCTCATTACCTACAAAGCAATGAACTAGGGGTAGGAATTGCTATAAGCTTGTTTAGAAAAGCTAAAGAGAGTAATAAGGACTCATGGAGTACAGAAATACTCCTATATCTGGACTTGACTTGTCGCTTATCCAGATAATGTTTAATCGTCATTTAAAAATAAAATTGCCAGTAACAAACCAATTATTGAATGCAGATTTTTAATGATGTTAGGGTAAAAATAGTGCTTAGCCAGGAGACGAGTCATTCTCTGACAGAACAGCTCATGCATTACCAGACCTTAAACCAGGGGATAATGTAATCAAAAGAAATTATTTGAGGAAAACATGGGAACCAGTGCAAATAATATCAAAAGATCAATCATTACCCAGATCATACATTGTGAAAGATGGATCAGGTTGAATACTTCAACGAAATAGAAAACACATTAGGAACTCAAATCCCTTTTGTGGGCCGCGGTGGCCCGGTTGAAAGAGTAATGGACTAGCAACCGAAGGGTTGCGAGTTCGAATCCAGCCAAACACCGTCGTGTGCAAAGGGGGCTAGTGCATGTTAAATCTGTAGTGGCCTCAAATGTCCTCATGTTGGTGTGGTGTGGAAGTTTGGAGAGTGGGGTGCAAGCTCAGGTGTTGACTCGTCATCTGACCATGGTTCAAAATTATGTGGTGTTGTCCTCGAATCTTTCCCTTTGGGATTGATCCCAACCGTCACCAATAACCCGTTGTGTTGCTCCAATGTGACATTAATTGAAATACCCCCTTTTGTAGAACAAACAAATCCAAATGAGATAACTACAAATACTAATAACACAACATATGTTAAAAATCCCATGAATCCCAGACATTACAAGAACAAATGGTTCTCAAGGTTCAAACACTGAACATGTTATAAACATGAGAAGAGGACGAACTTCTAGAAAACCTAAATATTTACAAGACTATATCTCTTAATTGTATTTATTATATTCTACATTTCACTGAATGTTGTAAAACCAGATGATTGCAAATTATGTAAACCAGAAGAGTATTTGAATATGTATTTTGTGTATTAATTGATTGTACAGTTACTGTATTCAAGAAAACTTAAAAGGAAGGATGTTAGATAATGGTTGTAACTGTAACCGGGAAACTTAACTACTCAAGAGCCATATTCTAATTCGAGTCAGACTTGATCTAGATGCTGCACAGGAGACATTAGTTGTTTAATGTAATAAAGTACAAGCAGCATGTGGACATTGAAGGAAATGAAGCTGTAGACCAATTGACAAAGGAAGCCAGAGTAATAAATGCTGAACCAACCCCAATAACTCTTACTGATGCTAATGCTTTGATAAAATTCAAACTCATACCACGAAAAATTAAAATAAAACAAATTTGTGAAATTGAGATAGAAAAACCACCACCACAAAATCCGGACTGAGAACAGGACATTTTAAAGGCATGAAAATTAACTGTGATAGAACCAGAACATACAGACATTGTAACTGTCTGGAAGCTGAACCCACACCTCATCCTATATTCACCTGCCCAGTAACAATAGCTGCTCTTCAAACCATCAATTACCATCCTGAAGAACAGCTTTACACCAAGAAAATAATCCACAATGCCAAAGCTGTGCAAAATGCACATTCTGAGTCAGATGTCGCATCTGACTCGGAAATGGAAGCAAAAACATGAGTAACATTGTTTCCAGAAAACAAAATTTCACACCCACATGAAATTTACATGAGTATATCTCCCTCCATAATCATCACTAATAAGTAGTTTCATGTCAAACTTCACACACGAAAAAATATGTAAATTTGTTTTACAGTCCTCACAACTACAAGCAATGTAATGAATGCATTCTACCATTATGATAAAGGAAGGGATAACTTATTATCTCCCATACACCCAGATGTCATCAATTAACAAGGAATGCAATGACCATTGTGATGTACATAGTAGACATGCGTGACACTCATTAACTATTTTCATGTGAAATTGTCAAGAACATCCTACATTCCACTGAAAGTAATAAATACATTAGGCAAAGCGTGAGAAACTAGTGGAGATTCCACCACTATGTCAGAGACCCATTAAGACTTACTTCTAGCGATCGGCGTTCTTTTAGATTTCAAATATTCTAACCTGGTATGGTGTACACATCTTCACTAATACACTTATAACAGACCCCATTATTCTCATTTCAATGTATCCCTTTTGAATGGGCTATCTTTTTTTAGCTAAAGAATTGCAAGAATATACAAAATAGCCCCTACCTCAACCTGTGTGTGGGGAGGAGGCTTTCTTTCTCAATGTGCATCTTCCCACTCGTATGAAGTGAAGTGGCTCCTATTGACGCTCGATCATATAATACAGCATTGAGGCTTTAAGACCACCTGTAAATGTGAGGAAAATGGATGAGTCCACTTCAGACACACAGGTAAACAAATCTCAGGACACAACTGTACTCAGCTTTCGACTGGTCTCGGATTCAGAGGGTTAAACACTGATATAATGTTTTAAGGAATAGGGAAAATGGTTAAATACAATGTAGAACAAACAATTTAAGTTACAATGTTAAAATTTGCTGAAATAAATTATATTTTATCTAAGACATTTCACATGAAATCATTTTCTGATGAGGAAGACACCCCTACAAACAAAAATTGTATGCGAGAACATCTAACTCCATAATCGAATCATTCATAAGAGGTTTCTTTAAAGAATTAAGCAAGTAAGCAAAAGTGTTCCATACCCCACAACTCGAAACACATGAAGTTCATAAAAATATTAAGTTTTTAAAACATCACACATCTATTGGAATCTCCTTAGAACTCTGAAGTAGACAAGAAATTTCCTTGATACATGTTTTGAGCATATATTGCACTTCTAAAACCTGTGATAACCTGAAGAGTATATAAACATTCCTTACTTAATATAGAAAAATAAAGAAAAGTTTAAGATGAAAATCTATTTGTTTTTCCCCTCTAAGGAAAAAATGTATATATAGTCACTCTAGTGACAAAGTGATTTTGAGTAGATTCAAAATACTAAATTGTACACTCACCCCTACCTAGTTGATTGTAGTAATTTTCCATTAAAGTTCATGATTCAGCTCGAGTATCAACAAAATCTGCAAATAAATGAAATAATTAAATGACAAACACTTTTGAGATTTATTTAAAAGTTCTAAAAATGCGAAAGCAAAGGCAAGGTCTAGTTGCAGAGAAATTGATAGAAAATCTGATGTAAATTAAACACCAATAAAATGTTTTTAAAATATTAGAACATGGTTAAATATAATGAAAGTGCATAAACATTCAATTTTAGCAATTTTCTTGACCTAAAACATGTTTTAACCAAGGGTTAACACATTTTATGTTTAACACTTTTTGTCAAATAAAGGCTGCTACACACATCTGCCTCTATCATCACCTATGAGATTTCTTCACTAATAAATCAGGGAAACTAATTTGTTTCATACCTTCATAACTATAAACACATTTATTTAATTAAGATATTGTGTTTTATAACATCATGTCTACAGGAAAATCCTTAGAATAATGTGAAAGCAAACTCTGGTACACGTTTTGAGAATATAGGTTACTTTTAAAACCTCAGAAATGCATACTTTTTCTTATGAAGAATTTGAATTAAAGATAAGGTAAAAATGCAATGTTACAACAATAAGCTGTAATATTTTAGTGTTTGATTTATGTAATTAACATTAGACATACATATAATGTATGAAATTAGATCATAATAATGCGAGAAAAATCATTTTAGATCACATGAGGTATATTAGAAATAAATATGAGGTGATGAGTTTATTTTTTTAGACTGGGTAGAACAGGTTTTTAATCAAACACATAAGGTGCCATGGTTGACTGCAAAGTATGATTCTGGTTAATATGATAAAATAAGGAACACTGCTTAATTAAAATCTAAATGGATACTATGATTTGTACTCTTACCAGTGAAATGTGACTAATTTAGTGGTTCCAAACTTTATAAACCTCCATCCCTCTTTTTTATGTAAAAATATTCATGCCCCATCCGAATTTCCATAAGTTTAATTTCATAATTGCCTTAGGTCAAGACTTATTTATGGAAAACAAAAGTTTTGCAAATTCATATAAAACAATCATCTTAATACTCGAAACAAAATTTAAAATACTCATTTGTTACAACATATTTTTATGCATTCAAGCAAATCTTAGTTCAAAAAATAAAACATAACACTACATAATAAATACAACACAAAATAATCTTTAGGGTGAAGCGGAAATTCGTCTGGCAATGACTAGGTTCTTTAAGCTCAATGGATGTGTTTACTTGGAGGACCCCAAACATCAAACAATAACTAATACATTTTATAGTTTGCTTTAATATGTACTCTACATTAGGAAGATGTGAAAAATCGAGTCGAACAATTAAATTTGATGTTTTGAGGTGACCAGTTGGTATGGGTTTTATGGCGCAAGGGCGATATTGTGGTGTCCCCGCAAACTTGAAATTTTAGGGTAAAACTGAGAATTGCATTAATGCATGGAAACCAATGTAGCAATTGAACAGTATTAGTCATGTCCTCAGATCATAAAGTAAAATATATCATGCCATGGAATCAAATGAACATAAGTTATAAATAGGGTTACCATACATTCCAGCTTGAAGGGTGAGTCTGATTATTCATTTTATCCCTTTCTGAAAGAGGTTTGATTTTTCGCTCTGAACAAACACACAAAGCCGAGTTCCTTGTGATTTTCAGCTATTGGTTACCCCTTGCAAAGCTATTGGATGCATTACTGTAAATTGAACCTTAGGAAACACTACGAGATTTATTTTTAACTGAAGAAACTTTTCAGCCCTGGAGCAGTTTTATTTGACTTAAACAGAGGCTGGTGATATTATTTTGACTGAATTATATTACTTGGTCCAAAATAGAAACATTTTAAGAAAAAACTAATAAAACTATCGGTTATTTTGAAACAAACTTGGTTGAATTGATCAAAGAGTAATTGCCAAAATATTTTGTGCATCAGTAAAACATGAAAAAATTAGAATTTAACTTTTGAACCCTGAAAAAGAATGGGTTGACTTATTCAAACATTTTAGGCATCACAACATTTGAGACCAATACCTCAATAGTTACAATATACACTCTTTCTGCTTACTTGGAGCATCAGCTCCTAAACTAAAGGTGTTTTCAGTGATGAACAATGTTTGGTCTGAAGAAAGTCATAATAACAAAGAAAAACTTGCACATTTTAAAAGATCTCTAAAATATTTGACATTCCTATAAATATTTTAGAGATCTGTGGCTGTAAATATATTTATTTATAATACAAAGGCACAAGGATCTAAAACATCATACTGCACCAGTACGTTGTTTTGAATATATCTAATGTGAAAAGAACTGAAGAATTCCAAAAAAATGTGCAGGGATTTTCTGATCTCGTATAGAAAATGTTCAGAAAAGGTTAGTGAAATTGATGTTCATTCTGCAATAAACTAGAATGAATTGTTTGAAGTAGTGACTATAAAAACATTTTGGTATTAATACATGGAAAAATCAGAACTTAACCTTTGAAAAACAGTATCTGTTTACTAAACCTACCTACAATAGATACAGTAAACTATTCAGAAAGAAAACTCAAGATCGAAACACTATGATTTTAGAGTTAGTTGATGCTTAGATTTCAGTAACAGGTAAGAGGGAAAAATCTATGGGTTTATTTCTACATGACTAGTGAATAAAGCATAAATTTCATCAAATGCACAAGAATCATTACCACAAGATGATGTTATTATAATTCCAGATTTATGATTTGAGAATCTTCCAAAAACCAAATGAGAAAACAAATATAAATTTTCCATCTTTAGTTTTTACCAGTGATCTTGTTGAGTTTCCATAGAACAGTTGCACTTTCATCTTCTTTAGTTCTTCAGGATATCAAAAAAAAATTAGTCCAAAACATGCTTTGTTGTCAAACTACAAACAAATCATAAAAATTAATTTGACTCATTATCCTTTGACATACTGTGTGTAGAAATGTCATTTCGGGAAGTCCTAATATTGGAAACAGATTTATTTTTCATGAGCATTTAACCTGTAATTCAAGACAAGCTGTGAGTGTTGCACATTGAATTTGGAAATGCTGAAAACTAAAATTATTGATTCCTTCATATTTGCTGTGGATTGTAATGGATCCATCATAAAAATCGGGGTATGATAAAAATCGTAATTTTTTTTTAATTAAAAACATCGGATTTATTTTATTTAAATCAGATTTTTTATTTAAATCGTATTTTAATTAAATGACATGAGATAATAATAGACATGAGACATGCAAATTACATTGTAGTTTCTAGATAGTGTTTTGATTATTAAATATTAATATTTTTATGTAAAACATTAATGTATTAAGAAATATAGCCGGGTAAATTTTTGAAAGATTAAAACGCAACATAGGAATTAGCAAAGTAAATCACATGATAGAGTAAAAAGAGACTGCCCCAAATGCCAAGATGAGCAATGTTTTTCCATCTGGTTCACAAGTGGTTTAGATTACTTTGAGTTTAACCCATAATCAGTGACGTGAATTTTTTGGACCCAGATAAATAAGGTTGCTGGATTCCATGGACACTATATTATGAATTTTTTCAATCATACAAATTTCAGAATACTTTTTTGCATTACATATTTATCATATATGAAAATAAAATGTGTTTTGAATTACTTCAATTATTTTGATACATAATAATTAATTGGTTCAAGACTTGCTTTTATGAAAAATCATGTCGCCATAAGAAAATAAAAAAGGAACTTGCAGCTTGAAAAAATTCCTACTTCTCATTAATTTTTAGCTTGCAAAATAACTTATTGGTGAAAAAAATTTTAATTTTTGTAAGTTGACAGTAAAAAACGAGATGACATGAAAATACATAAATTGGAAATAAAATATTTCTAAGTTTCAAATTCTTTGAGCATTGACAAGTATTTCATAGGTATATTTGAAGCACACGGAAAGGGTTCATATATAAAACAAAAAAATGAAGCTTTCCTCTGTGAACAGAATAGAACAAGTATAATAGCATTCCCCAAATAATGCCAATTCAGTGGAATTTTGAGCGTGCGATAAAAAATTTATCAATTCCAATAGCTTTCTGCTTCAACTCATAATTTTTTCTCAACATCAGACAACATCAACTCAATTATCAGATGAGTGAATTAACTTTTACATTCCAAATTTCAATTCCATAAATATTGAATAGTAATTCTAGCGGGATTCTAATGGATCAATGCATAAAATTTCCCAATAAATTGAAATAAAAATTAACCAATATATCACATAAAATAAAATGAAACTATTAAAATTGTTAATTATAAAGATTTATCTGCAAAATTGGAATGCTTAGTGATACTGAAGAAAATCTTTTTCTTGTGAGTAAGTGCCTTTATATTTTAGATGAGCAAATTATAATACTAAATAAATAACTAGAACATCTTAAAAAAGAAAGCAAGTTACCACAATTTTAATAATCTGAGTGAATGTTTTGAGCATCTTCAATCATTACATGGTGAATGGTTTAAAAATGGCCGTGTACGATTTATAGTCACACGGAATGTTTACAACAAAACTAGCAGTGATGAGCAGGCTTGTGAGTGACACCTATTGGTCAATGGCCCAAGATGAAAATACTTATCTGGTTATTATGATCCCAATCAGCAAATAGTGTTTTTTGTGTCTCCAAAGGGAGGATGATTTTCAATATAATTTTGGGGTGAACTCAGTACAAGCAAAGTTCTTAACTTATTTGAATAAAATAACATGCATCTTGTTCAGTATTTCATTCTCAATATTAAACATAATACAAAGAAAAATCACTGAAAAAAATCATCAAAGAAAAACGTAACACTGATCAAAATACATAGCCTTACATAAACTCATTTATCAGCGTTTAGTAAATGAATATATTTTAGGGGCTGTAGTGTATTATTCTGCTCCTTCACCCAACCCCTACTTGATGGGGAAAGCAGGAGCAAGTGTCATGTGGTCAGAGAGAAGTGACTAAGTGGAGATGCTGTGAGGGGTTAGATTTGGGAGTGATCAGAGTGGAAGAAAGATCAGATAGGGACAGGGAACTAAAGAGCAAGGAAGACATCAAGCATTTGCAGACCAATAATACTTTGTAAGGCTTATCCCTGGACTTAAGATTGTCAATTATTTTTTTATTTGTTGTTATCACGTTTATTCAATAAACGTCCGAGTTTTACGTGTTCTTTCTTTTGCCAAACAGAACCACACAAGAAACATTACAGGGGCATTAAAAGGGTACTTAGATACTGCACAGATTCTCAAGGATTTTCCTGTATGAAAAGAATAGAAATGTTACCATTGAAAAGCATTATTCTGGCACTAGCAGAATAATCAGGCATTACTCAGGTTGAATTGGCTAACTAATTTCCGTTTTCATTAATAAATTGTAATTCCTATTCATCCCATGTAACTATCACCCTAATAAAGGTACATAATTATTAAATACACAATTTCACATATGTAAATGTCATATTTAACATTTGTGTAGAATTTTAATTTTTAGTAAGAAGTCTCTAGAGTGTGCCAATGTCACCCAGAATGCACATATAATAGTTCAGAGTATGCATATAAATGCCTTGTATGTCATTTAAAAACAAAAGCATTTCCTAAAATTATCATACAATGATTAAAAATGCTTTTAAAACTAATTAAATCTTTATTTACCTTCATTAGTTAATAAAAGAAAACATCAAATTTAAAATCCAGAAATAGATCTTAAAACAGATTTTAAAGGAAACTTCGAAAGAAAAGTAATGAATGTATCCATTTTTTCACTACAAAATAGATTCTTGAAACAACGGACACAAATTTTAAAAAGTAAACGATTAAAAAAGTACCAAGGTTGCCATATTAGCTACCAGTCCTATTTTAAAACTTTTTGTTCTGTATAGTTTTATTCTCTTTATCATCTGTCACAAATATTGAGAATTTTTAATATTTTTTAAAAAGATAAGGCTTGAAATAAACTATTAGAATTTAAATTCCGTAAAAACAGTTTTGGAAAATAATTGATATTTCAGCAGCACATTAAAATTGGTAAAATAATCACTTGGTAAAATCACACACTTGGTAAAATAATCCAAGTAATTGCAATGCTCAATATGCCTCCCAGCTACTCCAAAACAGCCAAATTATGGTCGATTTAAATAGTTACTTAGATGTTTAACATGAAACTTACCTAAATATGTAAGCTAGGAAATTTCAAATGCATTCACTAAATTAAAATGTGGTGTATCACATACAAAACATTAAATTAAAATATGTTGAACAAATGTTATGTGATATTTGTACAAACAGACACAAAATCGAACATAGAACGGGAAGACGGACAGACTAACGCAAACAAGTTCAGTCACTAAATGAATGTAAGAACTCACAGTATGCAAAGTTTCATGAAAATATAATCAGTCATTTGGATGTAATATGGGCACACATACAGACAGATAGACAGACAACAAATGCGCAAGACACAGATTTTGCATCAGAAGAGTCCAAATCGGATAATATAAAAATATGAAATCGCTGGAAAATATTCAATATACAAACACTCCATTCTTATTATAGATACTCTAGCATAAAAGATGAAACATTCCCAAGTGGAAAAAAGGGCATAGTTACGTTTTGACAGAAGACTCCACATGTATATCCAAAGTGAATATGTTTTGGTTGGATATATCACCCGATATTCAGATAACAAACTGAGAAAAGAATTGGCTCTGACATCTTCAGAATAACCAGCACACTAAAACAACTGCAGTTAGATCAAATTCTGAAAAAACAGGGAACATGAATTAAAATAAGTTGATAAATGCTAAAATTAAAAATTTTGTATTGGTAAAAGGGCACACAACTATTTGTGTATGTGTGATTACTTGTAACTATTAATAAAAATCATGATTACACACAAAAACCTAAATTGAATAATAAAATGTATAGGATGAGTTTCATAAAACATCATTAAAAAACTAAGGTTAAGAAGACTTTCTTTTTCCAATTGCCATTAACAAAAATTATCAAATTATTGTAAGAAACGAAGTTCCTCTATCAGTATTTTACACATTTCAAGGTGGAAAATATGGTGTACATTTTTTGTGAGACTGAGTTTAGCATAAGTGAATTACATCAATGTGGAATAGGGAACAGTCTGCAGTTTTTACAAGCTGACCATAACATGTTTATACTTACGATGCTTACATAACACTTTCGAATAAAACCAAATGCACATTCTCTGGAAGATATCCACATCTTTCAATTAACACAAAGTAGTTTTAAAATCATGAATCTTTAAAAGTTTATGAAAGGTAAAACTTAACAAAACAGTTTACCACGTCAACTCAGAAGCCAGTACAGTGGCAGTTTCTGTATTGCATATCGAATCAAGTTTAATTCGTTTGTGTTTTTTGATTAAAACATAATTAATATTTTTGAAGAACAATCTGGAATAGCATGAGTCAAGAAATAAATAAAAATCCTATAGATCAAAGTTTTATACCAAATATAATTTTCAACGTTTTTAATAAAATGTAAATTCTGACCTGTCAAGAAAGTGTTTTAGCTATTAACTGTTTTAATACTTATTAACGAATTCAAAAACTTTTCTGAGAACACAAAATCTGTTTTCTTTCACATAAAAAGGGGCCGAGGTAGTCTGGTTCAAAGAGTAATGGACTAGCAATAGGAGGGTTGCGAGTTCGAATCCAACCAAAGACCGTTGTGTATAGAGTGCTGGTGCACGTGTTCTTAAAGTAACGAATACGAAAATAGACGTAAAATTGTTTTACTCTAAAAGCATGCAATGAATAAAAACATTATCTGCATTTAACTATTTATGCTGGAGTTTCCTTAGCATGCTCTGGAGTATTTAAGAAAACTTAGGGTACAGCTGCAGTCTCTGCCGCACGCGGTGGCAACGACTCTTGGCGCGGCTTTTGGCGTAGTTATAAGCGACTCATGCCGGGTGATGGTAACCCATTTTTTTCTTGAATTTTCTCCTGGTTAGGGTTAAGCTGTTTTTATGGCAACCTTGCCAGCGTCCAGCATTGGTTGTTCTTTTTAGTTTGGACACGGTGGAGAGCGGGTCTTTTTTTTTCAGGCTATTGCATCGGGTTGTATTTTTACCTTATATTATACTTATGTACATTTTTTATCCATTTGTACAGTATAGATTCACTGTTGGAAATTCGAGAAAAAATGGGTTATCCTCACCGGCATGAGTCGCTTATAACTACGCCAAAAGTCCATATATTTAATCAATATTTGTAGTGCTTTTCTAGTCAAAATGTTGTTTAATTCAGATTTACATAATTCATCCGTACGTATGCAGTATATATTCAATGTTGGAAGATTTCCGTGGCGACATAAAAAGTGTGCCAAACACGGCGCCAAAAAAAACGCGTTGCCACCGCGCGCGGCAGAGACTGCAGCTGTACCGAATTTGAATTATAAAAAGTACAAAGAATTTGAAGATCAAGGGCTGCAAATTTTTTCCTCTAAAAGGATAAAGTTTTAATAAGCTGTTCCACTTAGTGATTTTGAACACATTTTAATGACTAAATTATACACAGATCACATAATTGAAAAAAAGAAGATACCATTTGTATTATTCATTAAAAGCAATTTGAAATCATGTCAATGAGATTAAATAGAAAACTTCATTCCATACAACTCTCAAGTAAAAATTTACATGGCAATCGAGGCAAGTAAATATCTCCACTGGTGTTGCCAGTCGAGAACACATCTATATTGTACACAGAGGTTACAGTGAATCATAACATACAAATATTGGAGTTTACTTAAAAAATACAAAACAGGTGCAAAATTAATTGTTATTATTTAGTGTAATTATGTTTAACATTACTTACTCCAAAGATGGGAATTTTTTTTAAAATTACAATTAGAGTTTATTTTTCAAAATTCATCTTACCATATTAAATTTGTACTCGCACTTAAACTGCAAAAGCAGGCTTTGTTTAGTGTGCCGCCATCTGTAATCGAAAAACAGAACTAACTGTTTCCTTATACGTTTTAAGAGGGTACAGTACCCAAATTGCTGAAATCTGCGATTTTGGAGTTATAGTTGTAATTTTTGGTATTCAGGTAGATTTTAAGTATAGTATACAAAATGTGAATTCAAAATTTTAAAAATTAAAAACAATTAATTTAAACAAATTAAAATTTAAAAATTTGAAGTTTTCTTTTTGATATATAAGTGAAAAATAATTTGACTAAAATTTTAATTTGAACATTTTTTAACATAAAAATGTGTAAGAAAGAAAATGTCTTCACAGTTTTTCTAAATATGAATCAGAAAAAAATTAATAAAAAATAATGTAAAAAAACGTGATTTTACACCACAAATATTATTTTCAAAAATCATAATAAAATAACACATTTCAGCAATTGCTGAAGACAAATTAAAGAAGGGAACAATTGTTCCAAATTTCATTCATATCCGTGCAGTAGAATTTGACTTAAATCAATTTAAATTTATAAACATCAAAAATCACTGTGGGTAGGGTAGGGTATTTCAATTAACGTCACACTGGAGCTGGTTTTAAAATTATGCAAAATAGCTGTTTATGAAGATATTCATCCGAAATTTTTTCAGTAATCTTTCACACACAAGAAGTATATTCCAAGTTTAAATTTTAACAAAATGTTAATATATGTACAAAAATTAATTTTAAAAATTGAAAAAAAGATAAAAAATTTCATCAAAATTTTTACATACAGAGAAAATTATTAAAATTGCTGCTGTTGGATCATAATATAATATAACAATAAAATATAGATCTATTAACAACAAAATATATTTAACAGCATATTCAACAATAGCCATTTTCGAAATCGAAATTAACGTCAAATTTTTCACATCAAATATCCAAATTACATTCAAAATAAGCAATCCAAAAGATACTAACAAGTGTTAGCTAATATATTTTACTTCGCTTCTTTCATCCTACAAAAAGAAACATTATTTTCAACTGAGAGAAATAGATATGTAGGGTTTAACTTTCGTTTGTTTATGTTATAGTAAGGGCAGACGAAAATGGGCGTGGCTGGCAGTAGTTCAATTTTTAACATTGCAATATAATCGGTTCTATTTAACGTAGCAAGATCAATTTGGTGTCATTGGAATCAGAAAATTCTGATTTTTTTTAAACAATAAAAAAATATTGCGATTTTTCGGGATTTTTTAAGTACCTTACCCCCTTAAAATAGTGACTACCCTGGTAGCGTTTCCAACGAAATATCAGTTGGGGACAATTGATTTTCGAAAAAATCAAAAACGAAAAAATAATACAAAATATTTAAAGAAAACAGTTTTTCTTTATAAACATTTTAATATGTATATTGATTTTTTAAGTTAATTGTTTATTATTGCCCTCCAAGCACGCTTCTGAACTGTCAGTAGATAGAAAATGCGGGTTCTGAATCAGTGGTGAAGGTGGAGAAAGCGAGTGGAGTTGAGTTGTACCGGAAGTGACGTCATGACCGGAAGTGACGTCATAACCGGAAGTGGAGTTGAGTTGTTAGTTTCGTTTTCAATTTTGAGTTGAGTTTAGTCGTTTTCTTCCTGCTTCGAGTGGAGTTGAGTTGTTAGTTTCGGTTTCTCGGATTTCGTTGAATAACACGTGTTTACGTTTTGGACTTGCGAATTTCAGAGGGATTGGATTTAAGGCGAATTTCAGAGGGGTTGGATTTAAGAGCTGATTTTTCTGTAACTCGTAGCGCCATCTATTAGTACTTTTTGAGTAAAAAAATAATAAAATCTTTAAAACATATTTTTAAAACTAAAAGATGTGATATTTTTTTGCTGGGATCGAACTGACTACCAAAAAGTACTCGTAGTCGAGTGTTAGTTGGATGAGAATATAACCATTCGGCCACGAATACCTGGTTACTTACCGAAATATAATCAATTTAAATCTGAATACATTAAGTGCGTAATTGGCTGTTAAAATAGTATAGATTGCTCCACCACATCAATAAGTTCGATCAGTTTTTATCTGCGTTTCTGACATAGAAAGGTGAATGTGGTGGAGAATGACGTCATTCCAACGTGTTCAAACGTGGAATCAAACACGTGGTGGAGAATGTGGTGGAGAATGACGTCATTCTAACGTGTTCAAACGTGGAATCAAACATGTGGTGGAGAATGACGTCAATCTAACGTGTTCAAACGTGAAATCAAACACATGTGGTAGGCAATGAAGTCACTCGAGAGTAGAGTAGAGTTGAGTAGTAAGTTTACCTCCGCGTTTCTGACATGAAAACGTGAATGTGGAGAAGAAAAGTTTTAGTACCGAATCTGGCAATGGTATGTAATAAGGTTATTTGTGGACTCGCAGAATGGCAACACCTGGACCCATTCTAACAGGTCTGACCAGTAAGATTCTTTTGACTGCAAAATATCCCAGAGGAGGACGTGTCGCTGCCCTGAAATCTTGGAAGTGATATCACTTGTATCTTCAAACGTGTTCATTCCTGTTCCTTAGTGCTTTGAGAGGAAAACATGAAGCGAGCATTTCCTTTCGGATATACTTTACCCTTTACAGATCAAAAAGTGAATATGCATTCTGGGGCCGATGTACTTTCATCTCAAGTATCTGATTCATCAATGAATGAACTAGGTCCAAATAGCTTCCATTTGGGTGATACCAAATTTGCTGTTGTCTCTTGCTTCAAGGGAATTATCCGCGTGCATATTCGTCATTATTACAGAGATCAGCAGGGAGTGCTGCAGCCTTCCAGAGAGGGAGTTTCTTTGCTTCCTAAAGTCTGGAAAGCCTTCTACGAAGCAATTCCTAGCTTTCGCTCAAAGAACGCTAGCGATGTTATTATCGTTTCAAGAAGCCTTTTACTCTCCAAAGAAATTCGGAGAAACGAGAAATGTGTGAGTTTTCAAAATATGTTTCAAAAGAAAGACTGTGCTTTTCAACTAACTGCAACGCGCATTCTTCTCTCTGTGAAACAATTGGATCGACTGGAAGCTGTATCGGAGGAAATTACTGAAGCCATTAATGAAGGATTTGTTAATGAATCCCTCGATTATTTTGTGAAAGAAGAATTCGTGAAACGTGGAGCAGGAACCGATGAGAAATATTACGGCGATCCTGATAGATCTGAGAAAGTGAGCGAACTTACCGACAGAGTGGCTAAACATCTAAAAGTACTCATTTCGGAAAAAATAAAGAAAATGATGAATTGTTTTGGATGTGAAAACAACTTTGAAAATCAACTTGGGCATGAATGTATGACTATGAGTTTAAGTGAACGTTACGATCGGTATTTCCTAAACGCTTTATATGAAATCGACTGGAATAGATTCGGAGAAACTTTAACTTCGGAGAATATGTCCTTGAGGTATTTATTCTTTGATTTTGACGTTCTACGTTTTGTAAATACAACAACTCTGTACGAAACAGTACGGAGGCTTTATGTTAATGATAAATCTGATAGTTTTACATGTTAAAGAATATAAATATGTTTTGTATATATATATATGTATAATCAATAAATTCTTTGTTTATCTTTTTCAAATGTGTCTCTCTTTATTTTAAAATGTATAAGTACTTATTTTATTACTTTTCTTTTTTTTGTATTTGTATACATACTTTTACTTACTGCAGTGTCATTTGACACATTTAGAATTGTATATTATACAGTCTGTTATTAGAACTAAAAAAATGACAAACAAGTAACATATTTCTGTAAAAGACAAGTTTATTCAAACACAGACATGTACACAAAATAAACATTCCCTTACAAGCTTCCGTGTATTTAACATTTAATAGATTGCAAGTTCACAAATTGAATAGATTTGTAACATTGACATTTTTTTCTCTTTCAAAGATTTTCTGAAAACTTTCTAGAGATCTTTGACGCGGCTGTTTCTGTTTTGGAGAATGAATTGTAATTTTTCTTTCTCCAGGTAGATGTAATTCCATTGTATCATTACACATATTTAAAGAGTAATCATCTATGATTCCATCACTATCACAAATTGTTACATAACCTTTATCGAGTATCATTGTAAGGCCAAATATGAATGCTGAGATTCCCATGAAAATAAGAACAGAAAATGCTCTTCTCTGGATGAGTTCCATTGCTTGAAATGAGGCATAGACCTTGATTATAATCAATATATACTGCTTGAAACTTGAAAGCCTCATCTACTTATGGATTTTTATAGCGGGGAAATAACTGATGATTTACAGAGGAAGCCAATTACAGACTCGTTTTGGGGTTGGGGTAGGCATCACTTCTTTCATTACCCTCACTGCCTTACCGAGTTGTTGAGGTATAGCAAATTTATTTTTTACAAAGGAACTGGGGAAGTTAATTTCCTTAAGTGCATCTTTAAACTGTTCTTGTCCATTCACGTACTTATCCATCTTTCTTTTTCGCACTAAACGGTCTATCAGGTCAACAATATTAGAACTTTTCACTATATTTTACCTTTATACACAAATTCTCCATTAGGCATCCAAGAAACAACCTCTTTATTGCGTTTTAAATAAAGAATAATATTTGTAGTTAATCCAATTAAGTTTTTGGGAACGGTCTTGAGCACCATCTCCTCCACATTTAACGTTCTTTCTTTCTCATTCGCAATATCTGTTTCCTTCTGTGGATTATCTGGCAGTTCTGAATTAATTGATACAGATGGTGGATTCAATACATTCACGTTAATCCTCCTCTGCAATACTTGATTGTATAACTTAATTTTTTCATCATCATCCATTTTATTAACTAAAATACTTTTCATCTCACAATCTAATTCACTCAGCTGTTCGTCTGAAGGTATATGTCTTGATAATCTCTCCTCTGGAACTAAAATCATTTTCCTTGCATATTGCATGTTTTTACTTGTTAAGTAGAGTAGTCAAGACAGTGAGTGCTGCGGGTATTAAGATATTTAAAAACCCTCCTTTTTGAATAATAATTTTTCGCTTTTTAGTGAGGGTTACTTTTTTATCTGCTAGGTCTCTAAGCGTATGCTTATGACGAGAAAGTTTTTTCTTCTGTTCATCTGTTAAAGGAACATTCCCTTTTAAAGTGTTCAAACAACATTCAGCTATGCAATGGATGCTAGATTTCGGAAGATTTTTTAAAAAGGCTTTCCGACATTTTGTGGGGCATACAGTTAAAAGTCTCATCCGTTGCACGTCTCCTTCTGTTAAAGGCATGATGAACAATGAATTATTTGCAAGTTGGGAGTTTATTTATTTTAACTGATAAACACAAGTTTCTTCTCCTGGAAGGATTTTTGTACGCAGTCGCATACTCTCTTCTGTTTCAGATTTCAAATCTACAAGTAAATAGCTGAAAGGCTTTTTCGTGGCGTCCTCAAACACTTCAAGAAAAAAATGTAAATTTCGAGGGTAGAGTTGTCGACCGAGGTGTATAATTTGACTTACATCACGTCGCGATTTAAATAAAAACATGTAATGACAGTTTAATGAAATTTCTCTGAATTCTTTTCCTTTATGAAACAAATTTTGCGTTACAGTCATCACAGATAAATTCATATGATGAGATCCTTTTGTATACAAGTTTGTTATTCTTTTATCACTGCCACATTCAGAAATTAAATCGTCATATATAAAAAGTGTATTATATCCTAAATATTGCTTAAAGTTTTCGGGTATTCCTTCTACAAAGATGATATTCGGCATCTCATCGTATAACTTTTGATAGATTCCATAAAACCACACTATTTTATCAAGGGTAGGATGAATTATATCTGTGTGGCTGTTTATCAATTTTTTCAAAAAATGCGACTTGCCTGATGATGTAGGTCCACAGACAAGAGCAGTGAAAGGATGCTTTAAAGCGAATGAATTCATGGTTACAAATGACAGAAGTAAAGACTAGGGCGATTACTTATACTTTTTTTATTGAAATAAAGGTACATGTATATTCGAAATTTTTTTCACAAAGTTATACACACGTATATCATTATTTGTAGACTGTCTATCAAATAATTTAACAGTAAATTCCATAGATCTACTTCTAGATCTTTGATACAAAAAGTATACACAATATTGTCCACAAACAGCAGTTTTAACACTTTGAAGAGGTATGTCGTTGTAGACCACATGCGGAACTTTTTTGAAGTAGTCATGTATGTAGCCCAAAAAATACGAAGGTGGTTGACCGAACGAATCGAAAAACTCTACACTTGTTGGTGATTTCATATAAACAGCTAACCAATGAGTCCCTGGTTTGTGATGAGGATCGGTGTTTAAAATAAATGCAGCCGGAAAACTCTTAAAATTCTTGGGAATTCGATCACTTGGGAAAACTCCAACAAAATATAAACGTGTGTATGCATCACTTCGTAAAATGTTATTCAATTGTACCACATTCATATCGAAAAATCACACAAAATATTTCTAGACTTCGTAATTTCGATCACGTTTTGAAATTCTGCATATACCAGCACTGAAACAGTTTTCGGTAAAGCGTTTGCAAACTTTATTTCAATGCGAAGATTTCCTTGATGAATTAAATTTAAATGGTTGCCATCACCCAAGTCTGGTGTTAAGTCAAAGGCATATAGCGTGTACCCTTCGGAAAACTCATCTCTGTTAATATAGATACCTTTATTGGATGAGAGTTTTTCACTTCCTAGGAGCAAACTATTGTAAGCACGAATGAATTGGCCGTCGGCATAATTAGGATCCAAGGGTTTGTAGCTGATAGGATTTCCATCTACGTAAACGCCTATGAAATTTACATGGTTATGCTTGAGGTAAAATGGGTTTGTTGGGTAAGTGCCACTAAATGAATCATGATCGACACATGTTACAACTATCCGTTTCGGGAGTTGCCCAGAAAATATGTTATCCTGTGAAAATGAGAAAGAACCTTTCGATACTGAATATAGCTTACACAAAACTCGATCCATTGGATATTTTGCAGATGATTTTTCTAAGGCTTTGGCATGTCCAATTAAAACACCTGGACTGACTTTCACTTTCCGGATGAAAAGGGATGCATGTTCAATAACAACGTCATAATTTGCTTTTTGAGGAGCAATGAGACAAAACTCCGGTTTGCTGCGTATTAACTTTAACTTTAAGTCTACCAAGTTGAGTAATAGACGATCTTGATAAAACAAGTCGCAATGTAAATTTCCAATCATATCTAAAACTTTACTCTTTTCAATCATAGAAGCCCGTTTCTTCAACCCTGCATTTTCACTTGAAGGATCGGTTTCATCAAAGTGTCCTGCTGTATCTTTGTAGAAGCATTCTGAAGTTAGGAAGCTTTTCTTATAATCAGAGCCGTAATTGAGCAAAGTCTCAATGTAAGCTCGGTAAGGGTAAGTGTTACTGGATGATGAAATTAGACGCTCATTCAAACTCACATCGACTTGGGAAAATAACGAGTGAAGAAATAAGTTACATGGAGCAACTTTTTCATTTTCTGGTAAAACTGCATTGTCCTTTACAACTTTAACTTTTACATAGAGTTGGGTTGCTGATAAATCGATGTATTCCTCACCACTACCAGATATGTTGAATTCGATAGGTCCACCATCACGAATATTAGCTATGGGATAAAATTCAGACCACTGCCCTTTTTCAATAGCTGTTTGAGTCGGTGGCATAAGAAATAAGTCCAGTTCAGATTTCACAGAGGGTAGAGAATCATTTCGTATTAAGGCCATGCTAAAGATTATGAGAATATGTCAGGTGCACACAGCTTGCGATACTTCTTTCGAATGATGCGTTTCTTATTTGTGCGTTTCCTTTTATTTCCTCCAACCATTGATTTCACTCGAGTGGATACTTTATCGGTTAAAGTTTTCGTTGCTTCTTTAGCTCGGTCTTTGATAGCTGACTTTACATCTTTACCTTGCAAGTAATCATTTGCAATATCCACCCCAGATCGAAGTGCTTGCTTTCCCAATGCTTTCGCACCTGATTTAAATAAAGGAAAAACCATCCTAAACATGCTTCGAAAAATTCCACCCAAGCCACTTCCTTTCTGCAGAGAGATGCCTTTGTAATATGACAAGCCATTACCTGCTTGCTGAGTATAATAGTCTTCAAATGTTTTGGTGCAACAACGATAAGGTTGATACATTTTGTTCTAGAGATTACAAATGTCTCAAGCGAAAATGTAGTTTCACTATCAACTTCCCGCGTTCAAATGAGACGTAACGACCAGTGTGTGTCCTTATAACGATTTCAATCGAGTCAAAATTTTTTCTGGAAACTGATAAATAATGAGGTCTCTCAAATTGTTCTTGAATCATGTCACCATCTCTTCCCTTCACTGTCAGAGTTCGTAAAAGAGGAGCTAAGACCCCACCAACAAATTCAGGCTGAATGATATCGGTGTAAACGTACAGCAAATGTAAATCAACATTAGGATCCGCAACAAAAGGACTCTCAGTGATTACTGTATCTATGCCTCCATTTCCTGGAATAATATTTTCTCCAATCACTTTATTAGGTTCAAAACCTAAGTTTTCAGCTAATCCCTTGGATAATCGCAGCTTTTCTCCGTTAGTGAGCTGCAACACCACCTTTTTTGTGTGTTTGTTATATTTCATTTGAATTTTTATGTGCTTCGGAAATGCATTTAAAATGTCAATCGGAGAATCATAAAATCCGCACGCTATTTTTCCATTCGTTTTTACTCCGTTTCCTAAATCATATTCGAAAGAATTTTCACCATCAATAATGTTATTCCACATTCTGGGATAAATTATTTCAACTAATCCAACTTCCCATTCACCTGAGAGTTCTAGACGTTTGGGGAGTTTCGTGTAGAAGTGAGACATTGTGTTGCCAGGATAAAACTCGATAGAGCTGTCGCTGGGCAGTGTGACGTAGAAACTCATTGTGGGTTATGGAAGCGAAACAAATTTAATGAGCAGATTCAATTTATCGAAAATAAGTCTTTGGAATGAATCCAGGCGTTAAATTTGCGAGGATAACCTCTAAACTTGACAAAGTATTCCAAACGTTTCTTAACTACTCTCTTCTTTAAAATTTTCTCAACATGAAAAGAATGCGATTTTTTAACTTTCTGCAGTTCTTCTGAGTAAAATGTACCAGTGATTATTTCTCCCATTAAATCTTTTATCTTATATACTGGTAGCTTTCTACGTATACAACGCTGAATCGTAAATATTTCCTCGGACCAATTATTTTCATATCCTTTCTCAAATGTTAATTTAGTCTTTGCAACCCTAACGAAGTCTCCAACCTGAAATTTGAATGGAATCTCCTTAACATTAGTTTTATTTACATCTCCATATAAGGTATTCCACACTTGTTTTTGATTTTCAACTGTTACATTAATAGGTTCTTTTTTTTATGCTGCGATGGAGTGTATGATTATAACTGTGTACGAGTTGGTCTAAGACATCTATAAATCGATAGGTGTTTTTATTGGTAAAGTATTTCCACATTTTCGTTTTCAAAGTACGATTGAATCTTTCAACAACACTAGCTTTGGTTTCATTATTTGTCGTGAAAAACTTTACTTGGACAGATTTTAAATAAGATTGAAATGATTTATTTGTAAATTCAGTTCCTTGATCTGTTTGTAATTTTTTCGGTTTTCTTTCCTTGAAAATTGACTTAAATGCATTTACAATGCTAGATCCATTTTTCCGTTTCAAAGGTATGACCCATGCATATTTAGAAAAAATATCTATACATGTTAACAGATATCGATAACCATCGTTGTATTTTACAACACTTAACATGTCTACTAAATCCGATTGCCATTGAAAATCGATTCCCCCAACAATAACTCTGTTTCGCAGAAAGTTGCGACGAACGCTTTTATGTAGGGTGTATGCATTCTGACTCTCCAACCATTCTTTGATAGTCTTTTTTGGAACTTTCCCTTTCATTGCTTGATACAAGGCATTTATTCCACCAAAGCTCCCTGGTAAGCTAGGGTCTTCATAATACTGAGCTAACTCGTCTTTACCCATTCAGTCCAGTTACAGAGATGCAACTTCTGTTACTTTACTGATATTTCTACTAGAAATAGTAAAAAACTCAAACTATACTTCCTTAATTTCATCTACTTTCTATCAAAAAATATATATAAATCTTGTCCAATGGTAGATTATATATATACATGCTTTCAAAATAGTGGTAGAGAAATCAGTTTTCTAATGCAATAACTTTTTCATAACAAATTGCAGATTGTAACCATAACATGAGAAAAATACTTGTTTGTAAGTTTAAATAAAGAGAGAAACATTTTTTTTAAAGAAAAAAAATCGTTTATTAAATAATCATAATCAGAGCATGTATGTAAACAATAATGTACCCCTCAATAGTAAACTGACCCATATGGCCAAGTCATTAATACTTCTTTTTTCTTTTTTTTTATAAGCATAATTCCATGTTCCTTGACAAAACACAATGAATTTCTGGGGTAAAGTTAGGGAAAATATTTTTAACATCTAGTATAGTAACACATAGAATTTATATATATATATATATATATATATATATATAATACATCTCATATTAATTTTTTTAAATCAAATACAAAAGCAATCAGTACAGCAAAATACGAAAGCGTTCAGTATAGCACAATACGAAAGAATTTAGAGCAAATATACATATATACATTACATCAGACAAGCGAGTAATGCCCCCAAGGTAGCGTATGAATACCATCATCGAGAACGTATCGTTTGGAATCAGTGGAGGAGAGGGCAAGTTTATTTTGTGTTATTGAATACAAAGTATGATGCTTGGATTTGATTAGATTCATCTTTGCATGCTTATTTCGTTTATGTAATAGGCATTTTAGATAGTCATCAAAGTTAATGCTTTGTTCAATTGACTGTTTTTTGATGCCTTTCAGTTTCTTAACTACCTTCGACTTTGTACGAGTACATTTTTGACCTTAACCCTACGAATTCGGTCATAATACTACCACTATTCTCGTCCTTCATTTTACCTACTATTTTCTTATTTAATTTGGGAATATCATATTTATTGTTTTCTGGGAAATCTGAAGTGTCATAAAGGTCCAAATTTTTTTTAATATCTTCGAAAAAATCATTTGTGCGAATATGATAAATAAAAGAGTCCGTATCAGTATATAATAGTTTTGCTTTTACGTCATATTCATTTTTTATCACATTATAGTGAAAATCAGTCATTAAAGTTTTGGATATGTCCAGTATTGACATACCAATACAGATGGGTTTGTTAAAAATTAGTTTAGTTTTTTGTATATGAATGGCTACTAAATTTTCTGAAAAAATTGTCCTGCGATTAAAATTAGGTTTAGCTATCAATTTTGAAGCGGACTTTTCGTTTGAGCATAACCGAATGTCAACTCTTCGTCGAATATTTTCGATGGTTTTTCCAAATATAGAGTTGTTCATGAGTTTAAAAAAATCTTTTTCAAAAGAGTTTTTAGCTATTGCTCTCATATTTGTATTCAGTTCTATATAAGTTTTTAACCAATCTGTTTCTATAAATTTTATAGCTCTGTTAATTTTTTTTAATTTTAGACCTAAATCCAAATAATGCAAAAGAGATTTATGATGAATAACATACTTCTCCTTGTGAGTGAGCGTTAGTAGTAAGCGATTTTCCTTATACCCAGGAGGAACGGCATTTAGGGCAGCTAATGGATAATCACTATGTAGATCATGGAGTTCCTGTGGATACTCCAAGTCCACATCTAAAATGTATCCATTTTGGTCATCATTACGCAGTGTATCTATATCAATAATGTTGCACCACTCAAATCCTTTGAGAGGTAGTTTCTGGGACATCGCCCAACCATACAAATTATTGGCGTCTAGGTAGAGAAGGTAGCTGGAGGGCTGAGAATCATCATAATTAGACATATATTTATTATTTGCTTTAGCATGTCGATGAGAACATTGAGAAACTCCTCCCCTGATTCCTTGTTCGACAAACATAAGCATGTCATAATCTGTTAAAAGTTCTATTTTCACTCCGGTACTCTTCAACATGGCATCCCAAGATAGTCCTGGAGCGGTATAATACCATGCAGGATCTAGCTTGTAGGATGCCATGCATAGTTTTCGAAAATTTTCGAAAACGTCGCAGAGCAGTAAAACATCAGTTTTAACATATAAGTCCGAATATTCTCCGAGGGTTTTAATGTTGAAAGATTTCCACACATTTTTTGCATGAGCGTAATCACTATCCGTAGTTGCTGTTTTATTTAACACATTATAAAATTTTTCTTGAGATGGAAGTTGTGTTTCGGAAAATTTATCCATGGAATCCATGTAATCATACGGGTACACACCCTTTCTTATCATAAGTTTCCAATTTGAAGGAAAATGATTCTTCGTATGGTGAAATTCATGTTGTAGGAGATTATTCGCGAGGGTATCTAAACTACTGGCCATGAATTTCATTGTGTCCAAAAACCTCAAATTAAATTTATTCCCGGTTTTTTTGCTAATCGAGATGTATCTTTCTTCTGTATTCGGAATCACGGTTATGTTTTTAGAGTCCTCCGCTAATTCCCGAATAAAAAGATGCGAGTCATAACCTGCGAGGTTATGGAGAAAAACCGGGATAAAATTTGGCAGTTTGTAGTTGAAATTACATGACGCATGTGCCGGTCCTCGGTAATTCCCAGTCACATGGTCATGATCCCTCACTTTTATGTCTCCAGCTGAGATTGGCTTCTGACAGATGAAGCACACATTTGATTCATGGAGTTTTTTCTGCGACTCGTTCAATTCCTTCATCGGCACAAAGTTTGTGTACTTTGACTTGATGATCTGCGCCTCCATCTGAAGGCATTCTATGAATTTCCGCGAAGCATCTTCTCCTCTATAAACTACCGGAGGTTTGGTTTCTCCTCGACCGACTACGTAATAGCAGAAGCTTACAGGCTTGTGCTTTTCGTACACGTTAGTGTATGAGCAATCATCATCAAAAGGAGCACAGGTGGATACTTTTTCAGTCAATGTTTCAAAATCAGCATAAATAACGTAAGGCACGTATTGAGAATGCTTGAAATTATTAAAAAAAAAACCACTTCTTCTCTTCAGAAGGCATCTCTATTTTGCAAGGAACATTCATTTTGCAAAGCTCAGAGTGTAAAGTTAAACTATCGTTTGAACTAAAAAAGCTTAAACATCGTCTACAAATGAAATGTCTTCGCTTTCCTTTGGTTAATTGACTTGAAACAAGACGTGAAAGACTAGTAATTGTACAATAATGAGATTTTTCTTTCTCTTTAATAAATAAAAGATCAACGTGTTTATTTTTAATTTTGGGTGTGACTACTAATGGAAAAATCATCATATCTTTACAAAAAGAGTAAACGTTAATAGAAATATCATTATTGTTTTTTTCAAATATTTTTATTTCTTCTGGTTTTGTAGGGAAACTTATCCCAGAAAAGTTAAGAGCATCCTTAAAGTTGACATAGTTTGAAACTCTGGATGTATTTTGATCTGCTGGAAATAATGCAGCTAAAATGGCCCAACGAAAACATTCATTGTCTGAATTTCTAACATTTACAACCGCACGTTTTAATTTTATTTCATTTGGTAACTCTATAAAACTAGTTCCTCGTAAAGGTAAATATTTATTACATCGTATTTCCAATTTAATAATAGATTTAAGGGCCCAACCTGAATCCTTCATTTCAAATTCTTCGCTTTCTTTTAAAATTTTTTCTGAAGCAATACTGAAAGCGTAGTCAATTTCATTTATAGATAATAATGCAACATTTTTAGTTTTAAAAGAACACTCTTTGAAAAGTGAGCCTTCCGAGAAACGTTCATAGATACATATAAGTAGAAAATTTACCTTTACTGCATTCTGCTGATGAACAATTTCTGTAATTAGTTCCACAGCTGCGCTCCTCTTTGCCTCCATAAACTCGGAGACATCTAGTATGCCTTGCGGGTTCGAAAGAGTCCAAGTAGAGAGACGATTTCCAAACGCACTCTCTTTCCGTCGCACAGTTCGAGAAGAAGCTCCACTCGTTGATGTCGATGCTTCAGGATTCACTCCACCCGCTGATGTTGATGGTCCAGGATTCACTCCACCCGTTGATGGTCCAGGATTCACATTATTACCCCCTTGAAAGTTTTCACTGCGTCTGGGCCGCTTGCTTTTCTCAGGGTTAGCCTCGCCGGGTTTTTTTCTTTTTGGAGGTTGTTGATGGAGGCTTTTTTTATGTCGCGTAAGTGCGTCAAGTCTTGAAAATGCCTTATTGCACACATCACAACGGAATTCATTGTTTTCGTGTACACTGGCTACGTGTCGCTGAAGGGTTGATTTTCTATTAAAGTTTCGCTCACATAATATGCACGGAAATGACTCCTCGTTATGCACGGAAGAAACATGACGTTCCAAATTAAACTTGGAGCTGTAGGTGTTGCTGCAAAGTCCACAAACGTGTGTATTCATTACATATGGTATACTGGCTTGCAAAGTTCTATGAGAAAAATGAGAATGCGTCCCTCTCTCACACACAGGTTAAGTATAAGAGGCAGGAAAATGAGAAAGCGCTACACACGCTCACAGGATAGAATGAGAATGCGAAACGACTACACGTACTATCTTGAAATACAGGTAGGGGCCAATCCCTTGGAATGCAGGACAAGTACGTACAATGCTTTGGAATGCAGGAGGGTAGATAACAAAACGCTAGTTTCTGACATGAAAGAGGGGTGTACTCAATGCCTTGGAGTTCAGAAGGGTAGATGACAAAAGGACTGGTTTCAGGACGAATCGGCCTCAGAAAGCATATCCACTTTTTGATCTGTAAAGGGTAAAGTATAACCAAAAGGAAATGATCGCTTCATGTTTTTCCACTAAAAGCACTAAGGAACAGGAATGAACACGTTTGAAGATACAAGTGATATCACTTCCAAGATTTCAGGGCAGCGACACGTTCTCCTCTGGGATATTTTGCAGTCAAAAGAATCTTACTGGTCAGACCTGTTAGAATGGGTCCAGGTGTTGCCATTCTGCGAGTCCACAAATAACCTTATTACATACCATTGCCAGATTCGGTACTAAAACTTTTCTTCTCCACATTCACGTTTTCATGTCAGAAACGCGGAGGTAAACTTACTACTCAACTCTACTCTACTCTCGAGTGACTTCATTGCCTACCACATGTGTTTGATTTCACGTTTGAACACGTCAGATTGACGTCATTCTCCACCACATGTTTGATTCCACGTTTGAACACGTTAGAATGACGTCATTCTCCACCACATTCTCCACCACGTGTTTGATTCCACGTTTGAACACGTTGGAATGACGTCATTCTCCACCACATTCACCTTTCTATGTCAGAAACGCAGATAAAAACTGATCGAACTTATTGATGTGGTGGAGCAATCTATACTATTTTAACAGCCAATTACGCACTTAATGTATTCAGATTTAAATTGATTATATTTCGGTAAGTAACCAGGTATTCGTGGCCGAATGGTTATATTCTCATCCAACTAACACTCGACTACGAGTACTTTTTGGTAGTCAGTTCGATCCCAGCAAAAAAATATCACATCTTTTAGTTTTAAAAATATGTTTTAAAGATTTTATTATTTTTTTACTCAAAAAGTACTAATAGATGGCGCTACGAGTTACAGAAAAATCAGCTCTTAAATCCAACCCCTCTGAAATTCGCCTTAAATCCAATCCCTCTGAAATTCGCAAGTCCAAAACGTAAACACGTGTTATTCAACGAAATCCGAGAAACCGAAACTAACAACTCAACTCCACTCGAAGCAGGAAGAAAACGACTAAACTCAACTCAAAATTGAAAACGAAACTAACAACTCAACTCCACTTCCGGTTATGACGTCACTTCCGGTCGTGACGTCACTTCCGGTACAACTCAACTCCACTCTATTTCTCCACCTTCTCCACCACTGATTCAGAACCCGCATTTTCTATCTACTACTGTCCAATACTTAAAATATATGTTAAGTACATACCCGATTGCAAATTTTACTTAAAATTAGCAAAAGCAGTGTATAAACAGAATTACAGAATGCACTTGAATGAACGTAAGAGGCAGCAAAACCGAACCGACCCAAGTTGCATATGAATCCCACCGGAGAACAGGTAAAGGGCATCTCAAATTGACAATTATCTTTTATCACTGTCTCTTCGCCTGCAGGTTGCCGAAGTATAGGTATTATATACTAATACAGGCAATTGTTTTCGTAAAAAAATACAGTCCTTTTTTATAAATAATATTACCTTATTTCACTATTTTACTGGTACCTGATACCTGAAGAAAAGCCTCATATTTTTATTGACAAATAAATTTCTTTGAATTTGGCGACCCACAAAAATTTTCAAGCGACCCCCAGAGGGGTCGCAACCCACGGTTTGCGCACCACTGCTTTAGGGAAACCCGAATCCGGAGGGTTGCGAGTTCGAAACTCCGTCTAGCCAAAGACCGTCGTCTACACGGAGGGTGGTAAACGTTAAATCTGTCGAGGCCTCAAATGTCTTCCGTTGGCGTGGTGTCAAAGTTTGGAGAGAGGGGGTTCCACAGCTCAAGAGTTGACCTCGTCATCTGACCTTGGTTCAAAATTACGTATTGTTGTCCTTGGATCTTTCCCTTCGGGTTTGATACTGAACCCTCGTCAATAGCCTATTGTGTTGCTCCAGTGCGACGTTAATTAAAATTCCTACCTACCTACTTCAAAAAATTTAAATATTTGGTAACAAAAGGGTATAACTTAAAAAGTAAACAGAATGAAATGAAATCTCCATGAAATGAAGTGTTACAAATTGCTTAGGGAAACTGACAAAAAAGCGTTCCTCTCAGACTTTCCAGCAAGATGCGAACGACGATCTTTAAGTTTTTTCAAAAATATTACTCCTAAACTATTAAATTTTTATCCAAACAAAACTTGATTTAAAATCCCCGCAGTATTGAAATGCAACATTAATTTTCTAACTTTTCCATTATGAATTTGGGCCGCGGTGGCCCGGTTGGAAGAGTAACGAACTAGCAACCGAAGGGTTGCGAGTTCGAATCCAGCCAAACACCGTCGTGTACAAAGGGGGCTGGTGCACGTTAAATCTGTCGTGGCCTCAAATGTCCTCACGTTGGCGTGGTGTGGAAGTTTGGAGAGTGGGGTGCCAGCTCAGGTGTTGCCTCGTCATCTGACCGTGGTTCAAAATTACGTGGTGTTGTCCTCGGATCTTTCCCTTTGGGATTGATCCCGGACCGTCACCAATAGCCCATTGTGTTGCTCCAGTGTGACGTTAATTGAAATACCCCCCCACCCCATTATGAATTAAATCATCGATCCATATTCACGAACACTTGATATTTGCTATCCAGAAAATTGTGATTTTTTTACTGAATGTGCATTGAAGTGAAGAAGTTTCTTGAATTTCACTCATAAAAGTTGCGCAATTTCGGACTTAAGTTGTCAAAGCTGTAGCTGTAAATAACTGCAAATAGATTTTAGTGATTTGTATTCGCATAACTTGATCGTAATCTAATATGCCGAGGTGTTTTCTACCGAGAAGGAGAATACGAAGAGGACCATATACATTGCCAACATGGGGGGATCCGTCAACACCTCAGAAGATAATAAGAATCCACCTCCGACTGAAGAGAATAAGACCGCATCGAAGGATGTATTTGCCAATGAAACGCTATCCGAACCAAAAGAAAGATTCCGACACGACTAAAATTCGTTATAACCAACGAGGTTCTGCAGCTGGTCCGAGTCGAGTACTGGGATCCTCGGACTATGGATCGCCTGTGAGCCTCAAAAGGAAATCACTCGAAACGAGGGAAAGCGAGTTCAGCGATTCAGAAAATTTGCTGACTGCAGATCCATTGGTTTGGATTTCGTCTGACAGCGATAAACTTGGTGACCCAAAAGAGGTTAGAGATGGAACCAAGTCATCAGAATTTGCACCGATCCCTGGGAAATCGGAGGCAGATACAAACTCTTCGAATTCACTTAGTTTGAACGATAATTTGGGTGAAGGGAAACCACAATCGAGAGAGAAGCGATATATGTGCGATTTGTACGGGAAATCGTTTGAATTCAAAAGTAATTTAAAGACACATAGAAGACACGGGGGAAAAAGACTTTCGATGTTCCTCTTGTGAAAAATCTTTTTCTGATGAAATGCATTTAAAGAGGCACGAACTGATTCACACTGGAAAGGCCTTACCAGTACAATGCTTGTGGCAAAACCTTTAATCATGGACATTAAAAAGGCACGAACGGATTCACACTGTAGAGAAGCCCTGCGTGTGTGACGATTGTGACAAAACTTTTAATCAAAAATCGAATTTAGAAAAACATACGGATTCACACTGCAGAGAGGCCTTACGAGTGTGACAAAACTTTTAATGAAAATTCGAGTTTAGAAAAACTCATACGGATTCACACTGGAGAGGGGCCTTACGAGTGTGATGTTTGCAAAAAAAACTTAAGATAATTCTAACTTTATTAAACATTTACGGATCCACAATAAGCAGAAACACCCTGAATGAGAAATTTGCAAGGAAGTATTTCCAAAATGGCACCTCTTGCATCGTCACGCAGTGGGTATTCACGGAGATTATAAAATTTAACAAAGAATCATATTTAGGATTTTGCGTACTTTAAAACAGCTTGAGAGCTTAATAAATTACGATTTGAACCCAAAAATTCATTGAATAGGAAAATCAGCAATACGAAAAGTGAGATTGCTCTAAAAATCTTATTTAATTAAATTTTAAAACATTTTAAGCAATTAGGTGTATGATTTCACATGACTATCGAATAGAATACTCAAATTTGCTGGCTTCATAAAATTTTTATTCATAATTATATTGTAAAACAAACATCATGTAAATGATTGATTCATGTTTAACTGTTTTATACGACGTTTCGATATTTTATATGTATATTTATATAGATGATTGTTGGATTTAAAAATAAAGTTTTAGAATCGTTTTTATTGATTGCATTGTGTTAACAAAGTTTAGGTAAAAAACAGTCGGTTTGAAATGTAATTTTATTTCTTAAAGTAATTTAAATAGTATCAAATCACTGCTCATTTCCATACATAATTATCTTTTGCTTCTAAAACTTTATCTAATGCATTTGAAAGAAAAATTTTTGCGCTTATACTTTCGATTGGGGCAAGAACGAAGATTTAATACTTAATGTTCCATGTGGGGTACTTAAATTTATGCCTAAATCTTATTCATTTTTGTTTCAACTTTCATAGATACTTAATTTGAGCATCTCAAGTTTATTGTAACATTGTACATATTGTAAGAGCAACACAACGGGCTATTGACGACGGTCCGGGAACAATCTCATAGCCCGTTGTGTTGCTCCAGTGTGAAGTTAATTAAAATTCCTACCTACCGGGAACAATCTCAAATGGAAAGGCCGAGGACAACACTACGTAATTTTGAACCACGGTCAGATGACAAATTTGCATGATAGGAAAGCGATGAAGATATATACGTCATTAGCTAGGTAGGTATTTTAACGTCACACTGGAGCAACACAATGGGATATTGGTGACAGTCTAGGATCAATCCCAAAGCGAAAGTTCTGAGGACAATACCACGTAATTTTGAATCATGGTCAGATGATGAGGCAACACCTTAGCTGGCACCCCCTTTGTACACGACGGTGTTTGATTGGATTCAAACTCGCATCCCTCCGGTTGCAAATTAGTTGATCTCCCAACCGGGCCACCGCGGTCCACATCATTCATTAGATAAGTGGTGGTTTTAAACTTGAGGTATTTCCAAATTTGGGATTGTACCCGTACCTTCACCGAACCGCGGTAGCCGGGTTGGAAGGGGGTATTTCAATTAACGTCACACTGGAGCAACACAACGGGCTATTGGTGACGGTCCGGGATCAATCCCAAAGGGAAAGATCCGAGGACAACACCACGTAATTTTGAACCACGGTCAAATGACGACCGGGTTGGAAGGAAAACTGTCTAGCGAGCTGTGGGTTGCGTGTTCGAATCCAATCAAAGACCGTGTTCGAAGGGGGCTGGTGTACGGTAAATCTGCCATGGCCCCAAATATCCTCACGTTAGCATGGTGTGGAAGTTTGGAGAGTGGGGTGCCAGCTCAGGTGTGACCTTGTCATCTGACTGTGATTCAAAATTATGTGATGTCCTCGG
This sequence comes from Meta bourneti, assembly GCA_933210815.1. Taxonomy (NCBI): domain Eukaryota; kingdom Metazoa; phylum Arthropoda; class Arachnida; order Araneae; family Tetragnathidae; genus Meta; species Meta bourneti. The sequence goes on from OW119933.1 coordinate 85,185,188, forward strand.
ATCTTTCCCTTCGGGGGTCGATCCCGAACTGTCGTCAATACCTCGTTGTGTTGCTCCAGTGCGACGTGAATTACCTACCCGCATTCCTACGTTATCTGATTTTCTTTGGTCTTAATTATAGGTATTGGTATTTTCAATTAAGTCACACTGGAGCAACACAACGGGCTATTGGTGACGGTCCGGGATCAACTCCAGAGGGAAAGATCCGAGGACAACACCACGTAATTTTGAACCACGGTCAGATGACGAGGCAACACCTGAGCTGGCACCCCACCCTCCAAACTTCCACACCACGCCAACGTGAGGACATTTGAGGCCACGACAGATTTAACGTGCACCAGCCCCCTTTGTACACGACGGTGTTTGACTGGATTCGAACTCGCAACCCTTCGGTTGCTAGTCCGTTACTCTTCCAACCGGGCCACCGCGGCCCCTTAATTATCGGACCTTCGCATCCTTTGTAACCAATCTTGTCAGATTTGTTATTACCCAAGCAATAATATAGATAATCCATTTTTAAACTTCAAACCATTCTTTTAAAAGCACGAAATAAAACGCTCAAAATTTGAATTTAGAAATGTGTCTAAAGCTCCCTATGTTAGCAGAAGCATAAACTAAGGTGACATCAGGTTAATTTATATTTCGAAAAACTGACTTCACGATCAAGATATAACCACCGCACCTTTTACAAACGAAAACCCCTCTCCAAACTCAGAACCCACCAAACAGGATATTTGGTGCGACGACAGATTTAATGTGCACCAATCCCCACGTACACGACGGTCTTTGATTCTATCGAGTTTATACTCATAACCATCTGGTTGCTAATCTGCTGTCCTATCAATTGGGATACCGCTGCCCATTGCTGTTTAAGAAATGTGGCATTTGAGGAAATTACGAACTTAACCATATCCTTTAAAACACTTAATTTCAAATTTGTAAGTGGCTCTGTAGAGGACACGGTTGCTCAGTTTTAAGAGTAACGGATTAGCAAACAGAGGGTTACAAGTTTGAAACTATGTCCAAAAACGACCGTCTTGTACACGAGGGCTGGTGCCAGTTAAATCTGTCATGGCCTCATATCCTCACCTTGACGTGATGTTGAAGTTTGGAGAGTGGGGTGTGTGTGTGTGTGTGCCAGCTCTGTTTTCCTCGTCATCAGACCGTGGTTCAAAATTACATGGTGTTGTCCTCGAATCTTTGGGATTGATCCCTACCGTTACCAATAGCCCGCTGTGTCTCCAGTGTGACGTTAATTGAAAATACCTACAATGCCTTATGTAGTTTAATATAAATCTCAACCGCGCTTTTTCCTTTGTATTTCAGGGCCGCGGTGGCCCGGTTGGAAGAGTAACGAACTAGCAACCGAAGGGTTGCGAGTTCGAATCCAGCCAAAACACCGTCGTGTACAAAGGGGGCTGGTGCACGTTAAATCTGTCGTGGCCTCAAATGTCCTCACGTTGGCGTGGTGTGGAAGTTTGGAGAGTGGGGTGCCAGCTCAGGTGTTGCCTCGTCATCTGACCGTGGTTCAAAATTACGTGGTGCTGTCCTCGGATCTTTCCCTTTGGGATTGATCCCGGACCGTCACCAATAGCCCGTTGTGTTGCTCCAGTGTGACGTTAATTGAAATACCCCCCATACCCTTTGTATTTCAGGGCCGCGGTGGCCCGGTTGGAAGAGTAACGAACTAGCAACCGAAGGGTTGCGAGTTCGAATCCAGCCAAAACACCGTCGTGTACAAAGGGGGCTGGTGCACGTTAAATCTGTCGTGGCCTCAAATGTCCTCACGTTGGCGTGGTGTGGAAGTTTGGAGAGTGGGGTGCCAGCTCAGGTGTTGCCTCGTCATCTGACCATGGTTCAAAATTACGTGGTGTTGTCCTCGGATCTTTCCCTTTGGGATTGATCCCAGACCGTCACCAATAGCCCGTTGTGTTGCTCCAGTGTGACGTTAATTGAAGTCGTCCAACAAATATTCCAGTTCGAAACAGAATAAGCATCACACTTGTAGATACGAGTATGTTGAATATTTTACAAATAATATATCTGCTAAATGGTAGAATATTTTGATTCTTTCCTCAATCATTTAATTTAGTACCAAAGTCTTAGTTTCAAATTAGAATCATAACTTCGCTGCATGTTGTTAGGCGTTTACCAGAGACCTGCAAACTGAAAAATATCTATCTTCAAATGGTAAGTTCTCAGAATTCATAGTCAGTACAAAATATAACATTTATGTCGAAGAATACAAAAATTTCAATACAGGCAAACCTAATCATACAACAGTTAGTCGGAATTGAGATTGCCTTATCTTATACACAGCAATTAAACTCCTCATCATCTCTCCCAGACGAGTAGGCTGGGGCACATTACATGGTCACGGAACCACGGTCAGATGACCTCTTCATCTGACTGGATTTCAAAATCAGGTGTTGTCCTCGATTCTTTCCCTTCACGATTGATCCCGGACCGTCGCCAATAGCCCTTGTGTTGCTTCAGTGCGACGTTAATTAACCTACCTTGAGAAAAGAAAGTTTTCTGTGACATACTCGGTCTGGGTAGGACACGGTCAGATGACGATGTCGCACCTGAACCGGCAATCCACTCTCCAAACTTCCACACCACGCCAAAGTGAGGACACTTGAGGTCACGACACATTTAACGTGCACCAGCCCCCTTTGTTCACGACTGTCTTTGGTTCGATTCGAACGCGCAACCCTCCGGTTGATAATCCTTTGCTATTCCAACCTGGCGACCACTGGCCTTGCTTTTCTCAAATAACGATAGGCCGCGGTGGCCCGGTTGGAAGAGTAACGAACTAGCAACCGAAGGGTTGCGAGTTCGAATCCAGCCAAACACCGTCGTGTACAAAGGGGGCTGGTGCACGTTAAATCTGTCGTGGCCTCAAATGTCCTCACGTTGGCGTGGTGTGGAAGTTTGGAGAGTGGGGTGCCAGCTCAGGTGTTGCCTCGTCATCTGACCGTGGTTCAAAATTACGTGGTGTTGTCCTCGGATCTTTCCCTTTGGGATTGATCCCGGACCGTCACCAATAGCCCATTGTGTTGCTCCAGTGTGACGTTAATTGAAATACCCAAATACCCAAATAACGATACAATGAAAATTCTAAGATAAGTGCATAAAATACCATACTTTATCACATATGAATTTAAAAACCTATGAAGTAAGAAATATTGCATTTCTCTTTTGTACATATAACCGGAGAGAATGTGCGAAATCTTCCTTGAATGCGTATTAGGTAGGTAAGTGAATTAGTCGCGCGGTAGCAACACAATGGACTATTGGCGATGGTCCGGAATCATTCCGAAGGCAAAGATCTAAAAATGTGTAGTGAGAATTTACTTGGTTGGTTCGTTGATTTGGGTTTTATGGGGGGTATTTCAATTAACGTCACACTGGAGCAACACAACGGGCTATTGGTGATGGTCCGGGATCAATCCCAAAGGGAAAGATCCGAGGACAATACCACGTAATTTTGAACCACGGTCAGATGACGAGGCAACACCTGAGCTGGCACCCCACTCTCCAAACTTCCACACCACGCCAACGTGAGGACATTTGAGGCCACGACAGATTTAACGTGCACCAGCCCCCTTTGTACACGACGGTGTTTGGCTGGATTCGAACTCGCAACCCTTCGGTTGGTAGTTCATTACTCTTCCAACCGGGCCACCGCGGCCCTTTGGGTTTTATGGCGCAAGGCTCAATTGCAGACAGCCAAAATTCGACCCAGTAATATGAATAAAATTTTTAAAATCTATCCATCAATAGAGGTAGATTGAAAATAAGTAGGGGGGTTGAGTATTTCAATTAACGTCACACTGGAGCAACACAATGGGCTATTGGTGACGGTCCGGGATCAATCCCAAAGGGAAAGATCCGAGGACAACACCACGTAATTTTGAACCACGTGAAAATAAGTAGGTTCGTTACTTAAAAATATTTTGATTATAAAAAAATCATAGCATTTTAATACTGAATTATACATTTGGGTATTTGGGTATTTGGGTATTTCAATTAACGTCACACTGGAGCAACACAATATGAATTATACAAATAATTGGGTATTTGGGTATTTCAATTAACGTCACACTGGAGCAACACAATGGGCTATTGGTGACGGTCCGGGATCAATCCCAAAGGGAAAGATCCGAGGACAACACCACGTAATTTTGAACCACGGTCAGATGACGAGGCAACACCTGAGCTGGCACCCCACTCTCCAAACTTCCACACCACGCCAACGTGAGGACATTTGGGGGGGGGGTATTTCAATTAACGTCACACTGGAGCAACACAACGGGCTATTGGTGACGGTCCGGGATCAATCCCAAAGGGAAAGATCCGAGGACAACACCACGTAATTTTGAACCATGGTCAGATGACGAGGCAACACCTGAGCTGGCACCCCACTCTCCAAACTTCCACACCACGCCAACGTGAGGACATTTGAGGCCACGACAGATTTAACGTGCACCAGCCCCCTTTGTACACGACGGTGTTTGGCTGGATTCGAACTCGCAACCCTTCGGTTGGTAGTTCATTACTCTTCCAACCGGGCCACCGCGGCCCTTTGGGTTTTATGGCGCAAGGCTCAATTGCAGACAGCCAAAATTCGACCCAGTAATATGAATAAAATTTTTAAAATCTATCCATCAATAGAGGGGGGGAGGAGGGGGGGGGAATTTCAATTAACGTCACACTGGAGCAACACAATGGGCTATTGGTGACGGTCCGGGATCAATCCCAAAGGGAAAGATCCGAGGACAACACCACGTAATTTTGAACCACGTGAAAATATTTTTATTTTTATTTTATTTTTATTTCAATTAACGTCACACTGGAGCAACACAACGGGCTATTGGTGACGGTCCGGGATCAATCCCAAAGGGAAAGATCCGAGGACAACACCACGTAATTTTGAACCACGGTCAGATGACGAGGCAACACCTGAGCTGGCACCCCACTCTCCAAACTTCCACACCACGCCAACGTGAGGACATTTGAGGCCACGACAGATTTAACGTGCACCAGCCCCCTTTGTACACGACGGTGTTTGGCTGGATTCGAACTCGCAACCCTTCGGTTGCTAGTCCGTTACTCTTCCAACCGGGCCACCGCGGCCCTACGTGAAAATAAGTAGGTTCGTTACTTAAAAATATTTTGATTATAAAAAAATCATAGCATTTTAATACTGAATTATACAAATAAACACGAAAAAGTACAGGGGGTTATTTCAATTAACGTCACACTGGAGCAACACAACGGGCTATTGGTGACGGTCCGGGATCAATCCCAAAGGGAAAGATCCGAGGACAATACCACGTAATTTTGAACCACGGTCAGATGACGAGGCAACACCTGAGCTGGCACCCCACTCTCCAAACTTCCACACCACGCCAACGTGAGGACATTTGAGGCTACGACAGATTTAACGTGCACCAACCCCCTTTGTACACGACGGTGTTTGGCTGGATTCGAACTCGCAACCCTTCGGTTGGTAGTTCGTTACTCTTCCAACCGGGCCACCGCGGCCCTTTGGGTTTTATGGCGCAAGGCTCAATTGCAGACAGCCAAAATTCGGTATTTTGGTATTTGGTATTTTCAATTAACGTCACACTGGAGCAACACAACGGGCTATTGGTGACGGTCCGGGATCAATCCCAGAGGGAAAGTCCGAGGACAACACCACGTAATTTTGAACCGCGGTCAGATGACGAGGCAACACCTGAGCTGGCACCCCACTCTCCAAACTTCCACACCACGCCAACGTGAGGACATTTGAGGCCACGACAGATTTAACGTGCACCAGCCCCCTTTGTACACGACGGTGTTTGGCTGGATTCGAACTCGCAACCCTTCGGTTGCTAGTCCGTTACTCTTCCAACCGGGCCACCGCGGCCCTTTGGGTTTTATGGCGCAAGGCTCAATTGCAGACAGCCAAAATTCGACCCAGTAATATGAATAAAATTTTTAAAATCTATCCATCAATAGAGGTAGATTGAAAATAAGTAGGTTCGTTACTTAAAAATATTTTGATTATAAAAAAATCATAGCATTTTAATACTGAATTATACAAATAAATACGAAAAAGTACAGGGGGTTATTTCAATTAACGTCACACTGGAGCAACACAACGGGCTATTGGTGACGGTCCGGGATCAATCCCAAAGGGAAAGATCCGAGGACTTGAACCACCGAAAAAGTATAGGATCATCCTCGTTATGAACATAGAAATAAAAAGTATTAATGGAGTGAAATGGAGTTTAAAAAACATGAAAGAAAAAAATTAGATGGAATGCAAAAATTTTGTTTTGTAAAAATTTAAATAGGTTTGGGTGGGATTTTCCCCAACCAAATCTGTAAGTTGAAATTGTGTTATTAAAAATACTGGCGATGATGATTAAAAAAGGACAATCAATTAAAATATGGCGATTGGTAAAAGGAATTACACGGGCGCTAATAGATGAGGCCTGAGAGTAAAACGCGTTTATCTGACGCGTAGTCGAGTTAAAAGTAGATCAGTGTCGTACAGGAAAGATAGTCCATAATGAAATGATTGGACGGATGCTGCGGAGCTTATTGTGACTGCAGGGTCCAATCGTTGCGCCAATCGTTCCACACGATGTCCCGGACAACTTGTCTGCGATCATCGTATGGAACGGAATATTTAGGAGTCACGGAATTTTTGGCTGCAGCATCAGCCAATTAGTTTCCAACAATTCCGACGTGTCCCGGTATCCTACAAGAAGCGATATCGTAGCCACGATGGTTTAGTTTCTCGTGAATTCTAGTTATAGCATCTGCCAGAGGATGTTTCTGACTCTCCGTTTTTAAAGTTTCTAAAACCCTTTTGAATCAGTGCAAATGATACAATTTTCAACAGGTAGACTAGAAATATATTTTAAGGCTTTGTGTATTGTTGAACATTCTACTGTAAAAATTGAAACAAAGGATGATAATGAGAAACTAAAAGTTATTCCAAAAACAAGAGAGCAGCCTGTATAATTAAAAGATTTAGAACCATCAGTGTATATGGCTGCGTGATCTTTAAAATGTCTGTGGGAGATTAAATTTGGCGATAAATAATTGAGTTGGTATTAGACTTTTCATAGCCACTGAATGGTTGCAGAAATTAGAAGTTCGGAGGTCGCCAGGGTGAAAATGAAAAAGGAAGTCGTTTAGCGACTGATGTGGATTTAAGAGGGCTGTCCCTCAGGGCATTCCTCATGTGTAACTCAGGAATTTACTTGACGTTAAGGAAACGTATATAAATAGCTATAGTTTGATCGTCTTTAATAAAATGATACAAACAGTAAAAAACAATAAATGAATCGTGACTAATTCAATACATTTTTCATTAAGTTCGTCATACAAGAAAACAATCACAACAAAAATATTTCTGTGGTAGAGTTATGGCACAAGGGACATATATGGCAAATCTATGCCACCTTCGACGAGATAGTAATGAGATATCTCGTCTTTATCAAAATTCGAAATAAATTAATGCCGAGTTATCCCGTCATTATATTTCTGATTTTTTGATGATCACGAGATAAAGATCTGCTTAGTTTTATTCTCGTCCATCAAGATATGGTTCAATTTGATAATGACAAGATATTTGGATTGGATAACCAACAGGAGGGTAAACCTATCAGTTCTAATTATTCTTGTTTTTCTGATTTTACTCAGGTTTTTATAAATGAAAAAAGAATTGATTTTTATCTAAAGATTGAGGGGAGAATAGAGAGTCCACACACACACAGTTGAAAGATTTGCGAATTCACAGACGGAGGATTTCAATTTAATACGCCCATAGACCGTCGTAATAGCTCATTGTGTTGGTCCAGTGAGTCGCTAATTATCTACCTACCAAAAACTGTCTTGTAAGTAGGTTTGTTAATTAATTAATGTGGCACTGGAGCAACAGAAGGGGTTTTTGTTAATGGTACGGATCATTCCCCAAGTGAAAGATTAAAAGAAAACACGGCCGCGGAAGCCCTGTTGGAAGAGTAAAGGATTAGCAAACGGAGGGTTGCAAGTTCGAATTCAACCAAAGACCGTCGTGTAGAAAGGTGGCTGGTGCATGTTAAATCTGTCGTGGCCTCAAATTTCCTCACGTTGGTGTGGTGTGGAAGCTTCCACACCTCGCCAACGTTCGAAAATGTGAGGCCATGATATATTCAGCATAAACCCACGACCAAATTAAAACCATGAACTAGCTGCCATGTACATGACGGTCTTTGGTTTGTTTGTATTTATGGCGAAGATCCATATTTGCCCATGTTGCGCCCGGCACAAGATATACACAATATCAAGTAATAGCAACACAATGAAAGTTTTACTGACACAGAAAGAGAGAAATACACCTGACAGGAATCGAACCTGCCCCGCCTACAACTTGAAGGTGGGTATACCCACTGAGCCACGACGGCCCCGGTCTTTGGTCGGTACGAATTTCGAACTCGCAACCCTCCGGTTGCAAATCCGTTAACTTTCTGGTTGGAAACTCCGTTTGGACACCGCAACCCGCTTTCGCTTCTGATTTCTTCATTTGATAAATAATCCTTACCAAAAGAACCTTACCCGACTAAATAAACTTTGAATACTTTCACAAAATCACGATTGTTAGATCGTCCGTGCTTTGGGATGTTGATTCGTGTTAAAGGACATATCACTCAAACAATTATTTTGCCCTAGGTCCATGCACACTGCGGTACTGCAACTTTTCAAAATTCCGTTTAAATAAACTTACATTCAAATCAGTAAACATATCATCATGGTACTCTTTTAAATTTTCACTTACAACTCTAAAGTTAATAAAAAATATTGCATTCTCTCCTTGGGAATGGTATTTCTCAAGGGTGGAATGCATTAAGCATTCATGTCTTCTTTGTGAGGGGTGATTCCATACACAACCATTACAATAATACAAATCTTGTACATGCCGCATTAGTTCATTGAAAACAATTTTAAAAAAGTTTTCTTTTAAAAGTTCAGAATCATTGGCACTAACTTTACGACAGTTCTTTTTCAAATATTTCGGTAAAGCTTCGCACAAAATAGTGAGAGTCACACACTCTTTAATGTCCTCGCAATGGGCTAGAAACTGCTGCATATGCTCTTGTGAAAGTTTAAGAAATAGTTTCTTAAAATTGAAGCCACCATCACCTCTGGTAAAAATTTGATGTAGAACACATTCTTGATTGGATGAAAAAACTGCCAGTTGGTTGTTGCAAATTTGTGAACTCGAGGCGTACACGAAATTAAAATTTCACATTTTAGAGGTGAATTCATTAAACGTAGCTGATGTCATTTCAAGCACTTTTGCATTCATCGTATCCACAATCAGTATTCTCACTCCTCTGTCACTTTCATGAACGTCCACACTCAGGAAGGGGTTGATGCGCCATTGTCGAACAGTTCTCTCTTCGCTGAGTTTTCGCTTCTTAGCAGAGAGTTCGCCTTGTGGAAATTTCTTGCAAAAAGTTAGGTTGGAACCGCTATCCATAACAACTGAAGTAACGTTTAAGCCTTCTTCGGAAAACACTTCAGAATTCATTTTCAGGAGCGAAAGCAAACTCGACTTCTCTAACCAAGCAGCAAGCATAGAATGAAGTTTTCAGACTGGATTTAGTATCATATTCTAGCCTATCAGTGATGACATCACCAGCTCTATGGAACTGATATCATTCCTTAGCCTATGAGACATGTGATCACTATATCCAGATAAGGCTACTTGAAAGCAGAAACGTTCATTTTCACTGCTATTATCATACAGCGAGGACGTATATCTCACTAGTTAGTAATTTTTAAATTATGGAGAATCAAGTATCTACACAAGACTTTGATGCCTCTAATGAAGTAAGTACAGTTAAAATACCTAATATATACTACTTCTTAAAATGAATACATTAGACTTTATGAATTATTTCAACGACTTTACTAAGAAATAAATGTAATTCTTTTAAACTCTAGTTTGTTGATTTTGGCATTCCAATGGAGGAGCTGAAGGAAATACTTAATGTTGCCGAAATGCAATCAGAATGGCGTGAAAGTGATCCTGTTTGGGATGAAGAGCCTAGCACTTCTGCTGGTCGACGAGAGGCTATATCCCCTGAAAGAACGCCAGCATCTACGAGCATGCAGATGCGTAGCCAACACATAGTGAGTGCATTTTCTTCTATAATATTTTGTTTCATATATCTGCCTTGTCACGCCAGTGTTAAGGCAAATACACATTTTATTTACTTGTTCTTTGGAATGAATGCATATTTAATCCGTATAATCCATATTTAATCCATACGTCTATTCTTAATACTGCTAAACTTCCTTGTCAAGTCAGAGTTAAGACAATTAGACATTTACTCATTCTTTTGAATGAATGCACATTTAATCCGTATAATCCATATGTGCTATTTTTAATATTGCTGAACATCCTTGCATTGGAAAAGCACGATTTAACATGAGTACATATTTTTTTTTTAGATTTGCCCTACGTGCTCAAAAACTTTTACGAGGAAAGACAATCTTGCTAGTCATATGAAAATTCATTCGAATGAAAAACTCTTTATTTGTGAAGTCTGTGATAAAGCATTTGCACGAAATTATCATTTGAAAAGGCATCTGAAAGTCCATTCCCAGGGAAATATTTTAAAGTGTAACATCTGCGGCAAAACATTTAAATGTAAAAAATATTTCTCCGCACATATGAGAAAACATGAGGTCGTGGAGGCACAATATATTTGCCAAAAGTGCGGTCAGTCTTTTACAAGTACTCAAAATCTCAATCAACACATGAAAGTGAGTCATCCCGAAAGTCCACTCACAAGTGTTAAGCGAAAAGTCACATCACCCCCAGTGAGAAGTTCTAAGCGCGTTAAAAAGGAAGTAGCAGCACTCAATACTTTTATTTCCACCTTTTTTGAACCCTCAGAGGAAGCTAGAGGAGATTTCTTTATGTTTTTTGATGTATTGGCTCCACAACTACATTCAAAATTACATGATGAAATTCAAGATAAAATCTCAATCAAATGGTACGGAGTTGTGAAAGTTTCACTCAAACGAATGACAGAAGATGGAGAAGAAGAACGAGCAACTCCTTATTTTAGGAGTGATGTTTTTATTGATTTAGTTGGCGATACGGTGAACGATCATGTTCAAGAAGCCTTTGCCAAAATTTTAAAATCGTTTGATGAGTTTGTTCAACGTGGATCAGGGTGGACTCTTGAAAACATTGAGCACTTTGAGCTATGCTTAGCCAAATACCGTCCATTAAGTGCTAGCAGCTATATTCCTTTGCCTAAAAAGTTAGCAGATAAAAAGGCCGTTCTCAATATACAGAATGAAGATAACAAATGCTTAGTCTGGTGCCTTATTGCACATAAATTGAACTTCCAGCACGATAGTTATCGAGTGTCGCATTACATTCCCTATGAGCATGAAATTAAGTTAAATGAAATCGAGTGTCCCGTACCTTTATCAAAAATTCACATTGTGGAACGTCTTAATGATTTGCGTATTAATGTCTTTGGCTATGAAGAAAAAGAAGTGTTCCCTCTCTATATTTCTAAGCGTTCCAACCCAGAGTGCATTAACTTACTTCTTATCAGCAATGAAGTGACTCAACACTATTGTCTGATAAGGAACATGTCCAGACTTCTTGGGGACTTAACGAAACATAATGGTATGGCGCATTATTGTTTCCGATGCTTACACAGATTCACAAAAGAAGAAACTTTGCTACAACATCTCCAGTATTGTAACCAACACCCCCCTCAACATATTAAAATGCCCGAAGAGGGGCATAATTTCATCACGTTTAAAAATATTCATTACCAACACCCTATTCCATATATCATCTACGCCGATTTCGAATCACTCATTGTGAATGAGGTGCACACACAAAGTAAATCAAACACTGAAGCTATCGCTCACCATGAGGCCTGTGGATATGCATATATAATAATTGGTCCAGATGGTAGAAGCATGAAGCCTATTTCTATATATCGGGGGCCTAATGCTGTGCAGCACTTTTTGAAAAAGATCTTGGAGGAAAAAGAGGAACTTGTAAAGAAATTAACTTTCATTGTCCCCATTACTATGACTCCTCAAGACGAATTAGATTTTCAGTCCGCAACGCATTGCTCTATCTGCAAAATGTTTCTACACGCAGATAGGGTTAGAGACCACAATCACCAAACAGGTCAATATAGATCTGCACTGCACTCTAAGTGCAATCTTAAATTTCGAATGTCTAAGAAAATTCCTATCGTATTTCATAATTTGAAAAACTATGATGGGCATCTCATCATGCAGCAAATAGGAAAACTTAAGGACTATGATATCTCGGTAGTGCCTACAACAATGGAAAAATATATAACCTTTTCCTTATCAAAACAATATGAAAAATTTAAAGTGTCGCTTAACTTCATAGATAGTTTCCAGTTCTTGAGCACATCTCTTGAAAAATTAGTGCAGAATTTACCATTTGAAAAATTTAATATCTTGAAGGAAAACTTTTCAGAAGTTGACGTAAATCTGTTGCTGAGGAAGGGTGTATACCCTTACGAATACATGTCTTCTTTCGACAAATTTGAGGAAACTTCGCTGCCATCTATAAATGCATTCGCAAGTTCATTAACTGGAACAACGATCACTTGTGAAGACTATCAGCATGCGCAAACGGTATGGAGTAGTTTTAATTTAAGTAATATGGGCGAGTACCATGATTTATATGTAAAAAGTGACGTTCTCCAACTTGCTGATGTTTTCCAAAACTTTAGAAATTTATGTCAACAATACTATGAGTTGGATTGTGTGCACCTCTTCACAGCTCCGGGACTTGCATGGCAAAGCTGCTTGAAAATGACTGACCAACCACTAGAATTGTTCACAGACATAAACATGCACATGTTTGTGGAACAAGGAATTCGTGGGGGTATTTCTGTAATCACAAAGAGGTTTGCTCAGGCCAACAATAAATATATACCAAATTATAATGTCAACAAAATAAAAAAAACATATAATATACTTAGATTGTAATAATTTGTACGGAGCTTCGATGATAGAACCTCTACCTTATGGTGAATTTGAATGGATTTCATCCAATGTAACTCTAGACTGGATTCATTCAATACCTGACGACAGTTCTGAGGGTTTTATCCTTGAAGTTGATTTAAAGTATCCTTCAGAACTTCATGATCTACATAATGACTACCCCTTAGCTCCTGAGAAAATGGATATTCACTTTGAAGATCTCTCTTCATTTTCAAAAAAAGTTCTAAATGGAAAAAAATATGTGCCAACGCGAAAACTTGTACCTAATTTAAAAGATAAGAAGAACTATGTAGTATACTATAGAAACCTTCAATTTTATTTAAAACTAGGTCTTAAACTTGAAAAAATACATAAAATCTTAAAATTTAAACAGAAACCTTGGCTAAAAAAATATATTCAATTTAATACAGAACAGAGGAAAAATTCACGTTCAACTTTTGAGAAGGACTTTTTCAAGTTGATGAATAACAGTGTATATGGAAAAACGATGGAGAATATTAGAAATCGTGTAGATGTTCAATTAGTGAATGATGAGAAGAAAGCGCAAAAATTAGTTGCTGCCCCTACATTTAAAAGGTTTAAAATCTTTGATAACAACTTGGTTGGGGTGGAAAGGATGAAGAAATGCTTGACGCTAGACAAACCAATTTATGTTGGCTTTGTTATCCTTGAGCTCAGTAAGCTTCTAATGTATAATTTCCACTATAATATCATAAAGAAGGAATATGGTGAACGAGCAAATCTTCTCTTCACAGATACAGATTCACTCACTTATGAAGTTGAAACAGAAGACATTTACGAAGATATGGCTGCACATATGGATATATATGACACCTCAGACTACCCAAAAAATCATTTTTTACATAGCGAGGTGAACAAAAAGAAAATAGGCTGCTTCAAGGATGAACTAAATTCTAAACCCATCATAGAATTTATTGGCCTCCGTCCCAAAATGTATTCCATAATGTCTGAGCATATTGAGAAAAAGACAGCGAAGGGGGTTTCAAGATCAGTAGTGCAACTAAAAATAAAGCATGACCACTATAAGAACTGCTTTGAAAATTTAAAACCCACGCGTGAGGTGCAACATCGAATTCAAAGTGAAAATCATCATTTGAAAACTGTTAAAGTGAATAAAATTGCACTCTGTGCCTTTGATGATAAGCGCTTTTTGTTGGATGACAATATCCATACATTGCACATGGACATCATAAAATTAATTTTAAAGAATAATATAAATAAATAAGGAAAATATAAGACTGCTGTCATTTACACTTACACTCAACAGAATTGAGGCGACAAGTTTATGTCTTGTCGGGTGGTTGGTGGGCTCAATTCTACAAAAAATATTAATATTGTTACTTCTTCCAGCACTAGATGGCGGTCGAGTCATTCAGCCTAAAATTTGAGAAAACCGCGTAAATCTATTTTATTTTATGTATCATACTATTTTCACTAAAGTACGTTTACTTGTTCAACCCCTCACTAGATGGCGCCACCAGTTATTTTGTAAAATCATTTATTAAAACCCCATACAATTATTCAAACCATTTTCTAAAAATAGAACATTCCTAGTATCTAGAAAAAATACAAGTCCGAGAGAGAGAGAGAGCAAACACTACATTAATTCACCATCTTAAGTAAACTCTCTTACAGCCTAACGGATAGCGCGCTTGACTTCGGATCCTATGGACCCGGGTTCGAATCCAAGAAACTCCTTTTTAATTAAAAATAATAGGGTTTCGAATTTCTCCACCAGATGGCGCCAGTAGTCACATTTATCACCATGGCAACATATCAATAACATGACGTCATCTTGTTCCTCCACCCACAAACGACGCCATCTTGAAACAACTCAACGCCTGCACGAAGTCGATGACAAAAAAAATTCCAAGTCCAAAATCTAACAAACAATACGTCACGTTATTCAGACACGCCCACTTCCTGTCACGTGGTGTGACGTCACTTGGCTCCGGTCACGTGGTATGACGTCATCCCCGGAACAGTCTTATCACCCCTGCCCAAATCTCACCTTCCCAATCTCTTCCTGCCCTTATGCGCCAGAACTCTCATTATCTATCTACTTCCGTCAACCACCTCAGAAGGCAATAAGAATCCACCTCCGACTGAAGAGAATAAGACCGCATCGGAGGATGTACACTGCTGGCCACCGTAAATGCAACACCCTGAAGGAAGCATGCAAATAATATGAAATTTACAACATGCATTAGCGGAGGTGAGATATGCAAATGATTAGAATTTCAGCGCAGACGCACATCACGCGCGCCTGTGGCGCCACTTCAAAGCGCTATTTAAGGCTTGGAGATTTCGACGATTTCAAGTACGGCAATTGTGTTTTTCTTGTGGTTTTTTCAAAAAAACGATCAATTATGCCTCGTAGAAAACAGCGATCATCTTTCGATCAAGTATCCGAGTTCGACAGAGGAAGGATAGTGGCCTACCGAGATTGTGGATTATCTTTCAGGGAAATCGGTAGTCGTGTTGGACGAAACCAAACAACTGTAATGCGGATATGTGATCGTTGGATGCAGGAGGGTACGACGGACCGACGTGTTCGATCGCATCCACCTCAGTGCACCACTTCACGTGATGACAGGCATATTGTGCGTATAGCAGTGACGGATCGCTCAGCCACATCACGAACCATAGCACAGCACATTCAGTCTGTACCGCATCATCCAGTGTCTGCGCGTACCATTCGACGCCGTTTACAGCAGAGTGGTCTGTCCGCAAGACGTCCATTGCTTCGTCTACCCTTGACGCAGAACCACAGACGTTTCCGCCGCCAATGGTGCGATGAAAGAAGGATGTGGACGGCAGAATGGAATGAAATTGTCTTTACTGACGAGTCACGCTTCTGTCTGCAACACCACGATGGTCGGATTCGAGTCTGGAGACACCGTGGAGAGAGGATGCTGAACAGCTGCGTTATGCACCGCCACACTGGTCCTGCACCGGGTATTATGGTATGGGGCGGTATTGGATATCACTCTCGCACTCCTCTAGTACGCATTGCCGGTACTTTAAACAGCCAGCGCTACATCTCCGAGGTGTTGGAGCCAGTTGTCCTTCCTTACCTTCAGGGCTTGCCCACAGCCATATTTCAACAGGATAATGCGCGACCACACGTGGCACGCATTGTCCAAGGGTTCTTCGTCAATCGCCAGATTGAATTGCTTCCCTGGCCAGCTCGCTCTCCGGATCTTTCGCCGATAGAAAACATGTGGTCCATGGTTGCTCAACGATTGACCCAGAATACATCCCCAGCTGCCACACCAGATCAACTTTGGCAACGTGTGGAAGCTGCTTGGTCTGCTGTACCCCAAGAACACATCCAAAGTCTCTTTGAATCAATGCCGAGGCGTGTGGCAGCGGTGATCTCCAACAATGGCGGCTACTCTGGCTACTGATTTTGGCAGGAACCACACTTCACAGAAGTCTATAAATTTAATCATTTGATACTTGGTCAACATGTTATCTACAAAATAAATTTTGTTGTGATATCTCTTGTCTTTTTTGGTGTTGCAATTTGGGTGGCCAGCAGTGTATTTGCCAATGAAACGCTATCCGAACCAAAAGAAAGATTCCGTCGCGACTAAAATTCGTTATAACCAACGAGGTTCTGCAGCTGGTCCGAGTCGAGTACTGGGATCCTCGGACTATGGATCGCCTGTGAGCCTCAAAAGGAAATCACTCGAAACGAGGGAAAGCGAGTTCAGCGATTCAGAAAATTTGCTGACTGCAGATCCATTGGTTTGCATTTCGTCTGGCAGCGATAAACATGGTGACGCAAAAGAGCTTAGAGATGGTACCAAATTATCAGAATTTACACCGATCCCTGGAAAATCTTTGACAGATAAGAACTCATCGAATTCAGATAGTTCCAACCATGATTTGGGAGAACAAAAACAACAATCGAGACATGTGCAATTTGTGCGGAAAATCGTTTCGATTCAAAGGTAATTTAGAGGAACACCAGAGAAGACACGAGGGAAAAGCCCTTTCCATGTTCCTTTTGTGAAGAATATTTTTCTCAAAAGGAACATGCAGCATTTAAAGGCCCACGAACGGATTCACACTGGAGAGAAACCCTGCGATAAGCTCGATGTTTGATTAAAAGTTTCGTTTGTGGCAAAACTTTTAATCAAACATCGAGCTTAAAAAGCCACGAACGGATTCACACTGGAGATAGGCCTTAGGAGTTAATTTTGCAGACTTCAAACTTCTTCAAGCTTAGTTCGGCATTTGTATCCACAATAGACAACCTAAATGAGAAATTCGCAAAGAAATGTTTCGCAAATGGTATCTCTTGCACCGTCGCGCAGTGGGTATTCACGGAGATTGTCAAATTTTACAAAGGACAATTATAAATTTATGTATTTTAAAACTGACTGAAGACGAAAAAGTAAGACTGCTCTTCAAATCTTATTTAATTCAATTTTAAACAATTAGTGTATGGTTTCGTATGAGTATTGAATTGAATACTCAAATTTGTTGGCTTTATGAAATTTTAGTTCATAATTAGATTGAAAAGGACATTATGTAAATGATTCCAGTTGAACTTATACGACATTTCGATATTTTATATGTATATATACATGATTGTTTGATTTATAAATAAAATTTTAGAATGTTTTTGATAATTGTATTGTGCAAAGTAGGTAAGAACAGAATAGGTTAGAAATGTAATTTGATTTCTTAAAGTAAGTTAAAAAGTATCAAAATACTGCTTATTTCTAAACATCTTTTGCTTCTAAAATTTATCTACTCTTTTAAAAGAAAAATATTAGGGTGACCGACTTTCATCCATAAATTTTTTAGCGGCACGGAGTCACTTCGACAAATATTTATAGACGGACTGGCTCCTTAGATCGGCCCGGGAATGGTATACAGGATGATTCGAACTCATGGGACAAACTTCAAGGGTATTAGAGCACATTAAAACGGTCATTTTTTGAAAAACAATGAATGGGCACAAGTGACGCGTTTACATGCAAACACAAGAATTCCTATGTAAACGACGGTCTTTGGTTGGATTCGAACTCGAAACCCTCCGGTTTCTAATCCATTACTCTTCCAACCGGGCTACAGCGGCCCAATTTAATAACAGAATACACTTAACACTGACTTGGTCGTTGAAAGGCGATTCTGAACATGTTGATCGAACCAAAGACCGTCGTGTACAAAGGGGGCTGGTGCACGTTAAATCTGTCGTGGCCTCAAATGTCCACGTAGTGGAAGTTTGGAGAGTGGGGTTCCAGTTCAGGTGTCATCCTATTCAGTTAGGGTGAGGAGCTGTTGTGGGTCAGTGGGTATGCCCACTGCGCTAGCAATCTTCGAATTGTCGGCACAGGTTCGATCCCTGTCAGGTGCATTTCTCTCTTCTGTGACAATAAAACTTTCGTTGTGTGTCTATTACTTGATATTGTATGTCTTGTGTCTGGCGCAGCATAGCCAAATATGTTCCTTCCGTAATAAAATCCCTAAACCAATCAACCGACTTGTGTGCTTGGTCTCAAGGATTCGCTTAGAGCAGTCAATGAATGGACACTCATAAAGCAACCTTTTTACTCATACGGAAGAGAGAAGTACACCCAGGGAGGAATAGAACCTGGCCGGAATGGAACCCGAGCTGCCTATAGCTGCATAATTTTCTTCGTCCTCAGACCGAGTTGCAAAATTACGATGCTTTGTTCTTGACCTTTCATGGCAGTTGTAGCCCAATTGATAGAATAGTGGGATTAACAACTGGAGGGTTTCGAGTTCGAACTTCGATCCAACAAAAGACCGTCATATGTGTGGAGTCTAGTGCCTTTAAATCTATCGTCCCGTTACCAATAGCATCTTGTGTTGCTCCAGTGCGATGTTCATTAAGAGCCTACCTATCCGGACCGTCAATAGGCGACACATTTATGAATTAAATTTGTTTTGGTAGGTAGGTATTGTAATTAACATCACACTGGAGCAACACATCAGACTATTGGCTACGGTCTTGGATCAATCCCCCAAGAGAAAGATCCGAGGACAACACCAAGTAATTTTGAACCAGGGTCAGATTACAAGGTCACACCTAGCACCCCACTCTTCAAACTTCACACCACGCCAACGTGAGGACATTTGAGGCCCCGACAGATTTAACGTGCACCAGCTCCCTTAGTATAAGACGGTCTTTGGCTGGATCCGAACTTTCAACCACCCGATTGCTAGTCCGTCACTCTTCTAACCGGCTACCGCGGCCACTACCACGCCAATATGAAAAATTGTTTTGAATATCATAAGCAATTGCAACTGTAACTTGAATCGCATGTTTGTTGTGGTTACTCTCGAATGTTTTGATTTTAATATTTTAGTGAACATTTTAATAATTTGAAAACTTCTAGTTTCAAAAATCTCATAAAGAGCATTATAAATAAACCACAAGCTAGAGACAACTCGACTTCTCATGTCAATGGAAAAAATTTGATTTCTTTATTTCATTTGTCTAAAATCTAGATCAATTAGGAAGATTGGAGATAAAAGCATGATTCTGCAACTAAAAGTCTCAAGGAAACCAACCAAAACTTCAGTCTATCTACTATTAATGTGTGATAGTTTGTTCGTCTCAACCACAGCACGTTGAGATCTTAGAGAGGTGTGAAAATACGCAGAATAAACTGGGAAAGTTATTCCGCCCCTTTAAAATTTTCAAAAATTTAAATTTGAACATAAAATGTTAAAAAAGTTACCTGATTGGATAGGGTTCTGTGACGTCTCTGGCTGAATCCGTAACGCTTCCGTAGTGGTTTTTGCCTCAACCGTTTAATTATGTTATTTGCCAGACTTAATATTCGTGTTAAATTCGAGAAAAAACGTAGAAAATGTTCAAAATTCAATATACAGTACTTTTTCGTGTCTTACATTTTACTCTTTAAATAAACATTTAATACACTACTTTTTCGAGCCTTATATTTTACTTCTTTAAATAAGCATTTTTTTATAATTATTTCACATTCAATACCGAAAACTTGTACAACTCAACTCTTAAATCAATCGTAATTTGGAATGTCAAATTGTTTATTGCTGCCTTTTTATATCGATTGTTTTTTTTTGCGTTGTAATTGCTCTCTCTCTCTCTCTTTTTAACAATGCTAAAAAGAAAACCTTCCATAACAATGGATTCAGCTAAATATAAACTACGTGAAAGTTTCCACAATGAATCTAAGGAACAAGCTACCAATAGAAGACTTGGTCGAAGCTGAACGTCAGGGTGAAATTGGGAAATTTACATGAAGACTTGCAATGAGACGGCGAAAAATCTAATATGTCGTTTACTAACAATCAGTTATCCCGTGACACATTAAACCATAAAACTTTTAAATCCGAATAATGATAAATTTATAGAAATATATAACAGAATCTAAAGAAGGGCACGAAAAAGAGTAAAAAATCCAAGAGGGAGGTATTTACTAACACGTCCTCCGCAACGCCGGGCCATACAGCTAGTTTTTAAAATATGGTTTGATCTTCGAGATTTTGAGCAGATTACTGTTTAGCGAAATGTTTTCTCCCTTAATTGTTGAAAAATCTGACTTACTGGTGTTATATATATAGTTGGCGTAACCTTCAGTTATGTTTACTAGACTCCTGAACTAGATTGGATTCAGACTTAAGTGAACAACCTAATATATTCTTTCTGATGTGCAAGTCTTAGATTTTCTTACATGTCAAGCTAAAGTTTATTCCTGAAAGCAAAATTATGATAAAGTTAAGCTTTCTGTAAGTATTTTGATTTCTGTAGTTGACATTTTATCAATTTATGAAATGAAAATGTTGCACTATTTCTGTTTTAATTTATTTTTAACATTTATTGGGGTTCCCTATTGATATTTTTTTTTGGTCTTAAATTATCCCTTTGTGTAATAAAAATGTAGCCATAGAACTAAACCCAAAATATCAGTTGTTCATGTGCCTAATTATTTGTATGACTTCGATTTGAGCCCTATATTGTTCAATTGAAAATGCAAGTTGACTTGTTTTTTAATTTTTTTTAACTACTCTTAGATTTTTGAATCATTTCTATCTCTCATTTTTACAATTTGTCCAAGACTGAAAATTTTATATATTTTTAACAGTGAAGAACATGAAAGAATTGCTTTGGCTAATTTATTTGATATTCTTATCCCATGAAAAACGTAGTTCTTAATTCTGCCATGGGTTCTTGAAACTTCCTTTTTGCACTTTAGGTAAACTTTTGATTGAGAAAATGGACAATTGCAGATTGAGGTTTGGATCTGGGAGTGGCAAGTGACCAATGGACCAGTAGGCTGAAGATCATAGAAGTATTGTCAAATTTCATTTTTATCATGTAATGTATGAAACCATACAGTAACCTCTAAGTTTACGCTAAACATGTTAAGGTCAGTTTTCAAAAGTTGTATGTTGCCTTATTCTGTGTTGATGTAATTCATTTACTGATGCTTATGTTATATTCAGTTTAAATTAATAAATAAATTTTTACATTCCATTTTCCACATTGAAGTGCGTAAAACAGAACCTTGATTTTTCATGTGAATTTGCAAAAACTAGTGAACTGTTAAAAAATACAGCTATTCCATGAAATTACACTATTCAAATGTTTCGGATGATTATTATTTGTGTTAATAATTACTATTAATCAAGCATCAAAATTAATACGCAACTAAAATATAATTTTTTGGATTGCAGCCATTATGAGCTTGTGTTAATTTTTAAATTCATGTTCCCTGTTTCTTAGAATTTCAATGAAACACAATAATTTAAGTGTTCTGGTTATTATGAAGACACCAGAGCTTAATTCTTGTCCAGTCTTCCCATGATGGAGGGGAATTTAGATCAGCTTTTCATAAAATCGCTGTTTTTCACTTGTAATCCACTATCAGATGGTGATGTTTATTGAGATAGGGTGTGGGTCTGTTGTGCTGAGATAGCATACCCACTTCCCTAGCAACCTTCGAGTTGTAGGCGGCACAGGCTCGATTCTTGTCAGGTGCATTCTTCCCTGTGTGTATTTCTCTCTTCTGTGTCAGTAAAACTTTAACTGTGTGTATGTCTGTTTCTTGATATTGTATGTCTTGTGTCTGGTGCAGCATGGCCAAATATGGTACTTGTGCCACAAAACCCTAAAACAAACCAACCGACTTTTGTGCTTAATATCAAGGATTCGCTTATCAATCATCGTTAAGAAATGGACAAACACAAAGAACGATTTTTACTGACACAGAAGAGAGACGTACAACCAGGGAGAAATAGAACATGTGCTGCCCATAACTCCATAATTTTCTTCATCATACTAAGTTGCAAAATTAAGATGCTTTGTTCATGATCTTTCATAGCAGTTGTAGCCCAATTGATAGAATCGTGGGATTAGCAACTGGAGGGTTCCGAGTGCGAAACTCGATCCAACCAAAGACCTTCGTGTACATGGAGTCTGGTGCCTTTAAATCTGTGGTGGCCTGAAATGTCTTCACATTGGCATCGTATGGATATTTGGAGAGTGGGATACCAGCTCACGTGTTGACCTTGTCGTCTGACCGTATTTCAAAATAACTAGGTGTTGTGTGTGTGTCCTCGGACCTTTCCCTTGGGACTGATTCCGGGTCGTTGCCAATATCCTGTTGTATTGTTCCAGTGTAACATTAATTGAGTGCCTACCTACCAGGACCGTCAATAGCACTACACATTAAATTTGTTTTGGGTACTATAATGCTGTTTCAACTAAGTTTAATAGCATGTTTGTTATCTTGGTTACTCTTGAATGTTTTGATTTTAATCTTTTGTTGAACATTTTGAGAATAATTTGAAAGCTCATAGAGTTTTTTAAAATGTGGTTTCATCTTTTTGAGATATTGAGCATAGATTACTGTTTAGCGATACATTTTCTCCCTTAATTGTTGATAAATCTTACTGATTACTTGTGTTTTGAAGTTGGTGTTACCTACAGTTGTGTTCACTTGACTCCTGAACTAGTTTGGATAGACTGGATTCAGACTTAAGGGAACAACCTAATATATCCTTTTTGATATGCATGTCTTTTATATTTTTTACTGTACTTACATGGTGAGCTAAAGTTTATTTCTGTAAGCAAAATTATGGTAAAATTAAGCTTTCTGTAAGTATATTTTGATTTCAGTAGTTGATACATCAATTTATGAAAATGTTATACTATTTCTGTTTTAATTTATTTTTTGACATTTATTATGGTTCTCTATTCACATTATTTAAATACAAAAAGTCATAAATATTCCCCTTATGTGTAGTAAAAATGTGACCATAGAGCCACAGAACTAAACTCAAAACATCGTATTGTTCATGTGCCTAATTATGTATATGTACTTTCGTTTGTATGAATTTGATTTGAACCATATATTGCTCAATTAAAAATGCAAGTTGATTTGTTTCTTTAAATTTTTTACCTAGGTTTTTGAATCATTTGTCTTATTTTTACAATTTGTCCAAGAAAAATTTTGGGTTTGATCCCAGACTGTCACCAATAGCCCATTGTGTTACTCCAGTGCGATGTTAATTAAATACCTACCTACCAAAACTGAAAATATTAAATATTTTTAACAAATATGAAATTCTTTTCTAAAGAGCAAAATTGCTTTGACTCCTTTATTTATAATCTTATCCCATGAAAACCTGAACATCAAAAAGTAATTCTTAATTCTGTCATGTGTTCTTAAAACTTCTGTTTTGCACTTTAGGTGGAATTTTTAGACTTGATTGAGAAAATGGACAATGGTAGATTGAGATTTGGATCTGGGAATGGCAAATGACCAATAGACCAGTAGATCTTCATAGAAGTATTGTCAAATTTCATTTTTTATTATGTAATGTATGAAACACCATACAGGAACCCCTAAGCATATGCTAAACATGTTATGGTCAGTTTGCAAAAGCTGTAGTATGTTACTTTATTCTGTGTTGATGTAATTCACTTACTGGTCCTTAAGTGTTATATTCAGTTTAAACTAATAAATAAATTTTTTACATTCCATTTTCTACATTGAAGTGTGTAAAACAGTTTCCAAGAATAATTTAACAGTTTCTGTTTATTGCAAATGAAAGAGACAATATGAAGAATCTTGATTTTTCATGAGAAAAGAATGAACTGTTAAAATATGTAGCTATAGCATGAAATTATTTTATTCAAATGTTTGGGATGATCGTTACTTGTTAATTACTATTAATCAAGCATCAAAAATTAGTACTTAACTAAATTATAATTTTTTTATTGGGGCCATTATAAACTTGTGTTAATTTAATTCATGTTCCCTTTTTCTCAGAATTTCAATGAAACAATATTTTAAGTGTTCTGGTTATTCTGAAGACACCAGAGCTTAATTCTTGTCCTAATCTTCCCTTAATGTAGAGGAATTTAGATTAGCTTTTTATAAGATCAGGGTGTGAAAAAATCATGATTTTTTTTATAAAATCAAAAAGATCAGGTGTATTTGATTTCAATTAGATTTTTTTTAAATTTAAATCAGATTTTTAATATTTTAATTAATTCCTTGTCGGTACAAGTTTAAATTTATTGGACATAAGACATGCAAATTACAGTGCAGTTTCTAGATAGTTTTGATTCATTTAAACATTAATCCAGACAGATTCAAGTTTACCTACTGTTTCATATGTGGGAAGACCATCTGCTATCTTGGCGTGGAAGTTTGGAGAGTGGGGTGCCAGCTCAGGTGTTGTCTCGTCATCTGACCGTGGTTCAAAATTACGTGGTGTTGTCCTCGGATCTTTCCCTTTGGGATTGATCCCGGACCATCACCAATAGCCCATTGTGTTGCTCCAGTGTGACGTTAATTGAAATACCCCCATCTGCTCTCCAAAATTTAATTTTAAACGAAGCTCGGAAGGACCATTTTGACCATCACTAAAAACAGTGAAAATAAGAGAAAAAGATGTAAGCACTGCAGAAGTCAAACAATTACTATCTAATAAGTGCAATATACCTCTACATGCCAAATGTTTCAGACTTTCATGTTACTAAATGATAATTTTTTTATATCACTTTGGACTGACGTTGCGAAAACGCAACATTTTGTAACTCTTATTAAAATAAATATAATTTTCTGGAAACACCTTCATTGTGCTATTTATGTTCTAGTAAGTGTGAAAATTCAGTTTGGTGCAATTCCAACAGCGAAAATCAGGAGCGGTCTTTAATGGGTTAAGCTTCAGATAGCTTTGATGATCAAGATGATTGTTTCTCACCCCGATTTATGAAGTAGGACAATTCTGATTAGTTTTCCCAGTTCAAAAGATATTTCTATATTTTAACATGTTTTCACAACATAATGTGACACGTGCAAAATATATCTGCTTACTTAAATGTTACATTATTCTGTAATTGAATATTACATTTAAGCTGTATCATAATGTCTTTGTTTAAGATTTCATACTTATAGCAATACATTGTAATTGACCTGATGGCGTGTTCTACTGAATAGCTTGACTTTAATGAAAAAGCTTTTAGTAGTGCTTGCGTTTAGGTAAATTCTGCAACCAAATTGGTAAGTGAAAGATTTTTTATATAAAAACTGAATTATTTTGTTAGATAGTTTGGATAATTTATTTAATGTAGGATAATTTCTATAAAATTTGCAACAATTTTTAAACCCAATTTAATTTATTTTCTCAAAATCATTTTTAAGTCATAAATATAATCTATTTCATAAAAGTTTATGGTTAGCATGCCGTTTCCCCATTTTTTATTATTCCTATTTGTACTGGAAATAATCATAATTCTCTAACTACTTATATTGGTGATAGTATAAAGTTCCTTGTAATCATTTAAAGATTTGAATAAAACTGTTTTGTTTTTTATTTCATTTTTTGGTGTTTGATCGAAAATCGCTTAGAAAGCATAAATTCATAACCATAAAATTTATTTTTAATATATCTTGAAAGTATCAGTGATCTTAAATAATCCTCTAACATAACGACTTGGGCTGCAGTAGTCCTAGTTTACCTAGCTTGCGTTTAGGTAAATTCTGCAACTAATTGTGGTAAGTGAAAGATTTTATATAAAAACTGAAATAGTTTGCTTTAGAATAAGGCATAATCATATTCACCATTTCATAAAAGATGTTTATGGTTAGCATGCCATCTCCCATTTTCTCCTTCCTATTTGTACTGCAAATAATCATAATTCTTTAATTACTTATATTAGTGATGGTATAAAATTCCTTGAAACTATTTAAAGATTTGAATAAAACTGTTTTTTATTTTATTTCATTTTTTGGTGTTTGATCGAAAATCGCTTAGAGAGCATAAATTCATAACTAAAATTTATTTTTAATATATCTTGTTGAAAGTATCAGTGATCTTAATGATTCTCTAACATAATGACCTGGGCCATGGTAGCCTGGTTGGAAGAGTAACGTATTAGCAACCGGAGGGTTGTGGGTTCTAATTAAAAATTTATTTCAGAAAACATTTGTTTACGTTATCTGATCTTACGAGATATAAGTACTGAGGGGGGAAATCGAACCACTGCTCTTTATTCGAAAATTGGAAGCACCTAGTGTTAAATTAGTTTCCCAGACGTATTGATAATTTCCGAAATCATCCAACTATCTCGATGAAATGTTTTATTATTTTATCATTAAAGAATAAAAAGCTACTGAATGTTTCTTTTGTAAGCTAATTAATTCTAAGAGATAGATATCTTATGTAATATTAAGTCAATTATGAATAACAATCTGCATATATATGAATAGAAATCGAGAGAGAGTTGCACAATTTTTTCATCATAATAAATTCAAAATTCGCATATGGGGTAGTTTGGACAAATTTACTCTGCATAGTGATATTGTCATGCAAGGACATGCACCCTTAACTAGTCAAAGAAACTGCATGATGTATATATTTTAACTTAATGTATGATGTGTGTAGTTTGTACGACAAATAAATATTATATCGTCAAAAAGGAGATTCTCACATTTCTGAGGAGTCGCAGAATCCGCGGGTTGCAACTCCCTCGGCAGGTTCGATATTTTTCTGCAGTTGTACATACAAAATATAAACAAATACAAAAAAATTTGCTTTTTCCTCTCCAGCAAAACTTATTAATATAACTTTTTTCTTGAAATATATCTCCTAGAATGTTCATGACTATCCTTTGTAAAAATGTCCGTCTTACTTGCAATTGAAGAGATATTTCTGTATCACATTAACGTGCATTATTAGGAATGAAACCTAAACGCTTGAGATTTTAGAAGAAAAGGTGATTGAATATAGGCATTAATATAGAAGAGAGGTTTAAGGACAAAAGAATTAGTCCAGAAAGGAGAGAAAAAATTCTGAACACTTTCCAATGAGTAAAAGAAATTTAGTGGTAAAAAATAAATTTAAAACCATGAAAGGTATCTATTTTTGTGTACTTTAAACTAAATAAATATTCAGTTTTGATGTAAAGAAATTTTTGTGTCTGATAATTCATTAGGTGTTCCTTATTAGATACCATTTTTTCAAATCTTTGACTTTTACTATTTTATATAGCAATCTTTCGAATTTGAATGTACCGTATTATGTATCTTTAATCTATTTAATAGGTAATGGGCTTTTATGCAGCGTTTTTAATTATTTTTATAAGTAAGCACAAGTTTACAAATTTTAATTCTTAACAAATGTTTTGTAATTCACTCAAAGTCAAATTTTATTTAGGATATTTTAAAATTTCGCAACTTAATTTAATTGAAGACTTCATACATATCATCACAGTGGCTACTTTTTTCAGTGTGAGAAGTCAAATTAAAAAAGACCAATATTGAGATTTTATTTTCAATTAAGTAGTTGCATTGCTGATTTTTACTTGTCTCCAGTGAATTTTAAGGAAATGAATTTGAGAAAATCTCAAACTGTCTCTTAGACACTATCTGAGAAGTTGGCAATGTTGTTCGCTCTTTCCAAGAACATGAAAAGTTATGCCAATTAAAGAGTGGTGCCAACAACTGTCACGGAGACATGGGATGCGAACAATAAGTTTGTCAGAAGTAATAACACTATGGGTAAAATAATCATTTAAAAAACTCTTAACATCTTTAAAATATTTATGTTTGTAATTTAAAACTAATCATATTTTATTGATGCTAAGTTGCAATGCATTTAATGTACATCAGATGGTGAGAAAACATTTCTTTGTGTTTACAAAATTAATTATTGTACTGCTTCCTTCAATACAATTAATGTTTTACCATAGGTGAGAAATAGATATTGCGAGTATGCAGTACCATAATTTTTCATCTACTCCTGCAATGTTTCTAGATATATGTGTATTTAACTCCACAAAAGCTCTGCTTCCAGCGAGTGATCATGTAAAATTTTGAAACATCCTTGAGTAACCAACAAATTGGAGAGGCTGTCCTCATTGGCAATTGAAGGAACTGTCCTTAAATTATGATGAAACCTTTATTAAACTTGTCCTTGATCCTGACTGAGAAACCACAAATGATTCTGTAAAATTTGTATTTCAAATACGAAAATCAATGTGCACTCCATGTTAAAAGTGATATAAAACTAAATTTTGATGAATTCAGTTTACAAGGTTTCTTGCCAATTTATACAAGATTTGATAATACACCAGGATAAAAATCAAAATATTCCTAAAACTTTTAAGCTAGTGTTATAAGCTGTGATGTAAAACACACTCCACTCCCAGTATAATCAAGTTAGGTTCATTTTTGAGTTATTCATAAAGTCAATAATTAACTTAAAGTGTGATTTCATGTTTAAAACCATATACAGGGTCTCCTCGATTTACGACCGAGTTCCGTTCCGACTGACAGGTCATAAGTTGGATTTATATCTTTCAACACTATTTTCATTGAGATGGGTTGTAAAAATCATACATAAAACGCAAAAATTCAATCCATGTACGTATAATTATTGTACATGATATGAAAAATACATAATATGTACTCTTGTATCTTTTTGACCCTACCAATGTAGTTATCTTTATTTGCTTTTGGTGGTCGTAAGTCACATAGATCCTAAGAGAGGAGAAGGTGTATACCAAAAAGTAAATATCCATAATATTCATTCCATGACCAGTGATTATATAATTTTCATTTTGTTTACTTCATTTTATATTTCAGACTTTATTCTCTAAAGAGAAAGAAGCTGAATATCTGGAAGATATCAGTTGCCCAGTCATTGGCGAAAGAACACCCCTGAGCCACCTGATATTAGTTTTGCAAACTGCATGGGCAGAATGAGTGCAACACTTTTGCACCCTTCATAACATCGATAGATTTGTAATTAAATAAATTTAATGCAAAGAATTTCAGTTTTTCTGTACTAGTTTCATGATAAAATTTGCATGAAAACTTTCATAAGGTTATGTTTAATATAATTTAAAGTCCAATGCAGAAAAATAATGTTTTGAAACACTTAATTAAACAAAGTGAGTTTATTGACTAATTTTCTCTTAATGTTTCAGGTAAATATTTAAAAAAGCACATTACATGCATCATATTACAATTACATTTATTATAAATAAATTCTTCTCATCTGTTTTTACTTCACTTGCATTTTTTCCATCTATCCATTTTATGAATTGAAAATATTTGCTCAGTGAAAGGCATTCAATCCAAGTATTAAACATAAGTAACATAAATTTTCTTCGAATTTTAATAAGAAGTTTATATGAAACATTTAAATTTCGATACTCTTTTTAGTGGGCATCTTTGTCACCATTCTTTTACCCATTATCTTGTATATTTAATTATACCTATATCTTGAAATTTTATGACATTTCTGTTATCTGTCTTACAAGTATTGAACAAATACTTATGTAGAAAGGCCATCAAACTCACAGTCAATGACGAAGCAGTGGTACTCTGAAAAAATTTATTTTATGCTGATTAATTACAGTAGCAAGGGGTCTAGGGGGTTTTAACAAGAGATTTTAGGTAAATATCTAGGGACAGGGGGTGATGTTAGATGGACATTATAAACGAAAACAAGCTCCGAGGAGCGCAGCGCCACATGTCTTTACATGAACATTGGAGAAGCTTCGTTGAAAAAACGGGACACGTCGTTAACTCAGTCTCCAGTGCTGCCATCTGTGGGAAAAACTCCCTGTAATCTACAAGCGGATGGACACAGCAAGAATCCTAATGTTAAAACTTGGACGAAATTTCGAAGGTTAGCGCATGCGCATTGATTTTGTATGGGGAAAAATGCTTGAGGGAAGGATATTCGTGAAAATCTCGGCATGCATAAGTTTAACATTAGATATTGGTATTTTCAATTAACGTCACTGGAGCAACATAACGGGCTATTGGTGACAGTCCGGGATCAATCCCAAAGGGAAAGATCGAGGACAACACCATGTAATTTTGAACCACGGTCAGATGACGAGGCAACACCTGTGAGCTGGCACCCCACTCTCCAAACTTCCACACCACGCCAAAGTGAGGACATTTGAGACCATGACAGATTTAACGTGCACCAGCCCCCTTTGTACACGACGGTGTTTGGCTGGATTCGAACTCGTTACTCTTCCAACCGGGCCACCGTGGCCCCTGGATTTTTTGGTGTTATGTTCCATTATTAGGCGATATTCAAGCATTTTCTTAATCGTTTTACTCTTTGGTGTATGATCCGTTTTAGATAGTATTCATCTGTGTTTTTCTACTTTGTTTCATTACGAAGAGTTTTATTACATTAGGATTCCTGCTCTGGCTAATCTCACGCGGTATAGTTTATTTTTTCATCAAATTCGTTCGAGTATTTCAGCATCCTTTGGTTCATAATTTTGTAACATTTTAAATGTCATTTCTTTGGTACTTTGCTCTTAACTTAATTTTTATAACATTACGCTGCGTTTTGTATTTCCTGTTCTGCTATATATTTTCTTGTTTGCGAATCAACAAATCCGTAAATTTAATGTTTATCTTCGATATAAAATTTCGCTCATTGTATTTCATAATTTAATTGTATTCTTTAAATATAATTAAAGCAATTCATTTGATCTAATTTTGTAACTTGTATAAATTAAAAATAGCTTGACAATTTTCCCTGGGTTCTTCCTTTCCTTTCAAAAACAGCTTTCTTATGCTCAGATAAATATTTAAGGGGTTTTATTTTATTAATTTTGATTTGAAAGCATTACTTGATATAAATTAAGGGAGTATTGCTTGGTTATTAAGAGACTAGTCATTAGTTTTGATTTGTAGGCAGTCACTCCTTTTGTTGACATATGCAGCATGATTGAAATGAAGCTCCTGTGTGTTAAGCATGATAAAGCATGTTCGACCATACCAATTTATGTTGCCTTATCAGAAAGTGTGATGGCAGATTTGTGAAACTCAGTTGAATGTAAAATATGTTCCCCCAATTACATTTCCCTCCAAAAATTCTTTGGAGGAACACATCTAAAATAACTTCACTCAGAAAACTGAAGACTTTTTTCCATCAAAAAATTAATGGCTTGGAAAAGTGACTGAAAAAGAAATATTTTTCATGTTTGTAAAGAGCAGAGGAACAGCAAAAGTAAATGGGATTCTGCACCACTTATTTTTAGTGTTATTGTAATGGTCAATTTTCTACAGCATGGGAAAGAGAAGTATTAAGTTGATAGGTTCCAACAAATTAGTTCTACATATCCTATGATGAAATTCACTGAATAGCAGTGGTTTGTGTAAATCAATGTTGGTCATGATGACTTGGATAGAATGAACATTGGCAAGGAACATTGCTTTGAAGCTAGCAAATGGCATACCCATCACAATTCCATTTATCTCTTAACTCGCAATTTTTTCTTATAAGTGCAAAAACTACATTGGTTTTCAAATGTCCCTGCATTTACAAAACAAAATAGTTATTTATCTTATGCTGGCCAAGAGATGAGCAAATTGAGATTTTATTACCTGTACCAATAAGGTGTAGTTCTTTAGGAGTTGCATCAGGTGCCAGTTCTATATGCCAAAAAATGCATAATTAATGATTAAATATATCATTTTTCATTGCTATGAGGTAAGGTATCTTGCTGATGTAATTTTTCTTACTATGAACAGAAGAAAAGTATTTGTTTAATAATAAAATGACAAAATATTAATTTGAGTAATTCTTATTCATTTAATTACTAAGTGTGCAATAATTTATTCACAAGACTTTTCACTAGTCATTCCATGTTACTGATTAGTCCATGACCTCTCAGATTCTGATGAAACTTGGTTTATCTAATGACCTTACCTAGTTAGGAATGGAAAAAAGAACGAGAGGAAAACTTTTTCACCTTCTGTTCAAAAATCATTAAGCTTTGACTGTAATGAAAATTACTGTATCTTGATATTGTTACTGTCATTTCTCAGAAAACAGATATGATACATACCTGGACAATGTCTCACTTTAAATGGGTTTTAATTAACTAAAAGCATGATGCAAATTTAATTTATTTCTAATTTAAGTATTTCAAAAAGGGCAATTCAAAATTCTGATACAAATTACAAAATTATTTGGTCATTCACAATTTTAATGTTTTCGATAAGACACTGGGGTTATGAGCGAGTTACATGTATGGAGATAGCTTAAGCACAGTATGTAATGTTTCACAGAAGTCCTACTTTAAACAAGTTTAGAATAGTATAATACAAATTTAATTAACATATTACTAGTTTTATTTATTTATAGTGAAAAAACTCAATTTTCAACTAAAGCTTCAATTTTAAACATACATCTGAATAAGAGCTTATTTAAATTTATTTTCTTTTAAATAGTGCTGAAGACAAACTAGATTAGCTTTGAATGCAAATCTGACCAAAGCCAATTTATGACAGATATTTACCAAACTAAAAATTGGTTTTCAATTTCCTCAGTTATGTAGGATGTTTATGTAAGGACACCATTTTGTTTTGGAATAACTTTCAAATAAAACATTTCTAATTTCATTTTGTTTACTCAATTAATGACATTCATGGAATATGACATCGGCCAAATGACTGGCAGCACTGCAAATTCAGTCTTTCGATCACATGATTTCTTCGGGACATTTTCCTCTAAAGCATTTACTGGATTTGATTGTCATTTATTTAGGAAGCTGATGATTCTGGATGGCGAGTTTGAAGCTTCATCATGTGTTAGCAATTAAAGTATTTTATCAAAATGCATTGTCTATAGTGAAGAAAATTATAAAATTCCTTTAGATTGCATCATGTGCCTTGAAAGCAAACACGACGTAACAAAAAATTTCGAAACTGTTCTCTGCAAGATATGAAAAAGCCTGGCTGACCTCTTACAGCAAGTTCCCAAGAAAACATTGATACTGTATGATAAAGTGTTATTGAAAAATCGAGGGACCTCTGTTGACGTCGTACATAAGTAGGCTTTCTCAGAACACAGTATGGAAAATATTTGGATTTTCATCTTTACATTCGCCAATTAATGCAACTGCAAGAAAATCTAAATCACCTCTTTATCCATGCAGTCACTTGATCTGTCATATTCCATAAATAAGTAATTACTTCAGTAAACAAAATTCTATTTAAAATACATTTCAATCCAGAAAAATTACTTGAAGTTAACAACTTTGATTTTAACAATACTTGTACCATAGACAGCATTGGTAAACTTGAACAGTTATGAAATTGAGTATACTAAAAATATCAAGATAAATCTTTTAATGCAAATTGTAAGCAGCAACATTTACTATTTTCAGAAGATTGTTTTGAGACTGACATTGACTATTCTGACATTATGAAGGTAAACAAAAACAAATGTTACAGTTAGTGAAGATGTACTTCAATTCATTATACAAGAAAAACAAAGGATTGGTACATAAAAACTTTTATTTTCAATCAAATATACAATGTAACATCAAATATAAAGTAATTCATACTGTGCAAAAATTTATTTTTCTTTGATTTGATTAATTTTTAAAAATTATTATTCCAAAACTCAAGGAGAAAATTTTGCATGGCAAAACTTGACCATTGATTTTTTTAATCTAGAAACTTCTACTCTTTTATTTTCTTAATATCTTAAAAAAATTCATTTTTCAAAAATTAAAGGGACCATTTATTTTTGAAAAGGTTTGGTCATTTTAAAAATTACTTAACATTTGGTGATAACTGGTAATATTTTCGATAACAGTTGCTAAAATAACACTTAATTTAACAGCTACAAAAATAACAGCCCATTTATAAACAGACAGAAGGGCAAATTGTTATTTTAAGATAAATATACTTGATTTGTTCAAGAGTTTTCACTCCTTTGGAAAAACACCAGTCGTTTTCTATTAATTTTTCAATATTGTCCATAACTGATTTGCAATAACTTATATGTGTCGGATTGATACTCTACCTGATTATTATCTTTGTTTTGATATATTTGGTAAGTTGCGAATGGCAACAGTCTAGTTTTAGTTTGTGTTTTATGTACGCAGAGAAATGGCTTCTGAGTTCCTTTGTCGTATTTTTAGAGAGAAATAATACGTATTATTTACGCCATAAATGCTTCTGAGTGTTATTTTGTGATCTAAAGCAAAGAGTGTACATATTAGAGCTGTAAATAAACTGTTTTGTGTTATAAGGTGTTTTTATGGAACAATTGAGTACACCAACTATAATCTGAATACTTCTGATTCCGAAATTCAAAACGGAACATCTGGCGTCCGCGACAGGACTCGACTGCTGATTATTTGGGTGAGTTTTTGTTTTGTCTATCCTACTTCCTGAATTAATATGGAAGCGGCAAAGAAAAATAGAACTCAGCAGAGGAGACTGTTTAGTAAAGCATGTAATGAGTTTGATGCTGAAGAAGCAAACTTAGAAATTTCTGATAAAATACTTTTTCTGAAAGTTATTGAGGAGAAAGCTATGCTAATGGTGAATGCTGAAGAAAATGTTAAGCAGTTTCTTTTTTCTGCAAACATTGAAGATGATGTAA
This sequence comes from Meta bourneti, assembly GCA_933210815.1. Taxonomy (NCBI): domain Eukaryota; kingdom Metazoa; phylum Arthropoda; class Arachnida; order Araneae; family Tetragnathidae; genus Meta; species Meta bourneti. The sequence goes on from OW119933.1 coordinate 85,220,204, forward strand.
TAGAGAAAGAGATCGATGAATCTGAAAGTTATATAGACCGTTGGCGGTTGTTACAGTTTAAGTTGAAACAACTTTCGCTTTCAGAAAGAGAAGACGTTATTTCGAATTGTAGTGTTTCTCAGCAAAATACATTATTACGTTACCCTAAAATACAGTTACCTACATTTAATGGAGATTTAAGAAACTGGGTTAGATTTTGGGGTCAATTTGAGAAAGTCGATAAAGACCATAATTTAGATCCGCATGATAAGTTCTCATACCTATCCCAATGTATGGAGAAGGGAAGTGTTGCCGAAGAACTAATTAAAAGTTTTCCACCTGGGGGAAACAGTTATGAGAAAGCTATAGAACAATTGAAATTACGTTTTGGCAGAGAAGAACTACTTATACAGGTGTATGTTAGGGATCTTCTATCATTAGTTCTCCAAAAGCAGAATATGCCGAGAAAATCTTTGAGAAATCTTTATGATTTATTAGAAACAAAGCTCCGTGCGCTTGAGATATTAGGAGTAACTAGGGATAAATATGCGTCGATGCTTTTTCCACTTGTTGAGTCTGCTCTACCTGAGGAAACGCTTCTAGCGTGGGAACGATATAGATCTACAAGTCGTAGATCACACGATGAGGAAGATCAAAATACAACTAAAATTACTAAAAAGACTGATCTCGATTCAATTCTTGATTTTCTTCAAGATGAAGTACAGGCAGAGGAACGTATAATTCTAGCCTCACAAAACTTTGGAGTTGAAACCAAGCATAATTTTAAATTGTTCAAGGAGAAGAGGGCTGGAAATAATAAACGTAAATATGGGGACCCTCGTCAAATAGCTAGTGCGGCTGATCTTTTAACCTCTTCGAAGGAACAGAGACAGTGCATATTTTGCCACAATTTACACAATTCCACTGACTGTTTGAAGGTACGAAAAATGGCGATGAAAGATAGAGAGAATCTCGTAGAGAAATCAGGGTGCTGTTTTCTGTGCTTAAAACCAGGTCATCAAGTTCGTAAATGTTACTCAAAGGTAACTTGTTTGGGTTGTGGAAAAAGACATCATATTTTACTCTGTCATAGCATAAAGCAGCAAGCATTCTCACCTACCGGAAAAGAAACTGCAGAATTAGATAATGTTCCGAATGAGGATCAAGCACTTGCGAATGTGTCCCAAAGCCCTAGTGTTATGTTACTAACGTTAACGGTTTTAATCAGAGGTGATGGGAGAAAACGGAAAGCAAGAGCCATCATAGACTCTGCTTCACAGCACTCTTACATTTTAAAAAATACTGCTAAAGAAATGAAATATAAAAGGGAAGGCTGGGAATATCTTCAACATTCTCTGTTCGGTGGAGAAAATACAGGAGTGTGCAAGCATGATGTGTTTACTTTATATTTGACAAGTTGCGATGGGTCGTATAACTGTCATTTCAAAGTATTGAGTCAACCTGTTATCTGTGCAAGCGTTCCACCGACAATGCCTGCGATTCATTTAAAAGAGCTTACGGACTGTAGTATTCATGTGAGCGATGATTATAAAGGTCCTATTGAAATTTTAATAGGAGCCGATGTAGCTGGAAAAATCCTTACCGGTGGTTACAAATCCTTACCTTGTGGTTTAACAGCAATGGAAACACGTTTAGGGTGGACCATTATGGGACGTATACCACAGATTTCTTCAGAGGAAAATGAAATCTCAGTAGCTAGCTCTATGCTTTCTACTACTAGAACAATAACAGAATTGTGGACTCTTGACACTCTCGGCATAACCGATCCATCTGAGAAGAAAACTAAAGAAGACCTTCAGGAATCTGCCAGAGAGCATTTTATTAACACAGTTCAGGTCGACAAAGACAATCGTTTCGTGGTACATTTACCCTGGCTTGCCGATCACCCTCCACTGCCTGATAATTTTAACTTGGCTTTAAAGAGACTGGACGGTACTGCACGAAAGTTAAAAGAAGAAAATTTGTATGACGATTATAATCAAATATTTGAAGAATGGGCAAGAGAAGGAATAATTGAAGAAGTTCCTAAGCATGAGATTCAATTGCCGTCTCATTATTTACCACACAGACATGTCGTGAAAGAGAATAGCACAACCAGAATCAGACCTGTGTTTGATGCTTCGGCGAAGATGAGAGGTTCCCCAAGCTTGAATGACTGCCTGGAGAAAGGAATAAACCTTGTTGAGTTAATTCCTACTATATTAACACGTTTTCGGATGAACAAGTTTGGAGTTACGGCAGACATCCGTAAAGCATTTTTACAAATTCGCCTACAAGAAAACGACAAAGATTATTTAAGATTTCTTTGGTATAATGAAAACAATGAACTGAAATACTTAAGACACTGTCGTGTCGTCTTTGGAATTTCTAGTAGTCCCTTCTTACTTAATTCTGTCATTCAATATCATCTAGAAACGATTTTGGAGGAAGCACAACTTGGGAACTCAAAATATCCTGTGGATATGGTTCAGAAATTTAAAAACAGTTTTTATGTGGACAATTGTTTAACTAGTGTAAAAACTGAGACAGAATTGCATGAGTTCATTCAAGTAGCTACAGATATTATGTCAGAAAGGAAGTTTGATCTTAGAGGGTGGGAGCACAATTGTTCCCATTCCTCAACAGAAGAGGTTTCTTGTGTAAAAAATAAAATTGTCCCGGTATTAGGCCTGCAATGGTTTTTAAAGTCAGATACTCTTTCCATAAATGAAGAAGAAGTGTTGAAAGAAAAGAGGAAAGAAATAGTATCATCTATGGTGAACCTTCAAAATATAGACAATTCCTTCATCTATAAGTTTTCGAGCTATAGCAAAACTATAAGAATTATTGCCTGGCTACTTCGATTCATTAATAATTGTCGGATTCCGAGAAATACTAGAAAATATGGTAGCCTTGATTCCGAAGAAATTTCTGTAGCTGAGTATGGAGTTATCAGAATAATACAGAAAGAAAGCTTCGTTAATGAACAAGATGAAAAGTTAAAAACTCAGGGAGCCTTCAAAGATATCATCCGATTGAAAACAAAACTTTTATATCGACCAGATAGTGAAGATTTTACGATGCCTGCAATTTTACCATCCAAACATGAAGTTGTAATGCGTATAGTGATACACTATCATGTAAAAAATGCTCATGCTGGGACTCAAATGCTGCTTAACATTTTAAGAGAGCGATTCTGGATTCTGCATGGTAGAAAGACAGTGAGATCTATCCTATCCAAATGTATTGTCTGTAAGAGACATTCTGCAAAGAAGCTTGATGTTCTCACTGCATCTCTTCCAGAGGACCGTATACGAGAGGCTGCTGTATTTGAGATCTGTGGTGTTGACCTGGCGGGACCACTGTTTCTCAGAGATAATAACAAATCTTGGGTTTGTCTATTCACATGCGCTGTCTATAGGGCAGTACACATTGAATTAGTGGCTTCTTTATCTACGCAATCCTTCTTAATGGCTTTGCGCAGGTTCATAGCCCGTAGAGGAAGATGCAGCACTATCTATTGTGACAATGGCTCCAATTTTGTGGGTGCTTCAAATTTGCTAGGTGCACTGGATTGGAACCTTATTGTGAGTGACAGTGCTTTTCATCCTATTAAGTGGAAATTCAACCCACCGACTGCCTCTTGGTGGGGTGGATGGTGGGAGAGACTGATCGGTATTCTTAAAAGGTTATTGAGAAGAGTACTGGGCCGATCTTCTTTAACTTATGAACAGATGACGACGGTGCTATGTGATTGCGAATCCATAATTAATTCACGACCGATAACGTATGTCGCGGATAATGACGCAGAGCTGATTCCATTGACTCCTTCAATGTTCCTGCAAGATATCAAAATGAGTGGTGTTCCTGACTGTGATAGAATTGATCACCAGAGTCTTAACCAACGTGTTAAGTATCGACAAAATTTACAAAAAGCCTTAAGAAATAGATTTCGATCGGAATACTTGGGAGCTCTGCTTCAGAGACCAGAACGTAAAAGAGCTGCCGAAGTAGTAGTTGGTGACGTTGTCTTAATTGGAAGCGACAACACGAAACGTATCAGTTGGCCACTTGGGAAAATAATCGAGGTAATCCCAGGGAAAGATGGTGTTACGAGACTTGTGAGACTAAAAACTGCAAGAGGTGAGTTGCTTCGACCGATACAACGCCTCTATCCTTTAGAAGTGTCAGCAGCAGAGTCAGTTCTAGTTAGAGAAAAATTACCAAGTACAAAATTAAGTGAGCAACCAACAGTCAGTCAATCAGTTGACTGCAATGTTGAATCTTCTGAGGATGTAAGAAAAACTAGAAGTGGCCGTAGCATTAAAATGCCTCATAAACTGGACTTGTGAACTGTTTATATAATTTTGTTATTGTGATTATAACTAGTTGTAAGTTAAATTTTAAGATAAAAGTTAACTTAGGTGGGAGAATGTCGGATTGATACTCTACCTGATTATTATCTTTGTTTTGATATATTTGGTAAGTTGCGAATGGCAACAGTCTAGTTTTAGTTTGTGTTTTATGTACGCAGAGAAATGGCTTCTGAGTTCCTTTGTCGTATTTTTAGAGAGAAATAATACGTATTATTTACGCCATAAATGCTTCTGAGTGTTATTTTGTGATCTAAAGCAAAGAGTGTACATATTAGAGCTGTAAATAAACTGTTTTGTGTTATAAGGTGTTTTTATGGAACAATTGAGTACACCAACTATAATCTGAATACTTCTGATTCTGAAATTCAAAACGGAACAATATGAACTGCTATCGAAATAACACCCTCCTCAAGAAATAAAAAAATCATATTGCAGCAAACATTTTGAAAATAGAAATTACATAAACACATTGCATCACAAACGGCCAGTCAGAAATCTGATGAACGAGGAACCTAAAAATATAAAGAGTGCACACCAAAAAAGAGTACAATTCAACCTTTTTGTGTCAACTGAATGTAATAACACACACAAGGAAAGTTTGATACAAAAAGAGAAATACACTCAGGGTAGTCACAGGAATCGAACCTGTGCCATCTACAGCTTGTAGGCCACTAGTGCATTGAACAAACCCACTGAGCCCTGACAACCCCCATTACAAATTGAACTTATTGGCACATAAAGTGTTGAAAATAAAGTGGGTTAGAGTAATTCAGGAAAGAATCATTCGTAAATTTTATAAAAATTTGGGTGTTTTCTCCTAAGTACGTTTTGTTTTCTAAGCTAATTATATTAAATATGCTATTTCTTTTAACAGGAGAAAGACGTATGGAGGCCTTCACGCTGTGTGCCAGCTTACTCCCTTGCCATTGAATTGAATATTCTATTTTATGACTTAATTGTTTGGTCAATACTTATATTGTGTATTTAATCATTCTGGCCTGGCTGGAAATAGAACCAGGGATATTTTACGCTATACCTACAAAGATGGTATTTTGAAATGCCGTGAAATATTCCCTGTCAATCACATTCAAAGAAGTTTCACCTTGTTTTCCCTTTTACATTTTGTTTACAAGTGTTGCTCCCCTCCCCAGCTGTAGACACTGTTTTGATGAGACTGTCAGCTGACCAGTAATTCTCTTTCTAAATGTTCCCAAGCCTGACGCCTTATGTGACCCATTAAGGAACACGATGCCACTTTCTTTTCTGATAAAGAATAGAGAAGATGGCTTGAATGAGGTATCATTTATGAAGATATTTTGAAAGGATTTCCAAGATTGTATGAAATAGATACTGGAAATGGTGACAGAAGCTTTGCCGATAAGCTGAAACTAGATCTCTATGGACATTGTAGGCCAAATGATACAATTGTGTACTACCAAATCGAGAAAAAGAATTTGTAGGTGAATGTAAGCTCTTTTATAATATTTTAGATACATCCGTGGTAAATACTTGGATTTTATACAAAGTGACAGGGAAGCAGAAACTTAGTTGGGATATTTCATTCTGTTGCTATGAGAATTTGCACTCCTAATGTGGCATTTAGAATTAATAGTGAAGTTAATACAAAGATTTCAATACAGGCATCTAGGTATATATGACAACTTTCTAGTGTTAACACAATTAAAAGATTAACATCCTATCAAAATATTTTAAATTTTTATTTTACATATAAAGATTTGTATATGCATGAGGTGTGAGTGTTGTTAAGTGCGTTTGAATTAGTTGCTGAAATATGTTGACAGTGGGGATAAATGTTGCTAGAGAAGTGAAGTTATCCACTTTCAAAAAGATTTCAATCCCTTAAATTTAAAATTTTGCAATAATGGGATTTTTAAATGTACTTGAAGTCTTAAGGTGATCTCAAAGTACTTTTAAGCAGAAACTTTGAAAGCAGTCACTTATTTTGTCTGGTGCATTTACAAAACGGTACAGCTGCAGTCTCCGCCGCTCGTAGTGGCAACGACTTTTGGGGCAGTTTTAAGCGACTGATGCCGGCTGATGGTAACCCGAATTTTTCTCTGGTTCTCGTGCTTTTATGGCAACCTTGCCAGCGTCCAGATTCTTCTTTTTTCTAGATTGTTCTATTTATATCCGATTTCCGACATGGTCAATTGCTCTTGCATAGATTGTTCTTTTCAGTTTGCACACGGATTTGGATTATCCCTACGATTTCTACAAATCCACGTGTATCCATCGCCAACTGAATTCCTAACAGAAAACGTCATTTCCCCGTTGCATTTATCACAAGATTTAATTAATTCCGATTCCTTTAAAAAAGCTCTTTATCGCGACACAACTCGTAACAAAAAAAATATATTTAATTCAGTTTTGCAATGTTTCAATAGTCAAGATGTGATTTCCGTTAAAAAATATTTTTGTATATTTGTATATTTAATCCAGATTTGCAGTGTTTTACTAGTCAAAATGTTGTTTTAGCAAGATTTATATATTTAATCCATACGTATATAGTATATATTCAATTTTGGAAGATTTCCGTGGCGACATAAAAAGTGCGCCAAAAACCGCGCCAAAAGTCGTTGCCACTCCGCGCGGCGGAGACTGCAAGCGTTGTTAATAAGAAATCGTAAAATAATGATATAAATGAACATTTTGTTTCATTTCCTGCACAATTCTTGTGTTTGCGCCTAAACGCGTTACATGCGCCCATGCATTTCTACACAAAAACTATTGCTCTAACATCCCTTGAAGTTTGTCAAATGAGTTCCGAATCACCCTGTACTATCTACCGGAATCAAGCTTTTTCAAAATGTTAAAATATTTTGACACATTAAACAATTTCGCGTTTATACATCAGCTGAATTTGGGCGTAGTATTTACTCAAAAGTAAATAACATCCATTTGGGTTCCATAAAAAATTAGTTCTATGATTTTAAATCGATTTGTGATCTTTTAAACTATTTCCCTCTTGTTTGCACCGGATGAGATTAAAAGGGGTGAGGTGAACTTTAACATTCTTGACTACCATTTGATTGATTTGACACAGTCACTGCTATTTGTTCTTTTTTCTCTTTCCGAAACAGGCCTCTTAAGATACACAGAGTGACGGATTGACAATCCGGGAAAATGCAGACATCTACTGGACTCAAATGAAGGGTGTAGACATTGAATTGTTAAAAGTAAATATGTAATTCTAAAGAAGTTGGCACCTTAAAACTAGGTGATGATTTTGTCGATATTAACTCAAAGAAATAACACCTTTCGAATACCTTCTTGTGAAAAGGATTTTTATTTGTTTTAGTCAAATGTATTGTGATTCAATATAAGCAAAAGCTATTACAAAATCGGTCCCGGTTAGACAAGGTAGATTTATGAAATGCGAATTATTTCTCTAAGAAACAGTCATAGACAATACTTTTAAACTAAACGTGCGGTACATCTAAAACCTTCTTTACCTCATTGGTCTGAATTTGTCCTAAAAGGGTTCAAAAATTGGCCTAAAAGGAATAGTATATGGGTATCACTTGAGTGTCCTCAAGTGGTACCCATATACTACTTATACACCAAAGAATATCTGCAAAGTTTAATTACCCCGCGAGAATTTCAAGATGTATATTTTTCGATTTCATAGTTTGTAAAAATCTGCGAAAAAGACAAATGTGCTTTTCCAAGTACAGGGGGGCCGCGGTGGCCCGGTTGGAAGAGTAACGGACTAGCAACCGAAGGGTTGCGAGTTCGAATCCAGCCAAACACCGTCGTGTACAAAGGGGGCTGGTGCACGTTAAATCTGTCGTGGCCTCAAATGTCCTCACGTTGGCGTGGTGTGGAAGTTTGGAGAGTGGGGTGCCAGCTCAGGTGTTGCCTCGTCATCTGACCATGGTTCAAAATTACGTGGTGTTGTCCTCGGATCTTTCCCTTTGGGATTGATCCCGGACCGTCACCAATAGCCCGTTGTGTTGCTCCAGTGTGACGTTAATTGAAATACCCCCCCCCATAAATTCCGAAATAGTTTAAAAATTCATAAAAATTGAAGGAATTGGTATATTTGAATGCGGTTTGCGATAACGCTATTCTCATGAAAGGGGATTTTTTTTGGTAGAGAAAAAAAATTAGTTCAATCTTTTGTCAATAGAGGGCGCTGCATCCAACCAATCACAGAATTCCGTGGAAAACGACGTTTATTTCCATGCAGGCAAATGTTTACAAGCACATCAAATTACTTGTTATTGTATTGTATCGTTTATTGGATATTCCAATTAGGAAGAATGGAGACAAAAGCCTGATTCTGTAGCTATAAGTCTCAAGGAAATCAACCAACCAACCAACAAGCACATCACAGCACTAGAGTACTACTTGTTCGATTAAACTGAGGTAAAACAACTTAACCAATAGTGCTTTATCCACCAATGTCAACATCACAATGAAATCACAGGAATACGTATCAATCACGGAACTTACGCATTTCAGGACAATGTTACCCGCTTTGGACGCTTTTGGGTGCACCGGGTTACTCTACTTTTGTGACTTTTTTGGCGATCTTAATTTTGGCCTCATTTCTTAGATCGAATAGTTCTTAAACCGAATCGATAATCGAATTCGTTCTCTCGAAACTCGCAGTTCCCGCTCGATTGTCATTTTATTTGGATTTCAAGCGGGATGTATCGCTGTGCTCTGCGCTGGTGATTATCTACTGCAAATGGCTATCCTGGTGATCGGCGATTCCATGATGAAATGTTTAGGAAATTGTTTTTCTAAAACGTTGTCAAGCCCATCTAATTGTAGCTGCTTTCCCTGGCGCTTCTGAGAAAAATAATTTGCGCGTTTTGGGAGCCGTTGGGGGGTTGGAATTTAGTGACAGATGAATCTGCTGCTATGAGTTCTTAACACCATTTTACGTTTGGAACTTCAAAGGTAAGGTAACTTTTTTTGCAATTTTCTAAACTCTTGCTAATGTGCATACCGACAATACATAAAAAAAGCTTGTGCTATTTGTGATTCATCTTAATTTGAAAATGTGCTCAAAAAATTTTGTTTGCTCAAGAAATCATATTTTGTTTATTCAGCCCACTATCAATGTAAATTCAAAAAATTATGTGTATGAGGTTAGGAAATACCTGCTGTGTTCTATCGTTTGATAAGGTTTTAATCCACATTGTTACACTGTTCAATGTACTTATATTTTCCTTAGGAATCCCAAGATTTGTTCCCATGCATTCATCAATCTTTGCAAAAGAAATTGAACATGTTTTTTTTTCATTTGTACACCCCAATGCTTCTTAACATCTCAAAGCTGTCACTAGAAAAATTTACCACCTCAAAAGACTTCTAGGGTAAATATTATGTTAATAGTTAATGTACTTTTATTCATACACAGTTCCCTTAAAGCTAAAAGAGGGCCTGATTTAAGCCCAAAAAGTTTCAATTTCTATCATTAAATTTTTTCTACAACCTTAAGTTCTGCAAGAACTTTATATATATATATTTCATTGCACCTTTCCAAAGCCAAGTTAATAATACCAATGGCATAACATTTATAGGTTATCTGAAAGAGATTGGTTTGTAATCTGGGTCCATGAGACCCAAATATAATACTTGTGAAAGTTTCTTCATATGCACTAATTGGTGAGTTACTGTGATCTATATGAAATGTAGCCTATAAAATGAAAAATTTCTTTTAAGAGGTACTAATTTTTATTTTACTTGAAGAGTGAGAATTCTGCCTGAACAAGCAGCTTGATTGCTAGTGCCCTTTGGAAACCATGTTATTGTCTCCTTTGCCTTTTGTTTTAATTATATTCTGATATTGTTAATATCTAATACATCTTAATTACTTTTAGAAATCTCATGCTATTTTAGCTCAACCATCTATTTGGTTGCCTGTACCTCTTAAAAAATCTTGCCGTGCTTTGTCTTCTATTATTGCACCACTTAAACATGCATCATTTTGGTTACGTGCTTCTCGTTTATGCTTCTTTAAAAGGCTCATATCTTCATCCCCTAAATCCAGTTCACTGCAGATGCCTGCTGTTGTATTTCTACAACGTCCACTGTTGCCTGCTAATGTGCCTCCACAATTACCATTGACGCCTGCCTCACTGGAATCCGCTTTGCTTTCGTTCTTAGCACTTTTTGTTTTGTTAATTCTAAACCTCTGCTTCTATTCTCAATATCCATTTCTGTTGATAATGTAATTTGTTCCTCTCTCCCTTGATAAAACTTTTACTACACATGGTAAATTGGAAAGTAAAAGGAATGTTTCAACTGATACATCTTTCTCATTCAGTCATTTCTCAGATTCACCTTTTTTCTTTGTTTGCAAGTTACTTTCTGTTCAATTAAATTTGGTAAATGGTGAGTATTTCTAATAAGATTGATATTTTGGGAAATCGTATAGGTAAAACTAATATACTAAAGAAAACAAGAAAAAATATCTATTTGAAAGTTTATTTGTTAATTATAGAACTGGAAAGGGTAGAAGAAGTCTTGTTGAATCAATCCAGTGTTTACAATGTAATGGTTTCACTTATACATATAAAAGATCTTTATATATAGGGAGATGTTTTTTTCAATCAAATAAATTTAATCAATAATTTTAACTGGATATAATAGTACATCACAATCAAATTTATATTTTCAATTAAATAGTAATTCAAATAATAGTTCTTCCCTAAGTGAATCGGTTTGGTTTTCCACCCCCGAAGCAGGAATTTTTGATATCGAGAAGTTCAAATAATAACCAGTCTATTTCAAATATTAATCAAACTTCAGGTAAATGTACTCTATCCTAGGAAATGGGAAAAGTGTAGCAGATTTTTCGCAACTATGCAGAAAGTTTATTACCATCATAAAATTTGTTAAATATGGAGATTCATAACTGAAGGATGTACAGAGGCTGTTCGGACATTTTTTGAGCGATTTCGATGAGCTGTAAAAAAATTGTATGCCTACAAAATAATTTTATTTTCACAGCAGTTAAATAGTTAAAGTATAACTTATAGTCTGCTAACTCAGAGTTTTGTTTACTTTCAAAATGGCGCTTTTAAATCAGCAATGGATGAAGACTTTCCGCTCTTTCGGAAGAGAATCATGCTTATTCAATTGTTCAAAAACGCTGTAAAAGTCATGGTTTTTCGATATCTAAAGGTACGATAAGTAATATTATTAATGAGAAAGGAAAAAACGTAAAAGTGGAAAAATACTTCCCAAAAAGAAAAATATTTCTGAGAATATTTGTAATGTAAGATCTTTAATTTTAAAAGAGAATCCGCCAAGTCAAAGGACTATAGCAAAGTGAACGTGAGAACTTTCTCCAAGAGATTTATGATTGTTGCCGGTTTTGCATATAATGGAAAATTAAAAGTATAAAGAGGGGGGAAATGTAGAAATCAACTCCCACATATTATCAAGACCATATTTTATCCCCAATATTCAAAGAAGAAAATTTCGCTGAATACTACTGCCAAAAATATAAATTCAAAATTGTTCATATTTAAAAATCCATTTGCAAGTTGAATTGTTTTGTCTGAATGTTCGTTGTTTGTCATAGATTCGAATATTTCTTTAAATTATCCAATCTTCAACAATCTCATTCACTAATTTCGAATTGGAGGACCATTGAGTGTGTTATGGTTGGTATGCGTCTTGTGGAATTTGATGCAAGAGCATAGGATCGCTTTGCCAAGTGATGAAAAAACGAAGGAATGCCGCTGAGGCTTGCAAAAAAATTCGACAGAAATTTTAGAAAAACTTTGCTGCAATACAAGATTGAAATGATGTGCTAGACAATGGACAAAAACGGCTTGAGGAGCTTTATCCTTGACATTTTTCTGCAGTCCAGACATTACACTGATCCCATCGTAACATTGTCCTATTAATTTGTGTTGATAATCAAACGGATCCAACATTTTGTATAACATTTCTGACGTTCTGTCTCTCTCATGGAAACCCAAAAATCGCTCAACTAATACGCCTTCACAAATCTTAATATTAAGGAGCATTGGGAAGTTTGATTTATGTCAGTGGTGTCATCCACTTGAATAGAAAAGAATTTAGCCCCGTTTATTTCATCTTTGACGTGATCGTTTATATAATCGGAAATACATTCAATCATTTCATTTTGAATAGTTTTGGAGTCACCAGTGAAGACGTTTTTGAATGAATGATTTTGAATTTCCATAGGACTTTTGATATCAACAATCCTAGTATTTTCTTGAAATTTCCGCGATTTATGGAGTCACTGCTTTCATCATGCTCCGGGAATGCCATTTCTTGTTTGCTCAAATATATTACTGCATCAATCACTGTTTGTAGAAACAGTCTATTCAAATGAACGTTTTCATTGAAATGACTTAAAAAACCTACCATTCTCCCTCAGGGCATCAACAATCGTGTTATGATTTTAAAAAATTTCTTAGCATTAATTCACACTTCAGATGTTCAGCAGGCAGATGTTCATCATGCCTATGGAGTGCTCGTGTTATGTTTAATAAGTCTGCGAATCTCTTTATTCCAAACTAATATGGTACGACTTATCGCTCTTTTTAATTTCTTTTTGGGCCTTAGTTGTCAATAAATCCGTTGGATGTGCTTGACTTAATACGTCCCTTTTGTCTTCGTCTTTCCACCGGCTAAATGGAGTTCCAGTATATTACACAATATCATTAATTGGATTCATTCCGCTGAAAATCTAAAACAAATGGTCTACAAAATCATTGCTCTATTTCATGTAATATTCGGCGTGATTGGCGCTAAAGCTCTCTCGATTAGTTCTCTGTGGTCGCTGCTCGCAACTGGAAACGAGGGACATCTATAGATTTCACCTGCAGCCCTATAGAGGAAGGGAAATCGCTGGTTTTTAGCTTTCGCCTTCCTTCAGAGCTGACAGTCTAAATGTCTTTCCGTTGCTAATGACGGTTTTGTCATAGTAACCATCTGGCTTACTGAATATGCGCAGCTATTTTTCAGCAAAAACTTCTTCCATGCTAAGCTTTCACTGTCACAGTCGTAAGCATTGTAAAATATTTTCCGTGTATTGAATAACGTGCTGTGTGAAATTAAATTCATTCACATTTGAAAGTACTTTAGTCATTTATAAATCGTAATAGAAAAAAAATTATGTAGAAATATTGAAAATGTATATATATCTAATACTGAAAAAAAAGACTAATTTGATGAAAAATGTTGGGGAAGTGGCACTTCCCTTCCTTCCCCTGAAAAGCCGCACTGCCCGTTAATGCATTAATCTATTTCGCTTTAACTTTCAGTCTGTCAGTCTTATTTTAATTGCATCTGTGTGTCATGTTTATGACAGAACTAAATGTTTCTAATATGTGAAATTGAGAAAAGAGAGCAACTATCTCTAACCAATAACATTGTTGCTTGAACATGAGATATAGCTAAAATTGTGCTATATGTTTTCCCTATGAATTTTGCTAGTTCATTCATCAGAGTTAACCATTTCTCCAATTGAAGGAATCAATGTGTCTTTTTCTTCCAACTTCATAGATATCATATGTACATGAATATTTATGGATTCTGGTAATCATGCCATATATAAAATGGGCTAAAATCTTGATTTTTACTTATGAATTAAAATAACAGTATCAAGGGTCGTTTTCTTTTCTTCATCTATTTGAAACAGAAAATTCATTTAACCTTTAAAGTTTTGCTTGAAGCATGTTAACAGTATCCTAAATTGGAAATCAAACTTGAATCGTCTAAGAAATCATTTGTTGACTAGCTATTGTAACCAATCATTTCTTCACTAACTGTTATAACAACACCAAATGTTAAGTGTTGAAAGGCATTCTACACTAATTTTAGAGTTGAGAATTGTAATTTTTTTTATTTGCAAATCTGTTTCAATGTGATACTGCTGTGTTTAAAAAATAGATGTGTGTTTTGTGTAGTTATAAAGTTGTGATTTGTAAATGTTAATTTATATCATTGTAGGTAATAAATATAAAGGGGTGAAATATGTCACTGAGAAGATTATACCACAGATGAATGGAAGTTCAAACTGAATGATGTTTATTTTTGAATGTTCATTTTTATGACATCAATTATAAATATTTCTCAGTTAATAGAATAAAGACGTGTTTGGAAGGAAATAAATTCAACTAAAAACTAAGTAAAGATGGGCCGATACTTTTGGAAAATGTTTTATATTTTTGCATAGTTTTATGAAATATAGTTTCAAAAATATTCATTCAAGATGGAAATCTGAAAATTGCAAGTGTTCAGAAAGAAAAATCTTTCTGTATTTCATTCATACAGCACATTATCCCCTTTCTTTAAATTGTCAAAGTTCATTTGGTTTCAATTAGCATTTAAATAATTCCCTAGATATCTAATAAACATCTACAGTGGCTTCCAAAACAGTATACACCATGAGATTTCAGTTAGAAGCATAAAACTCAGTTATAAATAATAACTTGAGCTTAATTTTCTTAAAAATGATTAAGAACATATGAGGCAGAAAAACAATTTTCTCTATAATGTTTTTAAAAATAAGTTTTAAGTGCCCAAATTACAAAAATCAGATCACAAAATTGGGTAAAGGATTTAAATGAGATGTAAAAGGTAATATATTGTACTAAAAATCATTCGTTTTTGTAACTGAAATAAGTGAAACTCCTACAAATCGCAGGACACTTAACAAAAGCATAATGTTAAAAATATTAGTACTTAACGAGCAGAAGAGGAAGCATTTATAATCCCATTACCAAAAGGAAATTTCACAGGAATCTCCTGAGGCATCAAATAGGATTGATTGATCTGTTGAGAAAGAACCCCCAGTACTCAAATACTTCACATTTGAGTTTCAACTACTTACAATTATAATTGAATATTATAAGGAGATTGATTACAAAATTGACTACATTTTCCTTATTCCACTTTGGAAGAATAATCTAAGAAATGGTTTATTTATCACATTTAATTCAGTTATCCTTTTCTTCATTTCTAAGATTAATTCCAAAATGAAGAATATATTTTTTACTTTAAAAAACAATGAATATTTTATACGTTTGCATATATGAATAAAGTCATAAGAAATTAATTTCTAACGCCATACTAAAAAATAGAAGTAGAATCCCGTTAGCTGGGGTTTAGAAAGTTAACGGCTATAATATAATTTGTGCAATATCTAAAATTTATGAGAATTTCATAGACGCATCAGTAAAATGACATCAATAATATAGCATTTGAATTAAACCAATTTCCACATCACCTTGAAGGTGACCCCCTTTTGCAATCAGTAAGGCGGGTTCCCCGGCACAGGATTTTTATGCAGTAAATAAACCAAAGAAAATAGTCTTGAAAAAGTTATTTTAAATCAACATAGAATTAAATAGGTTTTGAAACCACGACCTGAAATTAGGGAGCAATATGCAAAGCTTGTCTGATCAGTATAAACTGAGTCGAGAGTGCTTAAGACAGCTGTGGGGAAGCAGGTTTTTTATGTTGTGATGCGAGGAATTAAGTGTTTCAAGGTACAAGAGAGGTATGTTTGCGTTCAAAGAATGATCGTGAGAAACCTTTTTTTCTCACGATCATTCTTGCTCGAAGACAACTTGACACACCAGTTTACCCGGGAAGTATCTACCTTCTAGGCATACCCACGACACCACAATAGAAAACACATCTAGTGATAATGGAACGACACATTCCTCTCCATTGTGAAGTCCGTATGTTGTCTGTAAGGCCTTTCGTGGCAGGCTAACGTAACCAGATTAGGAGTTCTGCAGCGTCATACGGGTTCGTGGTCCTCTCCGGGTGTGTAACATATAAGCTCAGGATTCTGGAGTTTTTACCTATTTAGTTCTATACCCTCTATTTCAAAGCTATTTTTACATTTTGGCTATTTGAGATATCCTGAATAAAATATGCAAATTTTATAGCACCTGAAAATACCCAATTCGGGGTTTAGGACCTAAAACACCTTAAATGATCTAAAGCACCTAAGACACAAAACGACCTTTGGAACCTAAAAAAGAACTTTTCTCAGTTAATTTCTTTAAATGCATTAAGAATATTTTTTATTCAAAGAAAGCGGTGTGCTGAGTCTTTTCCGGTAACCAATGGTGGTACCTTCTTGCTACTAAAAGTGCAGTAAATACTAAGTCAACTACAGTAAAAACAAAATCTCAAGTCAGTTACAATCATAGCTCACAATTCTCTCTCATTCAGGGTTCTATATCATGCTATTTTTCAATCCGTTTTTACATATTTGTCTTGGTCAACAATTTGAAGGTGAATTTTTCTACATAAAATTTTGAAGGCAATTATCATTTTGATGGCAAAAGCTCAAAATTCTAAAAGCACAGTGCTAAAAATTTGTATTTAAGATATAAGAATTTTACTACTAGTATTTACTGCTAGCATAGTTATTTTTCCCAAGCATGCAAGAAGTGGGTATATTTTAAATTGTGTAATATACTAGGGTACTCTTAACTTTGAATTATTGAAGACATAAATGAAAGCTTGGAATACGTATTCAGACGAATCATCTTATCATCATTCAGTATCTTACTAATTACTAAAAATACATGCATAAAAATAGACGCTACACATCGCGAAGTTTACCATTTCTTCCCCTCCTATGGAAAGAAGCAGAAACTCCTCCAATTAAATTGTTTTAATCTAACTATTTAAAATAATTTTACTCATTAAATAAGTGAATTTCAGGGCAATAATTAATTAATCTAAGAGTAAGACAAGCAATTCCATCCATATCGTCAGAAATGGAAGGTAACCAATCCTCTTTTCTTACAGATCTTATAAGTAAAGCTAAGAAAGAGTTCTCTACCTTAAAAATAAATAAAAAACAATATATTAGCTTTAAAAAACTGACATTCCAGAAGTGTATATAAAAGCTCATTACAAGTGCGTACCTCGTTTTCACAAACTTTATCAATATTTGTTACTGCTTCACCCCCACCCCTCCCTTTCTGCGATATTTTAAAAACAGAATTTAAAAATTAAATGATCAGTCCAAAGCTTTTTTTTTTTCATTTCCAATGGCTGGGGTAATCATAATACATGTTATGTGATTGATGGGTGTTTTGGGGGTTTTATGGCCCAAGGGCCGTATATGGCCATGCTCAAGACGCAATCAAGTAATAAACACACACACAATAAAAGCTTTTACTGACACAGGAAAGAGAAATACACCCAGGGAGGAATGCCTGCTTCGCCCTGCTGAATACACCAGGAATTGAACCTGCGCCGCCTACAACTCGAGGAGTGCTAGCGCAGTGGGCATACCCACAACCACGACGGTCCCAACTTTAAACGAATGTGAGTTTATGACTCAGTGGAGTCAAGGGGTGAACCTTATTACTTTCTTATCTCAGAGGAATAGTCTTCAGTAAACTGAACATTAAGATCTTTGTGCACTACATACAAATCGAAAATAGAATAGGAAATAGAAAATTGTTTATTAAAGCTGTTAAATGAAGTTATATGATCGTTCTTCTAAGACATTTCTGAAATCAGCATCAAAAATATAGATAATACTTTTACTACACATATAATATACTAACATCTCCCCAATATATCGTGCATTCGATTATATTGTTCTTTTTACTGGTCCCTTGATGAATTTTCGGTTTCTGAAAACGGGAAATTCTGATCAATTCCTTTAGAAATGCAAGATCAAAAGCACTTGTTTCAAGCAGTTATCTTGAATTGAATTGGTCAAAAAGATAACACTACAAGGGGCAAATAACGGCTGCTTGTGAAGGATCGAGCACGCAATGGGTGAGCCGCCTCTACTCCTAACAAGGACAATCGCTTACATCCATTCGCTTACAAACCGGGATTCGAACCCGCGACCTACTGGGTGGCAAACAAGCGCTATGACCAAATCTGACGGTCTGTTCACATTATAGAGAAAATTGTTTTTCTGCCTCATATGTTCTTAATCATTTTTAAGAAAATTAAGCTCAAGTTATTATTTATAAGTCGAGTTAATCATGGATTGTGCGTACGTTGAGCACAACGCAAAGAAGTAATACGTTTCGTTTTTAATTTGAGCAATTTTGATTAAGATCCTGTCGTTGAAAAGCCCTAAATTAAACTCCACTACATGAAATTTGTTAAAATTTATAAATCAATAAAATTGGGCTAAAGAAAATTTAAAATCAGATTGCCAATTGTATAGTTTTATGTGCAAGAGCATATTGCTATGGTGGTTCAGTTTTGTTGTGTGAATAGGTATCCTCGTTTCCTGAAAATATTAAATGTACTAAACTAATGTAAAAGGGAAAATACTCAGTTGTATGCAAATAATCTTCGTTAATATAAAAATTAGTATAATAATTTCAATCTAGCCATTGAAACAGCTGAGTTAGAATACCGAAACTCAAAAGTCAGGAATGTGAACTAAATGTTCTTATGGGTACGATGTTCATAGTTAATTTTTATCAAATTTCTGTGTGAGCAGTTTAGATCAATGCAATACCATTGTAAAATCGCCGTTATTAAAACTAATGCCGTCGTTTATTAAAAAACAATGAAAACGTCTATAAAAATGCAATATTGCAACTGAGCAAAAAAAGGATCAAAGTCAAAAATGTATTGGTCTTTTATTGGATTCCTCTGACAATGAGGGATTTTAGATGAGGTAATTTTCTCACACATTGTCAGAACAGTGGAACAGAGAAATGATCCACACGCTTAGGCTAATTGCGGCCGATAGTGTTGCAACAACTTAGCTTATAAGCAAAGGAAATCCCTTGTTCCTTGACTGGTTGACATAGCTGTATCCAGAAAGGTAGAGCCTGTCCTAGCAAGAAGCCCTGACTTCAAATTGAATAATTGAGAATGTCTCCAGAGTTCATCGTGGAAAACGATCTACTATGGGTAATCATCGAAATATTTTAGATGAAATTTGCCCCTGACATGTTCCGCTAAACGTGATTTTTCAGGATTGAAATGAATTACATCTTTAGATCGCAAGGGCTTGATAATGAAAATTTATCAATGTAGCGCGGACATTAATACCACGCCATCTAAGACTTTAAAGACGCGCAGGCGCAGAACAGCTCCCCTGCGTGAATCTGAATGAGACCCGTCAGTTAGGACAAAGTAGTGAGGGAGAACAGTTGTCCCTTCTTCCCCGAGAATCTTTTTAAACTTAAATATTATGATACAGTGCCCATATAACGATTGTTTCTAATTAATGTCAAATGTTTAGTGTTCGTGTTTGTAAAAATGTAATGTCTTTTGTTAGTAAGAATAAACTTAATTGCCTGAGAGAGCTAGCCTTGTGTCAAATTGGCGCCCAACCCGCGGCCATGTTTTCCTTCTCTTCCTCTTTGTCCTAACTCACTTTAATTTTTAGACTCCCCTGTCTGAAGAATTGCAATATACACCATCCAGGTACCCAGGTTATTTGATGTGATATAAAGTCTGATTTTTAGATAAGTACATTTATGTATTTTATTTTAATATCCGTAATCTTGTTGATTTATATTATGCTACTTTCCATTCATTATCTTATCATTGATAAGTATATGTGAATTACGTTAAAGCATTTTATCATCTTGCCAACCAGGCATATTTTATTATGAAGCACACCCAGTGCTATCCTTATTATTATGTTATGTTATGATTTCGAAAACGGAAGTAGATCGAGTAGCTTATTACTTAGTTTTGTAAGGTAGCATGACCAGTTAAGCATTTTGCAATCCATGCATATCTCGTATAAATGCACATCCAATGCTATTTTGAAAACATGTTAAGTTAAATTTAATTTGATTACTCTTAAAAATTGTGATATCATTGAAAAATTGATTCTTCAAGCAGTAAGAATATTTCTTTTACTTGTGTACCGGATTCATTCCGAAAAAGAAAACCAGTGTGACTCATTTTATGCTATGGCTCATTTTATTCGTGTTGATTAACCTTGAGTTTTGATCTGTGATTTTTCGAAGTGTATTTATGTGTTCCTTTTAAATATCACTGTGTTAAGAATGTATCTTCGTAGTTGAGTCAGGAAAGGTATTACATTTGGGATTGCTTATAAACATTAATATTCAGTTTCGGTTTCACTTCTTACTGGGTTGAACTGCGGATATTTTATCTGTGGATTTCACTTAGTATTTAGTATTTTATTAATATCTTGGTAAACTCTGAAAATTGATTTAAATACTGTGGAATTTGAACACTATTTATATAAATGTGTCATTATAACTGAATGTTTATAAAATAACTTCAAGTCAAAACTTTGCATTTGGTTTCAATAAATAAATAATCATGGCGTTTCTGGGGAAAGGTAGAAAAGAAGATCTCAGAAATTTGGCTAAGGAAATGGGACTGGACATTACTGATGACTTAAAAATTATAGATCTTAAGAACCTTATAACTAAATCCGAAGACTTCGAAGAGGAACTTGTAAAAAATATGCTATCAACTGTTATCGAGGAACGGGTTGATAAAGAAAAAACAGCTGAATTAGAAAGACTGGCGACAGATAGAGCGGCTGAAATAAAACGAATCGAAAAAGAGAGAGACTTTGAATTAGAAAAACTTCAATTAGAAGCAGAATCCCAACTCGTTGCCAAAAATAACGTGTCAGCAAGCGTTACAGATGTTGAACACCCAAGATTTGAACTGCATAAGTTAATTCCTAACTTCAATCCCGACACTGATGATATCTCTATTTTCTTGCACCTATTTGAAAGACAAGTGAAATTTCAAAAAGTTCCGGAAGTACAGTGGGTACCTTACTTAATTGCTGTTTTACCAAGTGAAATTACTAAAATCATCGCACGTGAACCTGATGACAGAGCTCAAGACTATGAATATGTTAAAGACATTCTCCTAAAAAGATTTAAGATGAGTGCTGAACGCTTTCGACAACTCTTTGCGACTCACAAGAAGAGTGCTGAATCCACTTGGAAGGATTACTATTTTGAACTCAGAACTTATTTTGAAAGTTGGATCAAAGAAGTTAATGTGGATACGTTCGAAAAACTTAAAGACCTAGTAATAACGGACCAAATTAAGAAGAAAAGTCCTTCTGACTTTAAAGACCACCATATAGATGAATGGGGATACCTCTGTTCGCCTGTGGAACTGGTGGAAAAGTTGGATTCTTTCGAGAATCACCGAAATAACTTCAAGAAAGAAGGAATTATTACAAATAAAAGAAAACCATTCTTCAAACCTGTAGAAAGAACGGAAAGATACTTGCATCCCAAAAAAGAGTTCCATGAAAAGAAATTTGAGAATACAAAACCGAAAGAAACATCTACTATCCACTGTTATGGTTGTGGCACACCTGGCGTAACCAAGCCCAAATGTCCAACCTGTGCTCCTGCAAAGGGCAGAACCGAATTCAGTGCTGTTACGACCTCCGAGTCACCTTCTGCTTTGGTTGCTTTCCTTCCTGTCCGAATCAACCAAGTTAATGGAATTGTCTGTGCTGATTCCGGAGCCACACGCTCCATTGCTGGAGAGGGTTTGTCCAAAATTCTTCAGAAACAAGGTGCGAAGTTTGAAAAAGAATCGATCAACTTGACGTTTGCTGATGGACGATCTTCTGTTGCTGAAGTCCTCACCACCCAGGTGAATGTCCAGATAAAAAATAGAAAAATTTTAACCTCTTTTATAGTTTTGCCTGACACCAAAGGAAACAGAACATTGCTAGGACTTGACTTCTTACATAATGCAGGCCTGGTTCTTGACCTTAAGAGTCACAAATGGTATTTTTCTGATAGCCCTTACAGAAAATACCCTTTCGAAAAGGACATTCACGTACCTCAGTCTCCACACTCGGAATACGTTTCTGAAGTAAAAGCTGAATCCTTACGAGAAAATGAGGGAACCATGCTTACCACACAGCAGAGAACCACTCTCAGTGTTGTATTAAAGGAATTTGAAGAATTGTTCAAACTAGGGGGAGATCCTACACCCTATATCGAACACCATATTGACACACAAAACAGACCACCTGTTGCTGTTCCTCCATATAGAATTTCTCCAGCCAGAAGAGAAATTCTAGAAGCTGAGATTAACAGACTTCTACATGAAGGTATCATCGAACCTTGTGAATCACCGTATGCTGCTCCTGTTGTTTTGGTCCCCAAACCGAATGGAACTTTTCGTCTTTGCGTCGATTACAGGAAGCTGAATTCTATCACCAAAACTGATGCATATCCCTTACCAAGGATAGACGATCTTCTCCACACTGCCAAACACACACAGTACATGAGCACCATTGATTTAAAAGCCGGATATCACCAAGTGAACGTTTCTATTGCTGACAGAAACAAAACTGCTTTTACATGTCCTTTTGGAACCTACCGTTTTGTGCGCATGCCCTTTGGACTAAAGAATGCACCAGCAACTTTCCAAAGATTGATTGATGCCTTCAAAAATGGTCTGAAAGATGTGAGTATCCTGTCCTACCTGGACGATATTATTGTACTATCTCAGACCTTTGAAGAGCACATAGAAGATCTGAAAAAAGTCTTCCAAAGACTGATGCATTACAACTTGCGAGCAAATCGCGAAAAGTGCAATTTTGCATGCTCAAAAGTTAAATATTTGGGACACTTCATAACTTCAGATGGTATACAAGTCGATCCTGAGAAGACATCCGCCATCCAGGCTATGCCTGAACCCAAAAATGTGAAGCAAGTGCAGTCTTTTCTACAAACATGTAGCTGGTACAGACGCTTCATTCCGAATTTCTCTAATGTTGCTAGACCCCTTAGCAATCTTACCAAGAAGACCAGTCTTTGGCATTGGGAACAAGAGGAACAAAAGGCTTTCAACACCTTGAAACAGTTGCTAATTTCCCCCTCCTGTTTTGAAGCAATGTGATCCTGCCAAACCGTACATGCTTCGGACGGATGCGAGCAGTTTTGCTGTGGGAGCTGTACTCTCTCAAGGTGAAGTTCCAGATGAACACCCCATTGAATATGCCAGCCGTCTTCTGACCGCAGCAGAAAAGAATTACAGCACAACTGAACGAGAAGCACTAGCTGTGGTGTGGGCTCTTCAGAAATTTCGTGGATATATAGAAGGTGCTGAGATCACTGTAGCATCAGACCACCAGCCTCTACTATGGTTGATGAGCTTGAAGTCCCCTTCCGGTCGACTAGCTCGGTGGGCTCTCCAAATACAAGAGTTCAATCTTAAGATCTGCTACACACCTGGAAAATCCAATGTCATAGCGGACATGCTATCAAGACCCTTTGCAGAAAGTCAAAGTGACAAGTGTGAAGTTGATCACTTCTTCGCAGCAGACCTACCTTCTAAAAGTAGTACTAAAGAAGTACGTGAGTCCCAATTGAAAGATGACAACCTGCGTCAGATTGTTGAAAGTTTTGAGTCTTCCCAGAAGGATGAAAATTTTGCCAATTGGACTGAGCGAGGATTTGTAATGAATCAAGGAGTACTATATCGTTACGTTCCAGATGCCGACACCGAGGAGGCACAACTTGTTGTTCCTTCCCATGAAATAAGTGACGTTTTAAAGCAGTACCACGATGCTCCTACTGCTGGCCACTATGGTGAAGAAGGAACCTATCACCGACTCGCACAACGTTATTATTGGTCAGGAATGCGGTCTTCCATTGCTGACTATGTGAAGAAATGCCCAGAATGTGCCCGATATAAATCAACCAATTTGAAACCCGCAGGACTGTTAAGAACCCCTGTCCAGTCACAAAGGTTCGAGACTCTGTCAATTGACTTGTTCGGACCCTTGCCCGAAGGGGCTACTAATAAACGTTGGATATTTATAGTTGAAGATTGTGCTACCAGATGGATAGAGCTCTTTGCTCTCGAATCAGCTACTGCTAAAGAGTGTGCCATCACACTCGTGGAAGAAATATTTCTCAGATATGGCATTCCCAGACGAATGATAAGTGACAATGGACCACAATTTATAAGTTCTGTCTTACAACAAGTATGTTTCATCCTTAAAATCGACCAATGTCTCACGCCTGTTTATCACCCTCAGGCAAACCCAGTAGAATGCAAGAATCGAGATCTTAAACCACGATTGGCTATTCTCGTGGGCAACGAACACGATAGCTGGGAAACAAAACATCCGTGTATTCGCTTTGCAATGAATACTCATAAATGTGAAACTACAGGATTTACTCCTGCCTTTCTACATTTTGGCCGAGAACTACGTACCATCTATGATGTAATGAATAATTTAACGTCTGTTATCGAAAACGACAACTTCGTTCCGGAGATAACGCCATACTTAAAACGCTTTTCGAAACTCTCCACCGAAATCAGAGATAGGATCAAAGAAAACAACAGTTTGATCGTCGCAGACGACCGTTGTACTTCTCTCCTGGAGATAAAGTATGGATTACCCTACATCCTGTTAGCAAGGCTCACTCAAAGCATACTGCCAAGTTTGTTCCAAAAAGGGATGGTCCATATATCATCCTAACACAGAAATCGCCGACAACATACGTAGTCTCAAGACTCGAATCTCCCGAAGAACCTCTTGGAACATACCATATATCTGCACTAACTCCTGCTCAGAGCAGAGACACTCAGCCGGTGGCTCCACTAAAGAAACGAGGACGTCCACCAAAGACTAAAACTACCTCTTCACGTTCTGGAGTGCGATCACCTCAACAGAGCTGTCCGCCACGCCGCCCTGGCAAACAAGACTGTTCTGGTTCCTCATCGGGACGCTTTCGCAACCAGAGGGGGAGATTGTAGCGCGGACATTAATACCACGCCATCTAAGACTTTAAAGACGCGCAGGCGCAGAACAGCTCCCCTGCGTGAATCTGAATGAGACCCGTCAGTTAGGACAAAGTAGTGAGGGAGAACAGTTGTCCCTTCTTCCCCGAGAATCTTTTTAAACTTAAATATTATGATACAGTGCCCATATAACGATTGTTTCTAATTAATGTCAAATGTTTAGTGTTCGTGTTTGTAAAAATGTAATGTCTTTTGTTAGTAAGAATAAACTTAATTGCCTGAGAGAGCTAGCCTTGTGTTATATCAATATATTTCATTGTAATATAACGTCACGCAAATAAGTAAAAAAATTGTTTTCGTTTAAATAAAGTTTAATTTGGTTTGTCGTTCTATGATAATTTTTTGCTACACAAGGGCTAAAAATTAGATATGTGTACTTTAACCTAAATATTAAAATGTCGGTTTGAAAAGTATAAGTTTTCGCCAACCACAACAGGTCTGGAAATAGAGATGAATTTGTTGACACACAGTCTATAGATAAATCTGTCTTCTGTTTCAGATGTTGAATCCAAATTGTTATTTGGCTAACAACATGAGTACTAAAATTTGATCAGTCTTGCTCCATTTCGAAAAACTAACACAACCCTAATTGTTAATCTGTTTTTAAGTACGTTTAATTATTCTTAGTCAATTAATTGTCAAATTAAAATCGTACGATTGGTTGCCATCCCACTAGATCTCTGAAGAATTGAAAATTTTGCAACCTTATTTACAAAAAAATGAGTACGTGGTTTAAAAATTGTCATGTCAATGAAAAAAAGTGCGTTAATCTGAACCACTGCTCGAGACATTGGCGCCAGGGTCCGCTGACCCTGGCACCGTCAACCGGCGAGTTCTAAGAAAATACCATTACATCCCCTACGTACGTATATCCATTCCTTTGCAGGGTGCCTTTTAATGAGTCTATCCGACTGATGAAAGAAGGGAAGGCTCCCCAAAGTCTTTTGTGTTTCCAGATTTTTAGCAGATAACCAGTGAAGTTTTTATTACCATGTTATTTACGAATTTCTTCGTAAATGATGATGATTTTCTGATGGGTTTCTCGGGAAAGCATGGATGGGGATTTGGGTTTTTTCAAACCTACATTTTGAGTTTAAATGAAGGTCACATAACCCTCAGCACAGCTAAAATACTCAGAATTTAGAGTTGTTAGGAGAGTAAAAGGATTAGTCATTCCAAAATATTGGCTATATCTTTAAAAAAAGGTATTTGTGGGATCGAAAGCAATGTTTCCAGTTGGAAAGGCCGTATTGAACAAAATGACCATAGAGCGACAATCAAACCCCAATTCAAATGAAACCGATTAGTACATTTTGGTATGATTTATAAAACTGTATTGAAAATGTATCTCATTCAGAAAAACATGTTTTTGAATCCAATTCTTTGGAAACATTACTGTAACTTGATCATTCAAATTTACCACAAACCCCGAGCGAAATAGCTTTAAAAATAAAATATAATTTCAAAGTAAATTTTTGTGGATACTAATCATTTCTGTACATTTTGGATTTAAAACTTTGTAAACTCGATTTTGGAGAACATCTCAAACATTGCATATCTTACAAGAGGATGTTAATTTCCCTTTCACTCATGACTGTTTTTACTATACTTTTAATCTTAATGTTCTTAAATCCAACAAGACTCATAGATTTCAGGCATCGCGGGCAAGAAAGCGTATTTTTACTATAATAGTCTTCATAGTATCTCTCCTTGTATGTGTGTCAATCCTTTTAAACTTATATAAATTGCTTCATTTTTGTGATACTTTTTACTTCTCAGTTCACATCTAATAAATTAAAAGCGTAGTCAGGAATTATTTTCGGAATGGGTCCAAAATAGAAAATTTATTTTTATGGCCTTTGAAGATTTAGATTTATTTTGAAAAAGGTTTTCTTAATTCTTTTTATACCTTCTTTAAAGTAAGGGATTATTGTAGGCATGGAAAATAACGTATTTCGTCAGATCTGAGTGCAGGAATAATATTATAATAGTCGTGTTCACTGTAATATCTTAGTTATTAATATATTTAGTGCAATAATTTGTTTATATTTGATATCCTTAATTAATTATTTGTAAATATTAACTGTTGCTGTCCAAGCACAACTCAACTCGATATGGAGAAAAACACAAAAGTAAGAATGTCTAATCTTGGATATGTATACGACCTGTACTAGCACTAATTCAATAAAGTTCCTTCTTCACTTGTATGAGAGTATTTCTCAGTAATCATAAGTCTTACTACTTCCAATACATTATAGTGGCGACGAGGATAATTTGAACTCACAAGCTTTCTTTATTGCTGTAATTAAAGTTTAGCATCACCATGAGTAGGTTAGGCCTAATCGGCGCGTTACATTCATTTGACGTGGAGGTGGACGACTTCAATCTATACGTTGAACAACTGGAACATTTTTTTCTCGCAAACGATATCGAAGACGGCAAGAAAGTGTCCGTATTTATATCAGCTATTGGATCAAATACCTACAAACTTCTACGGAATTTGCTTCTTCCGAAGTCGCCGAGAGAATGCTCGTACGCTGAATTGACGGACATATTGAAGCAACATTTCAAACCTGCTCCAATCATCATTGCGGAACGCTTCCGTTTCCATCGGCGGAACCAGACAGCTGGGGAATCTGTTTCTCAATATTTAGTGGAACTGAGAAGGTTGGCTTCTACATGCGAGTTCGGTGCGTTTCTTGATGAAGCACTGAGGGATCGTTTCGTATGTGGATTGTGCAACGAAAACATCCAAAAGAGACTCCTGGCAAAGAAAGCTCTAAAGCTATCGGATGCGGTGGAAACAGCTGTCGCCATAGAAATAGCTGAAAGCGACGCTGCAAATATGAAGACACTTACACCGGCCGTCAACAAAATCCGCCAGAGCTCTTCAGATGTGCCAAAGAAAAATCATCAGCCATCAAGAAATGCTTCGAATAAACAGTACAAGAAGTTTTCCAAATGCTACCGATGTGGGGCTGCTCATGACCCTGCCAAGTGCAAGTACAAATCTGCGACCTGTCATGCTTGTGGAAAAAGTGGACATATATCACCTGTCTGCATGAGCAAACACAAAGGCTCATCTACAAAAAAGGTAGAAAGGGTTGAAGATGACTCTGAGGCTTCCCTTTATGCCGTGAACACCATAAATCAAGTTTCAGGCAAGAAAAAATACATTGTTCCTGTTATTGCTAATCGCAAACAGTTAGACATGGAACTGGACACTGCAGCTGATGTTTCCATAGTATCTGAAGTGTGGGTGAAAGACAATTTACCCGGAACTGAAATTGTGCCATCGTCAACCAGATTGAAAGACTACAACGAAAATGAAATCCCAGTTGTTGGAGAATTCCTCGTTGAAGTGCAGTGCAACAACCAAAGTCATTCGTTACCACTAATTATTGTAAGTGGCAATCGACCTGCTCTCTTTGGAAAGAATTGGTTGTCAGTGTTCAAGTTAAATTGGAATGAGATATTTTCAGTATCCTCAAAGTGTGTGAACAGTGTTGAAGCACTCAAGAAAAAGTACACAGATATTTTTCAAGTAGGTGACCAACCGATTAAATATTTTAAGGCTGTTCTTAAAATGAAAGAAAATTGTCAACCTGTTTTTTGCAAAGCTAGGCCTGTTCCGTATGCTTTAAAAAACTCTGTTTCTGATGAAATTAAAAGATTGGTGAAGAATAATATTTGGCAATTTGTTGAACATTCTAAGTGGGCAACACCTGTAGTTGTGGTACCGAAGAAAAATAATGCTGTGAGGTTGTGTGGCGATTTTAAAGTAACTGTAAATAAATACCTTGACCCGAACCAGTATCCTCTTCCTACTCAGCAAGATCTCTTTGCTACCTTGAGAGGAGGCAAACATTTTAGTAAATTAGACCTGTCACAAGCATACCAACAGATTGAATTGGATGCCGACTCTCAAGAGTTATTAACTCTCAATACACCCATGGGTTTGGTTCGCCCAAGTAGATTGATGTATGGTATATCTGCAGCCGCAGCAATTTTTCAATCAGTCATGGAGCAAATATTACAAGGTATACCTAGAGTTATATGCTTCCAAGATGATATTTTAATCTCATCTGCTACTGAAGTAGAACATTTTTCTACATTAGAGACTGTAATGACAAGACTACAAAAGTATAATGCAAAACTAAATGCAGATAAGTGTCAATTTTTTAAAAGTAGTGTTGAGTTTTTAGGCCATATAATTGATGAAAGTGGTATTCATCCAACCCAAGAGAAGCTAGAAGCAATTAAGAAGATCAAAACCCCAGAAAATGTTTCTCAACTTAAATCATTTTTGGGTTTACTGAACTATTACTCTAAATTCATAAGAAATTCATCTACTTTATTGTCTCCTTTATACAGCCTTCTAAACAAAAATGTTCCTTGGACATGGTCTGAGGAATGCCGCAATGTATTTGAACAGTGTAAACAACTTCTAACATCTGATGCAGTATTGGCTCACTATAACGAAAATCTTCCTTTACAAGTATCTTGTGATGCTTCGCCTGTTGGTTTGGGTGCCGTTTTATCACACATTGTAAACGGTGAAGAAAAACCGGTAGCCTATGCCTCTCGAACATTATCAAAGGCAGAAGTCAACTACTCGCAAACTGAAAAAGAAGCCCTAGCCATAATTTTTGCTTGCAAAAAATTTCACCAGTATCTGTTTGGAAGAAATTTTGTGCTATACACTGATCATCAACCTTTGGTTACAATATTTTCTCCTACTAAGGCAGTACCAACCATGGCTGCTGCTCGCTTACAGAGGTGGGCATTGCTCTTGTCTTCACATAACTACACCATAAAGTATAAAAAAGGTGTTGCACATCAGAATGCTGATTCTCTTTCAAGATTGCCCAATGAAGACGTAAATAGAGACTTGTACCCATCAGACGTTTACAAGATTTCCCATTTGTCAGAATTACCTGTAACTTCTGATGACATTGCCAGTGCATCTAGAAATGACAAAATTTTGGGAAGCATAATGAAATATGTTCAGAATGGTTTTCCATCCAAAATTGAAAATCCTGATTTGAAGCCATATTTCTGCAGAAAAGATGAATTATCTGTTGATAGGAATTGTGTATTATGGGGCATGAGAGTAGTAATTCCCAATGCCTATAGAAAACACTTGCTAGAGCTGCTTCATGATACTCACCCCGGAATTGTGAAAATGAAAGCAGTTGCTAGAAGTCATTTTTAGTGGCCTACTTTAGATCAAGACATTGAAAACATGTCTACTAATTGCGAAACTTGTCAAGTTGTTGCTAAATCTCCTCCAGTCACACCGATGCAATCATGGGTCTGGCCCAAGGCACCGTGGGATCGTATTCACCTAGATTTTGCTCAGAAAGACCAAATCGATTACCTTGTTGTAGTGGATAGTCATTCAAAGTGGTTAGAAGTGGCAAAGATGTCATCTACATCAGCAGCAAGCACAATTGCTGTATTGCAACAACTGTTTGCCAGGTATGGACTACCACTAGAAGTTGTTTCTGACAATGGACCTCAGTTCATATCCAGGGAATTCAAAACCTTTTTAAAATCCATGGGAGTTCTACAGACGCTCATTCCAGCGTATCATCCCCAATCAAATGGTCAAGCAGAACGTACCATTCAGACTTTTAAACATTCTTTAAGTAAGATGCAGTTAGACTCCAATGACGGTAGTACAGTAACTGTCAAGGTGAATAGATTCTTGCTTAAATACAGATCTTCACCTCATTCTACAACAGGCTTATCTCCAGCAGAGCTTTTCCTTAATCGTCCCATTAGGACTGTCTTAGAGTTACTGCATCCATCTACAGCAAGGCATGTTGAAAAGAAACAAAGATGTCAAAAACAATACTTTGACAGGTCTCACACCAGTAACAAGAAGTTATCATGTGGACAAGACGTTTGGGTAAAATCCCATAGGGATCCTTCTAACAGGTGGATTCGTGGCAAACTAATTAAGCCCAAAGGACCCAAGACTTGGTTGATTGAAATAAGCAATAAGAAGTATCTCGCACACATGGATCAGATCCGTCCAGCTAGCTCTTCATTCCCTGAACATCGAGATGATTTCATTCCTGTTGATTTACCGGTCACATCTTCAGCTTATAATCAACCTACTTCCATCACCATGGCAGATATAGAACTCCAACATGATGACCCGTCTCCCACTCCTGAAAGTCAATAGTCTGCTGATCTTCGTACAGAAGGGTCAAATAATGATACTCCTGTTGCAGATGTCCCAGGCAGACGTTACCCAACACGAATCAGAAAGAAGCCAGATAGACTTGATCTATAATGACTTTTAATTTTGTATTTGTGACTTAAGTGCCTTTTTGTTTATTTAAAAAGGAGGTATTGTAATATCTTAGTTATTAATATATTTAGTGCAATAATTTGTTTATATTTGATATCCTTAATTAATTATTTGTAAATATTAACTGTTGCTGTCCAAGCACAACTCAACTCGATATGGAGAAAAACACAAAAGTAAGAATGTCTAATCTTGGATATGTATACGACCTGTACTAGCACTAATTCAATAAAGTTCCTTCTTCACTTGTATGAGAGTATTTCTCAGTAATCATAAGTCTTACTACTTCCAATACATTATATTCACAGATTGTTATCACAATTAATAATATTAACAAGTATTCAAAAATTTATTTATTGAAATTTGTTTTTCATTTTACCGTTGCTTTTGGAGCGCTGTTTTATACTTACATATTTGATTACAAAGACAATAAATTAAGGAACTTTAGCATAGAGTATTAAAATTATTACATCTCAGTTGTTTTGAGAACAGAAATGACTTTACAGGTATTGTTCGACAAATATTTGTTAAAGAAAATACAATCTAAGGGGCTTAAGCTCACATAGACCCCTAAGTGCAGCCATGAATTAAAAAAAGAGAGGATATCTTTGCTTTTACGGATCTAGGGGCTGAAGCACCAACCGTGTACATAGGCCCATGACATAAAAAGGATAAATTTGCTTAGTTTGGGTCTAAGGAGCTTAAGCCCCCGTAGTGCACCCATGCATTGAAGAAAGGGTGTATTTACTTTTTCTAGGGGGCTTTAGTTCCCTAGCCCTTCACTCATGAAGTAAAAAGGATATATTTGCTTATTGCAAGTCTAAGGCGCTTAATCCCCGTAGTCATATTCATAAATTAAAAAGGACACATTTATTTTATCGGGTCTAGGAAGCTTAAACCTGTCACCCCTTTAGCTCCCCCAAGGCGGACTCATGAATTAAAATGATATTTTTTCGGGTCCCCCAAGGGATACTTGCTTTATCGGGTCTGGGGGGGGGGGGCTTAAGCCCCTTCCCCTTGGGTTCGCCTATGATTCTATAGAAGTCAATATAATTCTATAGAAATTTATTTCTATATAATCAGAACTCGGTTACTCTTTAGAAATCTCTAAAACTATAAAAAATTTCTATAGAGCCAAAATTTCTTTTCTCTATTCTACAGAGCTCTGTCGTTCCCTATCAAAATATTTCGTAAGAGGATGAGACTGTCCCTCAAAACAGCTGACACTGAAAGGTTTGGTTGATAAAAATTTTGGAATTAAACAGTCTTTATGGAGTAAGCGAGGAGCGATAGAAGTGGGAAAATTTTCAAACTTTAATTAGTAAAAACATTCGAAAAATATACTTTTTAAAATGCTTGCAGAGTCATAAAAGTTTACAAAAACATTCTTCTGTGGATAAAGTATAATTTGGGACAAAATAAATTAAAAATCGTTAGCTTTCCGATTTCGTTGTTAAGTATTAGCCATTCTAGACCATATTCCTTGAAACAAAAATCACATCGGAATGGCAAAAACGGTACTGGGGTTATTTTGTATTCATGAAAAAGTCAGACGATAAATTCTTTCAGGAGATCGTCATTAAAACTGAAGTTTCGCCAAAGCTTTAAAAATGACTAAAGAATTAAAGAAATGAAATTTAAAACATCGCATTGAATAACAAAGCCACCGGTTCACATACAGGAATTGTGATCTATGATATTCAGGTAATTTGTTTGCCTGATAATGAAAACGATTATTGCTTATTATGACTAACCAACATTAAAGATAGTTTTTATTAAAACTGACCAAAAAATCCACATTTTTAGTAAAACGATGGGAAGGTTGGGAAACATGATAAAAAACGCTACTGTCCCGTTCAAACCATCACGTGGGGCTGTCCTTTTTTTAGGAACACATTTTCAGATTTTATAAACACAATTCATTATAAGCAACACGAAAAAAATTATAAATGAACTAGGTAGGTAGGTAGTTGAAAAACGTCACACTGGAGCTACTCAATTGGTTATTGATAAATGAACTAAGTTAACAAAATCAGAAAACTTAGTTTTTCTTTATCAAATGCAAAAAAAAACTTTAACGTATCAATACAAATAAAATTGAATTACACTGCTGGCCACCCAAATTGCAACACCAAGAAAGACAAGAGATATCACAACAAAATTTATTTTGTAGATAACATGTTGACCAAGTATCAAATGATTAAATTTATAGACTTCTGTGAAGTGTGGTTCCTGCCAAAATCAGTAGCCAGAGTAGCCGCCATTGTTGGAGATCACCGCTGCCACACGCCTCGGCATTGATTCAAAGAGACTTTGGATGTGTTCTTGGGGTACAGCAGACCAAGCAGCTTCCACACGTTGCCAAAGTTGATCTGGTGTGGCAGCTGGGGATGTATTCTGGGTCAATCGTTGAGCAACCATGGACCACATGTTTTCTATCGGCGAAAGATCCAGAGAGCGAGCTGGCCAGGGAAGCAATTGAATCTGGCGATTGACGAAGAACCCTTGGACAATGCGTGCCACGTGTGGTCGCGCATTATCCTGTTGAAATATGGCTGTGGGCAAGCCCTGAAGGTAAGGAAGGACAACTGGCTCCAACACCTCGGAGATGTAGCGCTGGCTGTTTAAAGTACAGGCAATGCGTACTAGAGGAGTGCGAGAGTGATATCCAATACCGCCCCATACCATAATACCCGGTGCAGGACCAGTGTGGTGGTGCATAACGCAGCTGTTCAGCATCCTCTCTCCACGGTGTCTCCAGACTCGAATCCGACCATCGTGGTGTTGCAGACAGAAGCGTGACTCGTCAGTAAAGACAATTTCATTCCATTCTGCCGTCCACATCCTTCTTTCATCGCACCATTGGCGGCGGAAACGTATGTGGTTCTGCGTCAAGGGTAGACGAAGCAATGGGCGTCTTGCGGACAGACCACTCTGCTGTAAACGGCGTCGAATGGTACGCAGACATGATGCGGTACAGACTGAATGTGCTGTGCTATGGTTCGTGATGTGGCTGAGCGATCCGTCACTGCCATACGCACAATATGCCTGTCATCACGTGAAGTGGTGCACTGAGGTGGATGCGATCTAACACGTCGGTCCGTCGTACCCTCCTGCATCCAACGATCACATATCCGCATTACAGTTGTTTGGTTTCGTCCAACACGACTACCGATTTCCCTGAAAGATAATCCACAATCTCGGTAGGCCACTATCCTTCCTCTGTCGAACTCGGATACTTGATCAAAAGATGATCGCTGTTTTCTACGAGGCATAATTGATCGTTTTTTTGAAAAAACCACAAGAAAAACACAATTGCCGTACTTGAAATCGTCGAAATCTCCAAGCCTTAAATAGCGCTTTGAAGTGGCGCCACAGGCGCGCGTGATGTGCGTCTGCGCTGAAATTCTAATCATTTGCATATCTCACCTCCGCTAATGCATGTTGTAAATTTCATATTATTTGCATGCTTCCTTCAGGGTGTTGCATTTACGGTGGCCAGCAGTGTATTAAAAAAATTTTTAGATTTCAGAAACAAAAGCAAGCGTTCCCAAATACCTAATACACCCAAAAATACATTTATATAGAAGTCAGCCTCATTGAAAATTAATTATCTGGGACTTTATTTTTCTTTTCCCTTCCAACCGAAAGATGGACACACTGGCTAATATCACGAACAATCTTTCAAAAGATTCGAATTCTTAAAGAATCGAATTTCACACTCGTTACACGGTACACTGAGATATCGTCTTGTATGGTACCCATATTTTAATCATTTATCGCTCTACTCCAATTTAACACGCCAAGGCCTTTCTCGCCAAATCGTGCACCCAAAATCGTCCAAAGCGGGTAACATTGTCCTGAAATGCCACCGGTCCATCAATCACAGGAAAATTCAGAAATGAGCTTTAAATCATACACCCAGCATTTTGTAGGACTCTGATTTGCATATTTCCTGTGATTGGTTGCATGCAGCGCCCTCTAATGACAAAAGATTGAACTAAATTTTTTTCTCTACCAAAAAAAATCCCCCTTCATGAGAATAACGTTATCGCAAACAGCATTCAAATATACCAATTCCTTCAACTTTTATGAATTTTTAAACTATTTTGGAATTTATGGGACACCCTGTATTTCCGTTCTGCTTTTGGTAAGTTTGAGCTTAATTTTGAAATGTCCAAGCGATTCAGAATAGCAAATTGCCATAGGGCTGAATAAAGGAATGTAAGCCAAAGGCTGAGCATCGTTGGTTAGAAGAAACGCGCCTTTAAAAATTAAGATAAATCTTAATTTCAGAATGTTAATTAAACGAGCTATTAAAAAATTGGCAAACAGAAAAGAAGAATTTTGATTTACAAAGCAGGTGGGCATTTTGAGAAATTTGCCTGTGTCATTTAATTTTTAATTTTGATCTTAAAAATACTTATATTTTAGGCTGGAGTAATTTCAATATAATGGATATTATTTAAATATTTAAAGGATTGTTGTCATTACACTGATACTTAATTATTTGTTCTACAGATTTTTTGGTAATAATACTCATTTCTTCTCTTTTTTATATATAAGCTCCTGCCACCTTTAACTTTGACTATGAAAAATGCAAATTATTTATTGTGTTTGCTTTAAAAAATAAGCAAACATACGTGCTATAGTGGAATTTGCAAAAAGTAATGGAAACTTTTATCATGTTTTTAAAAATATTTTATACTAATACAAAATCTTTTTTCAATGATTTTTCACAATGTCATGGTTAAAAAAATTACGGAGGATTTCTTATTGACACTTCAATCAACCGAAATTCTGTAATACACTTACAATGATCAGAGTAGTGATAGGTACAAAGGACAGGATATTTGATATGTTTATACTCTCAAATTGCAAGGGGTGAAAACATCAGCTGTCGGTCATCTGGATCTATAGAAAGAATGTTTTTGTCTGAAACAATGTCCACACTTTTACAAAACAAGTTATTATTAAAAAACTAAATTATTTCAAGAAACGAATAAAGCAAAAGCTAATTTAACCGACCGTGAACTTTAAGCAAATCTAATTATTAATAATAAATTAATAGCAGCGCCATCTGGATAATAATACTAGGTAGTAGAATTAACATCGCCATAGCTGAATTGCTACATGTTTTGGCCAAGTTCTAGGAGAAACAACGTCAGGTTTGAAACGAAGCACTACCACCTTATGACATTGTTAAAAGCTTGCAGAAATGAACTAGAGCTATTCTGCATCAAAAGTTACACACTTTCCCAGAGCGGCCTAAACGACGTGGTGGTGTGTTCCGTTTGGATCCTGATCTTTACGACTTCATTCCTCTAATTTATCCCCTTCAACATAGTATTTGAAAGTCCAATTAATAGGACGGAGTTCTGTCATCAGCAATTTTGGATAGGACTCGACTGAACCGCTAATGGTAGTGTAGCGCTTGAAGGGAAGTGATATATATTTATTTATTCGTTTCAGAGACTTATTCAATCTCTAAAACTTATTTAAACAATGCTGATTCATCTTAAGGAACTTGCAGTTGGCTAGAACATATAAATTTTCTTTTTATTCACTAGTGGTACATAAACAACGGTCCTCGAACTT
Organism: Meta bourneti; assembly: GCA_933210815.1. Taxonomy (NCBI): domain Eukaryota; kingdom Metazoa; phylum Arthropoda; class Arachnida; order Araneae; family Tetragnathidae; genus Meta; species Meta bourneti. Next base: position 85,257,242 of record OW119933.1, read on the forward strand.
AGACAAGGGATGGCCACTTTCTTTTTTTTTCAATTTAATAGACATCAAGACTAGGTTCTTTAATTCCATGACTTTTGTTCACAAACCCTTCTCTTCGAGCATATCTGGTTTCTTCTTTCAATCTCCCGACACCTCTCACTGTTTTCTCTTCCACTTCGTTTCTGCTCGGTCGCAGCGCCCTCTTTTCGACCTTTGTCGAACATTTCGAGTTAATGTGATTTTGTGGCATTTGTATATTATATATATAAATAAAGTAATTCATTTAACTTGAACAAACTAATACTTAGCTGGTAGTATAATCAGTTGTGTGAATCTTTCCATTTTTAAAATTATTTCTGTTACATTTTTTTTTTGTTTTTCGATAAACCGATAATTTTTTTCTAAATTCTTCCTTGATGATATGAAAAGTACGCCGAAAGTGTTGCCCCCTTAAGTCTATATTGAAGCTATATCTAATTAATAACCTCTTCTACAGGGAAATCAAGTTCTCACAGTTCCTCTTTAGTTTCTTGGCACGGAGTGAAAGCAGGTAGGTCTGTACAAATTTCCTTGAGCGATCTTTGGTTTTATAGAGTACTGTAAATGTCTATGCTCATCAGAGGAGGTAATATGAAGTTCAAGCTCGTACAAGAGCCTACCTACAACTAGGAAACTCTTTAAACTCGAAATCCGTGATTCTTGGCAAATCCACCACTATTTTAAAAAACTATTTTTTTGTTGATGCCACTCATATAAATACATATTGACCGAACTATATTGTGCCATCAATCATCTCTAACGTCACCTGCTGCACCTTGCGCAGCGGGTCCCAGTTTCCTTATACGGTAGTTCGTTGCTAATAGTGATTTATTTGGAAGAATCTTAATTTTTAATAACCAGATACTCGGGATGTCACTAGAAGTTATTTCACAGTAACATTTGTGACTGTTGCCGAAGGGTATCTGTGATTCTAAACTGTGACTGAATCCTGATTGTTGGAAGGAAATGCTGTTTTGTCATTTAAGATATTTGTACCTCACACAGGAAGTCCCCGCAGCTGACAACGACAAAGAACTCGGTTCGAAACATTGTTTGAAACAATGCTTATTGTGTACCTTGTGTTGGATATTTCTGTGTGCAATCGTAATTTCTCAGAAAGAATACAACGAAACAAGTATTACAAACTTAAATTCCACCCTATGTACATGGTCGAACCATGTTGGTGGAAACTTTCCCCATCCCTCAAAGAGATTCGAAAAAGCCGAGGTTTTGCCCCCACGTTCAAACCAAATAAACAAGGCATAGTGTACAAATCTAATAACAGATGGCGCTGCATAAACTGGAAAGCAAGTGGGTCAATACTTTGCAATGCCCTCGTCAATACCAGAGAACGACTCATTTGAATGAATGGAATCGTGCAATTGCCCATCACTAGGTGTTAATTCCTAACTAGTTAAATTTTCAACCCATTCCCCTAGCCTGTAATGAATATATTCTGAAATATCGTAATGTAAGTGCCATTTTGAACTGAATGTCTTTTTAAACGTGTAATTTTATTGCTTCAATCATAAAATTTCACTATTTTTTTTTGTCAGACAATGTAATTTTGAAAGAAACTGAAAATTTACACTTCAATTTTTGAAATAAATTATATACTTTTCCAGAACTTATGAATTTCTGAGTACTAGAGAATTGTATCAATTACTAAAATCTATCTACTATCTTAAATTATTCACCTTTTTCAAGTGCATTGTCACTCTCTTTAACTTTTCTCCTCTTATTGCAACTTTAAAATCAGTAAACTTTCTATTAATTATGATGTGGAGTTTAGCAGTCAACCTGCCAGGTACTCCGTAATTGATACGTCCGTTCCGTTCCGTTCGAGAAAATCTCTAAATCCACATCTTGATAAGTATTTTATGAAAATTGCATAACTTATGAATTAAACTATGGGACCAAAAATGTTGAAAAACTAATGTTACTGGGAAAAAGGAAAATAATTTAACAATAATTAAAAACGCGATGAAGTTAGGAAATGGGAAGTTCGAAAGGATAATTGATGCAATTTAGGAGCTAATTCCTGTTTCAGGAGCTAGGGTAGTATGGAGAATAGAAATGTCAAATCTAAAGTCACAAAAGAAAAAAGGATATCCGTATTAGTTTATTCAGAAAAAGAGTTGTCTTTATAGGGAAAGGAATTATGTTTAAAATAAAAAAACTCATTAGCTGGAACATTTTTTTGTTTAAACGGCGTTAATTAAATGTTGGTCTTAGAATAAATAAAAAGATTTCAGTTGTGGATAGAAAGATAATGTGGGCTTGGAACTGAGTTCTTTGGCGTTGTAAGCCCTACGTTAGGGAGTCAACCGTGAGGTATTCCCGATGATTATAAAATATCTTAAATTGCAAAAACAGCATCCCTTTCCAAACAACCAGATTTAGTCACAGTTTAGAATAACAGATGTTCTTCGGTAGCAGCGCAGTTAGAATTGTTAATGCGAAGTCACTATTGATTACATTTCTATCCACCAGTGCAGGAATGGCCAACAAGTCGATCGCGATCGACCGGTTGATCACATCCAACAGGATAAGTTTTCAACACGCAAACGCAACTTAGTCGTGACTCAGAAAAAACGGTCTGACTCCTTCAGTATCATAATGTACAATTCACCTGCGCCAGCCGTCGAGAGAGTGGGAGAACGGGCCCTACATCACCAGTTATCCGCTCGCTGTCCAACGCGCCATCTAGTGGGCTTCTCGGAGTAACAATACACAAGTTGGCATTCCTGTGTTCCTTGTTTAGTATTTACCATAGTGGAAACATTGTATTAGCGTTTCTAGAAAAAGCTTCAATTTTCTTAACACTACTGCTATGCAAGAGTGTACCTTCTTTCTATGGTACTGGTATGGTTTTAAATTAAAATTGTCTACTTGTATACTTCTTTTGCATTTTAGTACCAATTAAAATGAGTACTAAACCAAAAATATCGAAGACTTGTCATTTTCATGACGAATGGGAACTTGATTACTTTTTTGCATTGATGAATGACAAATGTTGTTGCTTAATATGCAATGCCTCCGTAGCTGTTACTAAAAAGTGTAATCTGGAGAGTAGGGATGGGAAATACTGCTCTTTTCGGCGAACAGTTCTTTGATGTTCCGTTCTTTTTAAAAGAACTGTTCTTTAACCTGTTCTTCTGTTCTCAAATGTCTCTCGACTCGAAATGTGCAAACCATGTTCCTCCTCGTAGACTATGTGGCGCCAGCAGTTTTTGCGATAGGCAGGGACCGAATTTGAATTTTGTTGACATCATCTTTGTTGGTACTTCGTATAGGCGTGCATATATAAAAAAATACAAATGACTAGGAGTCTTCTTTGATCGGTTGATTGATTTTTTTATGGCGAAAGAGAGAGGGGCAATTCTCTATTCAAGGTGCGCCAAACTATCAGTAATTGAGAAAAGAAAATCAGAATTTTTCCGTAAAGTGGAAAACGTTCTTGCAAATCGAAACGTTTAAATTCTCTCCCCAGTGGCAACTAATAATGTCCCACATCTGAATCATCTCAAGTAATTTCCCAAACATATGAGGTAAATAGGACAAAACAAATACGCAAGCGAAAGTAATAATTTTTTTAGATTTTAATGTCATTTTTAAGTCAACAAAATGGTCATTTAAGTCAATAAAACGACGGTTCGTGATCCATCCCGAAGAGAAAGATCCGAGGACACCAGGTAAGTTTGAATCACGTTATGCAATAGGGAGTTGCCCTTTATAAAAGATTATAAACACAAAAAACGCATACCGGGATTACCACTTGGAAAGTAAAATTGGTTTGAAAAACAGGTTAATATTATATGATCTATCTAAGCACGTTTAAAACATAAAAAATACAAATCAAAAAATCAGTTTAGCTTTACAACACATTAGTTTTATGGTGGGATTCTTCTTTCCGTGATGTCTTTAAAATCGTAATACCTAACTTAATGAGATCCCTTTTCAACTTAGAGAGCATGACACCCGATCCGAATTTCCTTTTAACAGTGAAATATGTCCACACATTTGAAATTTTGCTTTCCATTTTGTAAAATTTGGTTTTAAAATAAAGTTAAAAGCATTGCAAATCCTAACAACGAATAGAGGCGACACCACCAGAGAGAAAGCTGGACAGCAAAATCTTGATCAGCAATATCTAAAAAAAATTTTAATTTGTTTAAAACTGAAAATTCATCATTATGTCATTGCCTAACAATTATAAAATTTCACAATTATTACGCTAATCTCCTCGCAAATTCATCAGACGTCGGGGCTTGGTTCAGTCGAGAACATTTCCTGGAGCAGTCATCGAGATCAGCTTCGCGAACCGTTCATCGAGAACAGAGAACTGCTCTGAGAACGGAGAACAGCTCCGAGATCAGAGAACAGCTCTGAGAACGGAGAACAGGGTCGGAACAATTTGAGAGCAGGAATCATTTTCCGAACCAGGAAGTAAAACAGCTCCGAGAACGGAGAACAGGGTCGGATGAGTTTGAGAGCAGGAATCGATTCCTTCGGTAAATTTGATTCCTGCTCTCAAACAGGAAGTAGTCTCAGAGCAGGGAGTAGGTTTATGGACAGAGAACGGATGAATGAATCAACAGGAAACCGTGAGTCACGAATCGTAGGATGAACAGCTGTGTTTCGGACTTACCATAATTTACAATATACGAAGATTTTTGCGAACTTAGAAAATTCGAGAAAAGAGAACTTTGCAAAATTCCCACTTGTTTAAAATCAAAGTATAAAAAGATTGCAATATTTCTTTTTACAAAAAGAACCGAGAACAGGTTTTTGTGAAAAGTGGGAACAGGCTGTTCCCGTTCTTTTTGAAGAACAGGTGAAAAAGATCAGTTCGCTCTTTTTTCCCATCCCTACTAGAGAGGCATTTTTTAACTTTACATAACAAATATCAAACAGATTATCCACAAAATAGTGACTTGAGAAAAAATAAAATTATTGATCTTAAAGTTCAATTAAGAGCTCAACAAAATGTTTTTAAAAGCCCAAGTTGAAATCACGTGCAGTGACTATTGCATCATTCAAAGGAAGTCATATTTTAGCAAAAAATTATTGCATCATTCAAAGTAAGCCATATTTTAGAAAAAAAATGTAAACCATTTTCTAACGGGAAATTTATAAAAGAAACTTTCTCAGAAATGTCAGATTCACTTTTTAATGATTTTAAGAACAAGATTGAAATTATTGCTGCAATTAAAGATCTACAATTGTCTCGAAATACATTAATGTAGCGGATTGAGAAAATGAGTAAAACAGTTATATAACGACATTAATAGATGTTCTCGTTTTTCCCTTCAATTTGATGAATCGATAGATATACGTGACACAACGCAATTGCTAGGCCGCATAAATGGATTTGTAACTCTATGCCAAAATGATGACGAATTCCCAAGTTTTTGAGCTACCACTGCATAATTCACCAAGTGTTAGCCAGCAAAAGATTAAATACAAAATAAATAATGGACTTGGCGTTCAAAATTAATTCCATTCGAGGAAGTTCCCTCAAACGGCATCTCTTCCAATTGCATATTGATGAAGGACAGCCAGAATTATTACATACCGATGTGAGGTGTCTAAGTAGAAGTAAATTTCTGCAACGATTTCGTGATCTATTACTGAGATAAAAATTTGCCTTCCATGAAATTTTCATGGTAGGCATAAAACAACTCAGGAGTCAGTCGCGTGACAGTTCCCCTGATCATGTGATACTACCCTGCCTAATGGAAGTTCCAAATAACGTCTATGTTCCACAAATTGTTTATTTTGCACGATTTTTATAAACTTTTCTATGAGAAACACAATATCAACAATATATTTTAACACAAGTCTGCGAGTTGGCATCTATATCACCCCCATGAATTACTGAATAAATCAATTCTCTAAATTAGGTGACAAGTTATAATATAAGCAATGCACACAATTGGTGTCAGTGCAGATTCTACCCATGTTTATCATTTTTTTAAAAATTTTATTAGTTTTCTACTTCGCATTTACATGAATTAGGTTCCATACTAACTATAAAACTACTTGATACTAGGGATGTTAAGCGAATCAGAACTGCAACTCAATCGTCGATAATATGAAATCACTGTTCTTACCTGTTACTGGAATATCAAAATAACAGTGATTGAGCTGATATCAATACTGCTACTGCTACTGCGACCGGTATCAGTGATAGCTGTGACTGAGTATAGGTGATTTGGTAGGGGTGACAGCTGGTTTATATCGGTGATTCCCTCGATGGAGTATGCGGTGGGGATCCATGACGGATTCGGGTTTCTCTAGACCAGGGGTTCTTAAACTTATGTAGTCCGAGGACCCCCTCTTGAACAACATTTTTGGGGGGACTCCTTACCAACCCTAGGCATTTTACATCGTTCTTGAGACTTAATTTCTGGCTCAATAATCTCATAGACACTATGTTATAATAAATATTGGTAAAAATGTATCGCTGGTTATTTTAATAAATGGTCTTGCGCATTTATAGAGAAGAACATTTGTATTAGGATATAGAATAAAAAACATAAAATAAATAAATAATAGTAGTAAAAAGAATTAAACAAGTTACAAATCATAATACATTAAACTAATACAAACATTTCTTGGTCAAAATAGATCTTATAATGTTTTCTGTAAATAATTTTTACTTAATGAGATGAGTGAAGTTGTTTTCTTGAAACCAGAACCGCAATGTCAGGCTCTATGTTGGAAAGTTTTATTCTGAGGTCCGCTTCTACATTGAGTTTGTTTCTATACTTTGATTTCATATATAACAGTACCGAAAAGGCCTGTTCACATAAATATGTTGCGCTGAACGCAATCACAAATGTTGGAGTGCTTTATTTGCAAGTGCAAGGTAATCAGATCTGAGAAGTAACCAAAAGTTTGTGAGTTTAGTTTTGTTGAATTGTAGTTTCAAAGACGTATTGCATAATTCCACGAGAATATCTTGTTCAAGTATAGATAAATGTTTAACATTAGTAACTTCTGTGTTGAATGGATCTCTAATCCAGTTGTTGCCAGAATCAGGACTGGGAATTCCTAATGCTGCTATTTAGAGCCATTAAATGTTCAACAAAAATCTGCCGTGTTTCATTAGGGAGCTCTTTATTCGAAGTTTCTATAAAATCGTTGAGTGTTGGAAAAGACTCACACACACAGTTGTGAATGCGTTTTGACCACAAATCGATTTTTTTATAATCGCTTCTATTTTATATTCAACTTTAAATATATTTGCAGCTGCACCTTGTATAGGCTCAAATTCAGTTCATTCAAATAAGTAAAAATATCAGCTAAGTAAGCAACCTTAGCTAACCAGAAAAAAATCGTTAAAACATCCGTTCAGTTCAAATTGCGTATCCATTAAAAATAATCGTATTTCATCACGAAGCTCAAAAAGGCGATTGAGTACTTTCCCACCTGACAACCAACGTACTTCTGTGTGTAATAATAGATGTGTATGTTGACTTCCCATCTCCTCACACAAAGCTTTAAAAACTCGAGAATTAAGTGGACGAGCCTTAATGAAATTGACAACTTTAACAACTTCATCCAATGTTTTTTCAAATCTGTTGACATATTTTTGGATGCTAATGATTCCCTGTGTATGCAGCAATGGTTCCAAACGACCTGAGGTGCTACACCTTTAATAAGAGCAATCAATCCAGTTCTTGTTCCTGACATTGCACGAGCCCCATTAGTGCAAATTCCAACACATTTTGACCACTCGATTTCATTTTTGGTTATAAAATGATTCAAACTATTAAATATAGCCTTAGCTGTAGTACACGAAAGTGAATTACAAAATAACAAATCCTCTTGTATTTTATATTCAAATTCATATCTAATAAATGCTAACAAATTAGCATTAGAAACGTCGGTACTATCATCCAATTGTAGTGAGTAATATTGACTTTTGAGCACTCTTGAAATTAACTGCTCTTTTATATTACATAACATGTCTTCAATCCTATTCTTGACCGTATCGTTCGATAATGAAATCAAATTAATATCTTTTGTTGCTTTAGCTCAATACTGTATTCGTTATTACTTTTGTAGCAGGAAGAATTAGTTGCTCTGCTATATTATGGGGATTTCCAGCTTTTGCTATTAGTAGGGATACTTCATATGATGCTTTTACTGCTTTTTTATTGATATCACCAGTTGCGGTCTTTTGCATCAGATTTTGACTTGAAGCAAGTTCTCGTTTTTTGATTAAAAAAAATCAAGACTTACTAATGTGTTTACTGTGTTTTGTTTGCAAATGACGTCGGAGTTTGACAGGTTTCATACTTTCGTTTGATAAACTTTCGCGACATAGAACACAGACAGGTCTTTCCACATCTTTATTGCATATATAAGTGTGAATCCAAATGATAAATACTCATCACAATATTTTCTAATTTTACGTTTCTTGATGGATTTCAAGGTTGACGCTCTATTATCTGAGTCGCTTTTATCTATATTTTGTTTCAGTGCAGATCCAGTTTTTAGCCAACGATCCATTTTATGCGTCAGATAATTAATAACGAATTATTATTGTACAATCAGAGCTGGGTAAAATACTTTTTAAAAGGATTTAATGGTGTTTTATGTCTAGTTGTCAAAATCAAGCAGCGAAAGCGAGGTGTAGCAGATGCATCCAGGATGATTGAACACGATGTAGCTGGAAACAGTAAACAATCACAACTGAAGGCACGACAGAAAGACGTGTGTATCACACACAGCACACAGGAGTAACATGGAGGGGATAAGCGCACAGTGTTGCCACCTAATCAGTGATCGAAACCCGGTCACTAAAAAAATTTTGTTTCGTACAATGTTTATTAGTTATATAAAATATAGAAACATGAAAAAAGTCAACTTCTGACAAAAATACAAATAATAATGTAAATACTAAATATTTTTTTAGCAATATGATATAAAAATAAAAATATACATAAAAATCACAAAAATTATATCAAAATCACAGAACATAATAATAATAATAGGTTCATGTTTTATTTATTGCCTTAAAAAATATTTTTTATTGCTCCGCACTTGCCTTTTCATCGTCTTCTTGAACTGTTTGCAACCATTTTTTATAATTTCGCGGACCCCCAAGGGTCCGCGGACCACAGTTTAAGAACCTATGCTCTAGAGCACAGAGTAAATAGCTACGCTGTGCTCTAGAGCAGTGGTGCGCAAACCGTGGGTCGCGACCCCTCTGGGGGTCGCTTGAAAATATTTTTGGGTCGCCAAATTCAAAGAAATGTATTTGAAATAAAAATATAAGACTTTTCTTCAACAAGTATCAGGTACCAGTAAAATAGTGAAATGAGATATTTATAAAAAAAAGAACTATATTTTTTACGAAAGCAATTGTCTGTATTAGTATATAATACCTATACTTCGGCAACCGGCAGGCCAACAGACATAGTTATAAAAGATAATTGTCAATTTGAGATGCCCTTTACCTGCTCTCTGGTGGGATCCATATGCAACTTGGGTCGGTCTGACGTTTGGCAGTGGCCATCTTTACTACAGCTTTTTCAATCTAGGTGTGCATCCCTGCTATTTAGTCTTTATACTGTGATCACAGTTAGGACCGTGCAGTTCTTTCCGTCTGTGCCTCAGTAGTTCGATTTTGCTGCTTCTTACGTTCATTCAAGTGCATTCTGTAATTCTGTTTATATACTGCTTTTGCTAATTTTAAGTAAAATTTGCAATCGGCTATGTACATAACATATTTTTTAAGTATAGGACAGTTCAGTAGCGTGCTCGGAGGGCAATAATAAACAATTAATTAAAAAATCAATATAGATATTAAAATGTTTATAAAGAAAAACTGTTTTTTTTTTAAATATTTTGTATTATTTTTTCCGTTTTTGATTTTTTCGAAAATCAATTATCCTCAACTGATATTTCGTGGAAAACGCTACAAGGGTAGTTACTATTTTAAAACGTATAAGGGAGCAGTGAGTTCTGTTTTTTTATTACAGATGGCGGCACACTAAACAAAGCCTGCTTTTGCAGTTTAAGTGCGAGTACAAATTTAAGATCATAGTAAGATGAATTTTGAAAAGTAAACGCTAATTGTAATACATTTTTAAATATATATTTTCCCATCTTTAGAGTAAGTAATGTTAAACATAATTATATTAAATCACTATAATTAATTTTGTACTTGTTTTGTATTTTTTTAAGTAAGCTCCAATATTTGTATGTTATGATTCACTGTAACCTCTGTGTACAATATAGATGTGTGCTCGACTGGCAACACCAGTTGAGATATTTCCTTGCCTCGATTACCATGTGTAAATTTTTACTTGAGCGTTGCATTTTTTATTTCAAGTAGCGAACATGTGCAATTGGTATAAAGAGATGTTTCTGTTAGAATTTAGTTTTCTTTTCTTTAATTCTCGTCTGAATAAGCTACAAATAAACATGATTTATACAAAGTAATCCCGGACTTTATTTTCTTCCCACGTGGTAGCCGCACGTGATTGAACAAACGCAAAGAAATGAAATATTGTATATTTATAATTTAGTTTTAGTTTTAATACCCTCATGATGGATAAATGGCTAAAAATAGGTACCCAACGTCTAGAAAATGAAAAGAATGACAATACAAATGAGAATGATGGGTCAACATCCAATGAACTTAAAACTGTGAATGAATTCAATGGCACTGTTTCTGCATAAAAAAATATCGAACAAAATGTGCTATCTAATAAAAAATTGAGAAAATATCAAGAAGAGTTTATTAAATATGGATTTACATATTGCGTTTTTAATTGGAAAGAACATCCATTGTGTGTTAATTGCAGGGGTAAATTAGCAAATGAAAGTATGAAACCTGCTAAATTAAAAAGACATTTGGAAACCAAGCATAAAGAATTAGCAAATAAATCAGAAACATTAAAAAAAAACGAGCTGAAAGTGTGAAAAATCAAAATGTATTTTTGAAAAATACACAATTCCTGAGAAGGCTTTACGGGCATCCTTAGAAGTTTCATATTTAATAGGAAAAAATTTGAAACCACATACAATTGGAGAACCACTCATTCTTCCTTCAGCAATTAAAATGACATCATTTATTCAAGGAAAAATATATGGTAACGATTTAAAAACGATACCATTATCAAGAGATACCGTTTCTCGGCGAATTTCCGCCATATCACGTAATATAGAATCAGTTCTGTTAAATCGATTAAAAAACTATGTATTTGCTCTACAACTTGACGAAAATACAGACATTTCTAAAGTGTCTCAATTAATTTTTTATGTGAGATACGTTTATGAAGAAGAGATATCAGGAAATTTTTTATGTTGTAAAAAATTGGAAGGAGAAACAAATGGAGAGAAAATATTTGAAATTATTATGATATTTTGGGGAAACAAATGATCTTACCTGGACACACTGTGTCGCGGTTTGCTCTGATGGTGCTGCTGCATTAACAGGTAGTAATAAAGGACTAAGAGGGTTAATAAAGAATATAATAAACCATTGCATGATACATAGACAAGCTCTTGTTGCAAAACACATTGATGAAGAATTGCACAAGATATTACAGGATGTTGTTATTGTAATTAATTACATTAAAAGCAACAGCTCCCTAAACAGTCGTCTCTTTTCAATACTTTGTGATGAGATATGTTATGTGTATGAGACATTACTACATACCGAAGTCAGATGGATCTCACGCTGCAAAATACTGCGACGTATTTTTGATTTGAGAAACGAAGTTTACATTTTTTGGTAGAAAAGAAACATATTGGTAAATTCATTCATTAATGAAGATTGGCTCGAAAAACTCAGTTGCATGGCTGACATTTTCGAAAAACTTAACGATTTGAATGTAAGTCTACAGGGAGAGAATACAAACATTTTAACATCGAGCATTAAAATTGAAGCTTTTAAGAATAAGCTGATACTTTGGCAAGGAGAATTGAACAAAAACAACACAGACATGTTCCCGTGCTTTTCAGAATTTAATAAAGAAAATAATATAGATTTCTTGATATTTAAAAACACCATTTCCCGTCATATGATAAAATTGGGAGTAAACTCTTCTAGATAATGAATTAGGTTAGATACGTGATCCATTTTCGTTTGATATTTTTAAATCCAATATCTCTTTAAAGGAAAAAGAACATTTAATTGATGTTTCAAGCGATGAAACACTGCGCATTCAATTTAAGTCTGACTTGCCAGAAATTTTGGTTAACGATTGGAAAGGAATATGCCGATTTGAAGAAAAAGGCAATTAATATTTTGATTCAGTTTGCATCGACCTACTTATGTGAAACCGGTTTTTCTTAATTAGTTGCCATTAAAACAAAATATCGATCTCGATTGGATCCAGAGGATGACTTACGGCTTACGATTTCCAATACAGATCCGAACATAGAAGCAATCATGAGCTCTTTGCAAGCGCATACCTCACATTGAATTCTTATGTTGTAAGTTTTTTTAAAGTATTTTCCATTAAAAAATATTTATACCCATATGCATAAATAAAACCATTGCTTCATAAAATTATGTGTTTTATTCAGACCTCTAATAAGGCACAAACAGAAGCGCAAATCCCAAACAGAATTCAACTTTAACTACGTTGATGATTAAAAAAACGTCTATTGTCTATCCAGGGGTCGCGACAAAATAGCAAACAAAATTGGGGGGCGGAAATGAAAATAGTTTGCGCACCACTGCTCTAGAGGATTTGGATTTTCAACCGGATGCTAAATGTGGCTTTATGACAAACCATCTTGCCGCGCATTTGACTTAATAAAAAAGAAAAGCTCGACAGTTTATGAATACATGGCACCATCAAATCGGTCAAATTCAATTGAGTTGCTTTTCCGATTTCGTTCAGGGCGCTTATGCGTGAGTTTTTCTTGAATATATTTTATCTATTCGAATGTTTATTTCATCCTTGGGTTGTAAAAGGCAACTGTTGTGTGTGTTTATTGTAAATAAGTGTCATAAACGTGATACGTTTTTTACATAAAGATGTCAACTATTCCGGATTTTTACAGTTCATTATGGCGAATAGTGTTTTGTCCAATCTTTTCGCATCATTTTTGCGATCGAGTATTGTTTCGGTTATTGTGTTTGTTCAAGGGTCACTTTGAGTCAGAAAACGAAATTTTGCTCTATTTTTACAACTTTTTGATTAAGATGAAGCTATTTGTAATAGCGAGAATGAAAAGTAATTTAACAATTAAGTATTTGTTTAAGCAGAATTTATGCAGTGGGTCACCAAAGTATTCGTTGAACTCATGTTTCTAAATATGTTTATATATTTTACATGTATGCAGTTAAAATTAAAATTTAACCATATATAAGCTCTGTTCTATTTTAGTTTCCCATACAAATAACCAAATATTTTTTAATTTTTGCTAGCAATACTAAAATATAGCAATGTGAGAAAACAAGCACATGAAAGTATAAAGCTGTGTTTTGTAAAAAGTGCAGATGTTAAAAAAACATTAAAATTAATGTTTAAATTTGTTGCATTATTTTATTCCTTAAATTGGTTTATCCTTTAAAGAATTATTGGCACCCCCAAGGTCAAACTGAAACCAAGTTTTGTTCTACCTATTCTTAAAGATAGATTTTCAATGTATTTCACAAATTTATGGAATAAATGAGTAATCTTCATACAATAACAGGTAATGACAATATTCTAATCTTTAAACTGAGGTCAGATTTTAAGTTATTTTGATCTTTTATGTAATAACCAGACTTTTATGCAAAGTACTAAATTTTGGATTACTGTCATGGCCCAAAATCTGTACTTTAATTCAAATGTCTTGAGAAAAAGATCAAATATGCATATTGAACCTTAGTTCTAGTAATAAATTCAATTGTATCTACTCCACCTTCCGATATACACCCTTATCATTATAGAGAGTGCTTTGAATTTGACAATGCATTGACAAATCAATGATTTAAGTTTCCTTCACACAATTTTCTTGTTTGTAATAAATACCAAGAACTACTCAGAACTTAAACTCAGCATTGAAATTTGATTTTCAATATTTTAATCTAGCATTGAAAATCAATTTTTAATTTGAAGGAAGCTCAAATCAGTTTGATTAATAGTCACTATCAAATGCAGGGTGTTTGTTTTGGTGGCTGAAATTGATACACTTGAATTTATTGATAGTACCAAGGTTCAATGTATATATTGTATATTGCTGCGAAACCTCTTAAGTCTAACTTTTTGGTTCAGTGTTTCATTGATCCTAAAAATTTTTGATTTTAAGACTTGCATGTTTTGAAAGTGAAACGAGTTTTTAATTGAAAATCTTTACCAGTTAATTTGAATTTAAAGTAGATTTTAGTCTACCATGACAGTAATCCAAAATGTAGTGCTTTGCATACAAAGGTCTGATTGGTTTATAAAATATCAAAACAATAAAAATTCTTTATATCTGAAGAAATAACATTTTGTCACAAAATAGTGAAATTCATTGAAAATATCTTCATTCCAGTAAGAAAGAAATTGCTTCCAATTTGATCAAATACCTGTTGCAAACATTGATATATAGACTTAAAGAAATCTAAGATGCAAGGCAAAATGCAAAAAAAATCTTATGAACATTGATTTTCATGTTTTTATTTAACATTTGTACCTTTGGTAGTTAGCATAATCAACTGTAAACATCTCAAACAGAACAGTGTCATACAAATCAAAGTACAATTTTGTGAATGGTAGGAAGTGCAAAATAAGTTGCATTAAACTAAAGACTTCTGAATGCCCTTGATTATGTGAACACAATTAATTGTGCCATTGTTTTATTCTTTTTAAAACTTGTGTTACCTGTTATATTTTGATGTTTTATTGAGATGTATTTATAAACTAATGGCAAGTTTGGTATAGTGCAGCTGCTAAGAGAAGGCAATTGAATTGCATGGTTTTGAATGAAATTAGGGTACTGGTGGTACTATAAATAAATCCCTTCTACAATTGGCATCTGTAGGGCAGATTCTTGTTCTATGTTAATTATTCACATGCTGAAAGCAAAAGCATTGATAATGAGTTGGCAGAGAGAAGGCGATCCATGACGATAGCTATTCATGCTTTTGCTAATGGCATCCTTCATTTAACATTCTTTCACACCCATTCAGAAATCAACTGACCCAAGGTGGACTGCCTTGCAGGAGCTGCACCGTATCTTTCCTTTATTACATGTTTCTGCTGTATGTAGCATGTACCTTGTTAGTGAGTGTGGAAAAGTTTTTAAATTGATTTGTATGTTTTTACAGATAGCACAAAGGTCAAGTTGACTGCTTATTTCAATGGATGGATGTGGACACTGAATGATATTTATTTTTGCATGTTCATTTTAGGACATCAATAACAAATATTTCTCAGGTTTTAGAACTGAAAATCAGATCAGATTTTCGAACAATGTTGTTTCTTTGATACTTTGCCTTTGTCATGTATTCACAATTTAATTAAAAATATAGCTACCATCTAACAATGTAATCAATTTTATGGATTTCTTTATTATATTCTTGTAATAAAAAGTAGGTAAACAGACAAGACAGTTTTGAAGTTGTAGCCAACTAACAAATAATATGTTTTGTGAAGTCATCCAATTTATTCTTTTAAATCAATCATTGATAGAAGAGTGTCCCGTTCTATTGGTATACCAGGCTTCTTAACCCCTTAACCTATAACTAGTGAAATGAAATTTTTGGACCAGGATAAACAGTTGCGAGTTCCCACTGACACCATGTCATTTTTTCAACCATACAAATTTCAGAAGTTTTTTGCATTATATATTTATCATATGAATAATATATAATGCAAATATTATTTATATATGAATAATATATATTTTGCATTGTATATTTATCATATTTGAATTACTTTTGTGGAAGTTGGGTGACAGCTCACATTTTTTCCTTGTCATCTGACCGTGGTTCAAAACTATGTGGTGGTGTTACTGGATCTTTCTCTTTGAGATTGATCCTGGACTGTTGCCAGTAGCCCTTTGTGTTGCTCAAGTGACGTTAATTAACTACCTACCTTTCAATAGCAATGATCAATCTCTTTGTATTTCATAGGGCCGCGGTGGCCCGGTTGGAAGAGTAACGGACTTGCAACCGAAGGGTTGCGAGTTCGAATCCAGCCAAACACCGTCGTGTACAAAGGGGGCTGGTGCACGTTAAATCTGTCGTGGCCTCAAATGTCCTCACGTTGGCGTGGTGTGGAAGTTTGGAGAGTGGGGTGCCAGCTCAGGTGTTGCCTCGTCATCTGACCGTGGTTCAAAATTACGTGGTGTTGTCCTCGGATCTTTCCCTTTGGGAGTGATCCCGGACCGTCACCAATAGCCCATTGTGTTGCTCCAGTGTGACGTTAATTGAAATCCCCCCCCCTTTGTATTTCACTTCTATGGTGTAAGTGTTGAAAGTGGGGTGCCAGCCTTGATCTTTCCCTTCGGGATTGATCCACGATGTCACTAAAAGCTTGTATTAATCTAGTGCGACGTTAATTATACTACCTAATATAATTTTGAACCATGTTCAGATGACAAGGTCAAAACCTGAGTTGGCATTCCACTCCAAACTTGTACACATCGAGGGGCTATTGGTGACGGTCCGGGATCAATCCCAAAGGGAAAGATCGAGGACAATACCACGTAATTTGTACACATCGAGGAACCTTTGTAGAGGGTAAGGAAAGCATATTACTTTTACGGGCTGCTAGCGAGTGTCTGGAAGCAAGTCCGTTTCAGATGGCTTGGAATTCAGAAAGTTAAAGTATCACTAAATCCTGGCAATTCATTAAATTTAACCATTATTCCATGTTTTTATAACTTATTACTGTTTAGTTTGACTTTTTTTTACTATCTTCAAATTAAGTTGTCTTTTTTTAGTACTTTTAATAAATTTTTCTGCCAATATTTGTCTTGATTATTTCAGAAATCTATAAACAATGACCCTCAAAATAAAGTTCCTTTCACCCATTTTAAGTTAGTTTTAAATTGTACTCATCCGTGTACCAAATGTTTCAAATTATTTTTATTTAGCACCTACCATCCTTTAATTATATTGTGAAAAATAGTTAAAGGATGTTGTAGTTTTGTAGTAATCATTTATATATTTGATGAGAACATTGTTTCTCGACGTTTTGTCAATTAAACCAGGATTGCTATGTAAAGTTAACCTTGCTTTTCCTGTTAGGTGTAAATTAAAAATATCTAATACACATTTCTGACAGTACAAACTAATTGATGCCAATATTATACCTTTTGTTTGCGATTACCAAGCATTTTAAATAATCTGGACTTTTTCATGCAATTTACTTACTTTAGTGTTTCGAACGCATTCAATGACATTTTATCAGTAAAGTTTAACAGTTTTCCTGTTTAAGGAATACAGATTTACTGTTTCTGAGTTTAAAATGAGTCTCGTGCTTTTTATATTAGACAAAATCTGAATGAAGTCAGGCGTAAATTATTACTGTTCTGGATAGCTTAGGTTTTAAAAATCAGATTACTTAATGCATGTATAAGGAGTGTCCTTATCTGTTTCACATTACGCTAAATAGTATCCCATATTTGTGAGGGCTATGAAACTTTTACAAACGTTCTAAACAATGGATTTTTACAGAAACCTCTTCTATTATCTGATCATATGAACCTATCACTGAAATTGTATATAGCATATTTGTTTCTTCTATCCAGAAAGTTTACTGGATTTAATGTGTTCGATAGATACTAGAAACACTGATACTTTTCTTTAAAAGTGAAATTCTTATTTTTCCAAGTTTTACTTATGACCAAGACGGCTTTGGTAGTCACTACTTTGAACAATTCATCCAAGCTTATTGCAGTATAAGCAATTTTCGTAACTTTTCCTGCACATTTTTTATCTGTTTGTCTTATCCCTGTTTCTTTTAACATTTTTTAATTGTTTTCAGATTTGTTATCTTCTAAACATACATTTATAGCTTTCAATATAAAATATTTTGGATTCCTTCTCTTAAATATAAAAAAAATTTCTTTGATTTTTCATCAGATTAGCTGGGACTCTAGCTGATACATTGAAAGGAGATCGTGGCCTTTGTCTTTTCTCAGAGCAACAAACCAAAATTTCAGAATAGGAAGAAACAATCAGCTGGAATGTGTGAAAACCATTGTTTATTTATGATTCCAGTGAGTGACTTGCTTTATGAAATAAGGATGACTGAAATTGCTGTTAAATGCAATGTCTAGATTTGTTCCCATGTTATCAAAATTTTTAATTTTATTTAAAAATTAACAGGGAAATGTCGAAATGAGATTGAGAAAATTTTCTTTTCGATTAATTTTTTTTAAACCACCTGAATATTGAACCAAAGAATGCATTATTGATTATTGTTTGAGGCCCTCCAAGTGTAGATTGACCAAGATGATTGTTTCTCACCCGGATCAATGAGGTAAGACAATTCTTATTAATTTTCCCAGTTCGAAAGATTTCTATATTTTAACAACATAATGTGACACGTGCAAAATATATATGCTTACTTAAATGTTACATTATTCTGTAATTGAATATTACATTTAAGCTGTATCATAATGTCTTTGTTTAAGATTTCATACTTATAACAATACATTATAATTGACCTGATGGCGTGTTCTACTGAATAGCTTGACTTTAATGAAAAAGCTTTTAGTAGTGCTTGCGTTTAGGTAAATTCTGCAACCAAATTGGTAAGTGAAAGATTTTTTTATAAAAATTGAAATATTTTGTTAGATAGTTTGGATAATTTATTTAATGTAGGATGATTTCTATAAAATTTGCAACAATTTATTTTCTCAAAATCATTTTTAAGTCATAAATATAATCATGTTCACTATTTCATAAAAGTTTATGGTTAGCATGCCGTTTCCCCATTTTTTATTATTCCTATTTGTACTGGAAATAATCATAATTCTCTAACTACTTATATTGGTGATAGTATAAAGTTCCTTGTAATCATTTAAAGATTTGAATAAAACTGTTTTGTATTTTATTTCATTTTTTGGTGTTTGATCGAAAATCGCTTAGAAAGCAAATTCAAACCATAAAATTTATTTTTAATATATCTTGAAAGTATCAGTGATCTTAAATAATCCTCTAACATAACGACTTGGGCTGCAGTAGTCCAGTTGGAAGAGTAATGGATTAGCAACTGGAGGGTTGTGAGTTCAAGTTAAAAATTTATTTCAGAAAAGATTTGTTTATGTTATCTGATGTTACGAGACGTAGCGAGATATAAAAAGGTACTGCTGAGGGGGGAAATCGAACCACCACTCTTTATTCGAAAAACCTAATGTTAAATTAGTTTCCCAGACGTATTGATAACTTCGAAATAATCCAACTATCTCGCTGAAGTGTTTTATTTTACCATTAAAGAATAAAAAACTACTGAATGTTTCTTTTGTAAGATAACTAATTCTAAGAGATATCTTATGCAATATTATGAAGTTAATTATGAATAGAAATCAAGTCAGGCAATTTTTTCATAATAAATTCACTATGCAGTTATGTTCCCTTAAATAGTCAAAGAAACTGCATATTGTAACTATTAATGTATTATGTGTAGTTTGTATGACAAATAAATATTCAGCTTTGATAAAAAAAAAGCAATTTTCGTGTCTGATAATTCATTAGGTGTTCCTTATTAGATACCATTTTTTCAAATCTTCGACTTTTACTTTTTTTATAAAGCTTTAAGTATAATTTGAAAGCTTTTCAAGTTTGATAATTTATATAAGTATTAACATATCAATCCTAATGCATTTTGTCTTTGCCAATCTTTTGAATTTAATGTACCGTATTACGTACCTTTAACCTCTATAAGTAATTGACTTTTATGCAGCATTTTTAATTATTTTTATAAGTAAGCTCGAGTTTACAAATTTTAATTCTTAAATGTTTTGTGATTTTTTAAAATTAGTTTTCAAGTGTTAAAATTTTATATATACATATATCCCACGTTATATCGCTCATTTTTACTTGTCTCCAATGAATTTCAAGGAAATGAATTTGAGAAAATATCAAACTGTCTACGGAATCAGGATTTCAAAACTTGCTCTTTTCAACCAGATATCTTTTCCCACTGTTCCTTTCATAATATAAAATTTCACAGGACTTTTACAGGCAGTCAAGTTAGGGAGGTTAACGTCCTTCATCAGTCAGACCCTAAAGGTGTTTATATTACTGAGTGTTTACCCCTCCCTTTTATACCTCCAGTGTTTATATTGCTGAGTGTTGTAAATCATTAGTGTTAATATTAATGAGTTGTAAATCACTAATGTTTATATTACTCTTTCCTGCATTTATATTTATGGGTTCCTGTGTTTACATTACTGTTTACAGTATCCCTTTGTCTGTGATGCAATCTTTTTTATATGAAGTGAATCAGTTGACTCCAGTTTTTACACTGTTCGTATGTGTTGTATGCTTGTCCATTACGATGTCTATATTTATTAAATGTCTTGTTAGAACTTTGATTCTATGATTTTTCCTACCCTTCTGTTGTCTTGTGATATTCAAATAAGAGTTTAACTCTATCGTATATACAAGAACATTCTACTGTGTTGTAGTTTTACATGACATTAAATAAAAGACGAGTAGCAAAATGAATAATTTACACTTTTCTTCTTGAATGAGTAAATTCTTCACGGCTCTTTGAATATCACTTTCCTTGATATCACGCTTTTTTCTTGTCCTCAGATATATATTTTTTATTTTTAGCATTGTAGCACTTGAAATATATTCATTCAACTAGAGTAAAATCCCATGTTGTCAGCACAAAAACATGGAGAAAACATCAAAATGAGATTAAAAAATAAATAAATACACAGTAGTAAATCAGCCTGCAGGCTTTCAAGTAGATCTGCCAATATTTGAAAAATGCCTCGTGACAATTTTGGGTAATGTGCTGTGTAGTGGTCAGCACTTGTAAATAACAACTCATTTTCATAAAATCCATTTATTGGTGGGGTCCAGTAAATATAAATCAGCTTTACCTGGGGATCCGCTGAACTATGGTAAGAGGCTGAGGCACTTTGCCGGATGAGGAGTCTAACGACTCGCCCGGAACCTGTTGAACTTCCACCAGAGGACTTTGTCTCGGCATGGACGCTGGCTCGCGTCCGGAGTTCACATTTTTAGTCCCCAGTGCCTTATTTTGCAAACTCACAGTTTTGTCGTCCTTCGCACACTGCCTCTCCTCTTCTCCGCTCTGGCAAGTCATTCAGGGGAACGGCACCCCCTTTCGCTTCGACTCTCGCTATCCGGCGGAGATCTGCAATTAAAACATTCGATATCTGTCTGATTGTTCCGTCCTCCCAATTGAATCCCATGAGGGGCATGCTCGGTGTTTATGAATTCAACTCGCTCGGTTAACCTTTGAATTTGCTCTGCAAGTTTTGAGCAGGTGTCGGTCATAGATTTGTTTGCAAGCCTTAACTCATCCAATTCTGCGTCCTGCCTTATCGCAGCAAACATTTGTGCCTGTTCCAAAATGTGATCACCCACCTTACAATCTCTCCAAGCCCGTTCCTCGGCTAAAGCAAACTGTTTAATTTCCTATTGTAGAGGGATTCCTGGCAACAACGCCACTCCTAATTTGAGGGGGCCGCGGTGGCCCGGTTGGAAGAGTAACGGACTTGCAACCGAAGGGTTGCGAGTTCGAATCCAGCCAAACACCATCGTGTACAAAGGGGCTGGTGCACGTTAAATCTGTCGTGGCCTCAAATGTCCTCACGTTGGCATGGTGTGGAAGTTTGGAGAGTGGGGTGCCAGCTCAGGTGTTGTCTCGTCATCTGACTGTGGTTCAAAATTACGTGGTGTTGTCCTCGGATCTTTCCCTTTGGGATTGATCCCGGACCGTCACCAATAGCCCGTTGTGTTGCTCCAGTGTAACGTTAATTGAAATACCCCCCCCTAATTTGAGGATATAAGTTTGACAATAGGACGGCTTTCAACATTTTTTCTATAGGCCTCCTCCATCTCATTTGAAAGTTCCCCAGAACAAGCTCTGTATGACCATGCAGAGGCCTTCATGAAAAACTCGGCTAGTCATATCAGAGGGTTGACGAAATTCCAACAACTCTTGAACGGAACTGGAGGTATCGGTTTTTATTTCAAACCGCTCCAGCAATGCATCTTAACTCCGTAAATCCCCGATGCTGTGACGGATGTCCCTAAAATACGACGCAGCTTCCCCTAACTTGCACTTGCAGGCAAAGTACAACTCGTCCCGAGTCCAATTCGCAAATTTAGCTACTCGATCCTTTTGAAAAATTCTAGCACATCATATGATCCTCTTTGCCCAGTAAAAGTGGGTATCAACCCCAGACTCTCGGGGGAAAAACTGTAAGGGGAAAAGGTTCCCCTCGAGCCAACCTCCGATCGCAATTGCGGCAACCCCGTAGCGTTGGTTGCAATTCCCTCAGGCACGCCATTTTGAGGACTTACTATTTTTTTACTCTTGCTTCTTTTAAACAATTTTAAAATAGCCTAACATTCACTTGTGTAAAATAGATACCATTTATTGCCTCACATAAGAATACATTTCAACAAATTTATAATACCAATCATAAGCAAGCATGCATAATAAAAGCAATCTAAAAGGGAGCAAAACTTCCGAATAATACACACATAAATCACAAGCTAATTTAGGGAAGCAATATTAATGGTACAAAAGGAATACACACATCAATTAATAAACTAATTTACGCAAGTAATATGAATACACAAAAAAGGCTGGACACCCACTTAATTTGATCATTCGGCATTTAAATCCTTTTATTAAATTAATAAAATCTCTGAGTTCGCAAGTTATGTCCATGAAGACTTAGACTGATTTCCCTCATCTTTTTAAAGTTATTAAGAAACCATATATAGATGGAATAAAACAACTCTTTGATAAAGTGATTCAAAAATCCGTATTTGAAAAGTTACTGGAAGTTGATTTAGGTGAATTGAAAGTACGCTCAAAATAATCTTGGGGCATATTCAAGTTAGAAATAACGAGTGGCAAAATGTGAGAATAGCTACACAACTTTTGTCGGATCTTGCTGTAAAGGCATTAGATTATTTTCCGTGAGAAAGGGACAAGATTTCATATCTACCATTGATGGTTGTTTGATGTTTTTAATTCCAGGACTCTGATAAGTGATAAAAATTTATGATGCGGGTTTGGGCTCAAACCAGGGTCTCAGACGGATGTTCTGCACAAAGCAAAATATTTTATTAAGGTGATGAGAATTGTCGGTAAGTCAAATATGATACTTTTCCAAAAAGGATGGTTAGTCTCCATTTCATCTTTAATTGGACTTCTGAAGTTTATTCAGCAAGCTGAAACCTGTAGAGTAACCAAGATTCTCCAGAAAATCTATTCAGCCAAATAAGGGGCCTAGGAAAACTTTACGACCATCCTCTACCCATCGACAAATTGTTTTGTGCAATAAACTCCCACTACCTTCATATAGTACCATAACTAACAATACTAGTGATGACCAGTTTTTAAGAAGTTATTTAACTCTCTTGTTAAAGTTAATGCATTCACAGAGATTGAAGAAAAAAAGGAACACATCATTTGAAGTAGATACAGTGCAGTCATTGAACTCAATTTAAAATAATGCTCAAACTCAATCAATAGAAAATACTGAGGTTCAACAGTTGAATCATCTTTTAACATAATAAAAGACTTCTCTAACGAAGTATTAAGATTTATTGCCAGCTACATTGCTTTTAAAGTGCATGATAGAAGTTTAGGAAATAATACTGTACATATTAAGCAGGAAAATAATCAAATGTGGATTGGGGCTTTATCTCGAGGTGATTTAGTTTTATCAACTGAGTGTTGGTTTGAAAAGGTGAAAGAACTTGAAGTGTTTCATGCAATTTCGTGGACCTGGCAATTAAATAAATGTGAAGATGTGATAAGTAAATTCTTTACAATTACAGGAAAAATTTCTCACCTAAAATGCTTCAGCTCTTAAACATTTTGCAAGAACATTTTCTGAATTAAATATATGAACTGTGCCACTGTAAAAGAAATGAGAAAAAATACAAAAATTTAAGAAATCTCGAAAACCATCAAGAAAGGATGACTGTTGCCTTGTTGAAGATGTTTCATCTCATGAGGTAAGTTGTTTTTAAAACTTATTTATTTTCTTTTTAATTTATGACTAACTCATTTACAAGTTTAATCCTGAAAAAAACCCACTCTCCAAACTTCCACACCATGCCAATGTTAGGACACTTGAGATAATGACAGATTTAACATGCAAAAGCCTGTTTACACGATGGTCTTTGGCTGGACTGAGTTTAGAACTCGCAACCCTCTGGTTGCTAATCCATTGCTTTTCCAACTGGGCTACTGCTGCCCTCATCTGCGTCATGAGGGAAAATGTTTTAATGACTTTGATCTGTACTGAAATGCTTTAAAAATTTTTGTAAAACGAACATTCTGATCGCTTCTACTTAGGAATGCACATATAAAACATGATTTAATACCACACTTGCCAAGCTACGCCAAATGCCCTTTTCTACTGCTCCAAAGTTTTTTGAAGGACCAGAGTCAAGGATGTAGTACAATTTTGTTTTTCTGTTTGAGGTTTTAAAAGAATTTTAGAGTGAGTTATATTAAAGTACAGCTTTCCAATTAATGATCATTGGTTAATAGATCGGTGAGAGCGTGTTTATTTCTTGAGAATTTCCTTGTTTTGAAAATTTAAAATGTTTTTAATACCTTTTCATGCCATGTATATTTTTTGAGACTGATTTCGAAAGGTAACACGTTTCTTTCTGAAATACGAAAATTTAAAAAAAGTCTTTCTCATTTTCACTAGTTTTCATTCTTTTACTTGAAAAATTGTTTTAAAAAAATTGCTCCTACGATATTGAAAAAATTAATGCCAAGAACAAGGTAAGGCAATTGGAGATAATTAACAAACACCATTCTGCCATTAAAATATTGCCCAATTGTTAGAGGCAATTAGATAGTGCAGTCAAACGTTATACTATTTAACCAACAAAAAGGTCAGTGCTATATTAATTGACTTGTTCAACATACAATTATCGCTAATTCGAAAATTAATATTTTTTGTAGTTAAAAATTCATTGAAAGTTTTTCTTTTTAAATTCTTAGAAACACCTTACTTCTGTTTGAGGAGTAATACTTATAACATGTTGCCAGAATTGGAATGAAGTCTTAAAAATAAATTGTTTTCAGTGCTTTACTTTTTTTACACATAAATTGTTTAAAAAAATTACATTTTATAGGAATTTTTGGATTTTGAATTTTTCCTTTAATTTTATCATAAATACTAAAACTTTTTTACAACTCTTCAAAAAGTTTATTTCAAGGTCTTTGAAAACTCTTTCCAGTTTACATAAACTCTGGAAGGGAAATTCTCAGTAAAGGCATTGAGATTATCAGAAATAGTGAGGCTTTAATAAAGCACTAACCTTTACGCTTGTAATGTTTTCAAACCGAGTTTCTTCTTGCTAAGGGACTATTACCACTTTGCAATGAAACTCAAAGTAGTTTGACCTTGTTTTTCCCACTTGGCATTATGTTAACAAATATTTTGTTCTCCTGTAAACACTGTTTTGGCGACAGACTGACTGGTAATTCTTTTTTTAATGTCTAGAATGTATACCTTACTCGAACACCAGATTGAATAAGGACACGTGGTTAGTATCTTTCTTGGTAGAGAACAGAAGAGAGAGAAGTCTTGGAGAGATAAGGTCTCACTTAAGAGATTTTGAAAGGATCAAAGATTGGATGAAGTCGATTCAGGAATTAGTGAAAATAGTTATACTGAAATTATGAAGAATATTTATCTTCTAATGAATACAGGAAAAGTAGCTGGAATGATGAATAAGGTAAAACTAGATTTCAGCCCCTTTGATATACAAATAACCCACAAAAAGTAGAAATATGTTCACCAGTGGCGATTATATAACTATATAATATCTGAATATAACTAACCAAATTCTACGCCAAATGGTATTTTTGTATACTGCCAATTCAAGAAAAAGAATGCAATGTTGGCTTATGCATTTATTTATTGTTTTTGGCATTTTTTATAGTATTTTAAATATATCTGCAGATAAAGATTGGATTTTATATAAAGATGTGAAAAGGAAGGCATACTTAGCCAGAGAAATTTCATCCTCCTTCTGTGAAGAGCTTCGTACTCAATATCTGGCACCTAGAAATAATAATGCAGGAAGCAAGGATCTTACAAGCAAAACCATAGAAAAATAAAACTTTTGGCAGAAATAAAAACCAAAATTAAGATTTTATAAAGATACAATAAATTCATCAGTCAAATGGTTTATTTTGTCTTTCTTGAGAATTTTGCTATAGTAAAAATCTATTTCAATAAGAACACTACTGCTTGTCCACAATGATATATGCAACTGCTAATTTCAACAGTGTTGGAAATTGAAATTTTATAAGAAAATATTTAGTTTAATATCAAAATTTGAATTTCATGCCAAGTTCAATGTCTTTCATACTGAATTAAGCACATAGCTTAGGCTGGTATTAATGAAATCGAAATAGGAAGATAATTCTACGTATTGCAGAAGCATATGAGTAGGAATGACAATGCATAAATGATTGCAACATTTGAAACTGCTATGAAGCCAGTTGACTACTAGGCTCTAGAAGTCACTTATTATTTTAAATTCACCATGATAGAGAAAACAAGTGAAACACGTCATGGCAAGTTTGCCTTTTATACAGTAGGATGAGGATGAAAACACAACCACAACATACTTCAATATAAAGCAGCCAAGGTAATTATTATGACCAGACAACTATTGCTAACCTCAAACACCAAAACTGTATACCATCCATTGTGAGATGTAACATAATTTCCTCAGGTTGTATACATAGGCAGAAGTACTATTTACCTCTCTCTTCTGCTGTCATTAAATGTCGTCACAATTGCTAATTTTTAATTTTAAAATTATGTTTTAAATAATGTACAGGAATTTTTTCACTGTAACTAATCCATACATTTGCTCTTCTAGGTTGCAGACTGTATTGAAATACAACACCAAGAACCAGGGGTTTTCTAGTGATCTTTTCCTTTCCCATGGGGTTTACTGTCTTTAGTAAACACAGGAAAAGCACTTCCTGCATATCCAAGCGATCTTTTTCTGCTCTTATTGCTTTCTACTCTACTCCCTCTTTTTTCCTGTTCATGACATTTTTTACTTGACATTGTTTTTGTGTTTGGTACAGCTTGGACAAATATGGCCCTTGTGCCATAATAAACAATCCTCTGTTGATTACTCGACATTGTCTTGTGTTTGGCTCAGCTACGCCACATAATTATTTGTGTTTTATGGCATCCCTTGTGCTATAAAACACGAAATAACCAACCATCTACTATTTATATTTACCCATTAGGATGCATTGCACTCAGTATAGATATTTCATAAATGCTATGTGGCACAGAAATCAACATTTGTATACTGGAGAATGGTAACAAATGGATTTATACAATTAAAATTCAACTGCAACAGGATTTATTTTATGCTAGTTTAAATTTGAATAAAAATATGCAATTTTGCCACTTATTTTAGCTATGCTTGATTTGATCTAAAGAGTAGCATAATATTGATAAACCTACACGGAAGAATCACCGTTCTTCAGCAGTATGATGACAAGGCAATGAGAAATTTAGAAAGATAGCCATCAGTGCAGAAAAAACATGAGCTAACGTAAAAATAGGCTTAAGTACCAAAAAATTAATTGCAATTGAAGTGGATGTCCAGAAGATAATTGTTGTAACATGACTGAGATGGGAACTTTTTGCCATACACTTTAATGCAAATGAAAATTAAAACAGGAAGTTTAAATACTGTTTTATATTTGATTACTTTTATTTCCTTGTAAGTATGAATGTGCATATTGATGCTTATATTCACTACAAATGGATTTAAATAAGGTATCAAATGTGAGTAACTAAACTGTCATCAATAGATATAAAAAATTAAGCTTTAGTGCAAATGCTATGTGCAGGTTGCTAGTGTTTTATGACAATATTTCTAGTTCCCAAATATGGATAATTTCCTTTAATCTTAATCAAGGTTAAACTTTAGGAACAGAAGTCAGGTATCAATGGCATCTAAGATTTGTTAAAATGTTCTACTTGGGTGCAATTTCAAAATTATTTTGTTTACATGAATGCAGAGTATGCCAGTTTTAATCAGGTGACATTTCTTTTTTTAAAAAATCACAATTTAAATCAAACATGATTATTTTCTTTTTTAAGGTTTCTGTACCATGGTAAAAAAGGCCTATGTCTACATTCGCTGATTTTAAATTATGCCTACAAATTACTTCAATGAATGAAAGTTATAATAGAAAAGTGAAAATGTCCTGTCATTACATCCTGGAATGGACTGGACATATCACTTACAGAGCATCTGCTGCATAGCAGCTCATCTCCATATCAGAAAAAGATAAAAGTATTCAATAAATGCTAATAACATAAGGTAGGTATTTAAATTAACATCATTGGAGCAACACAACGGGCTATTGGTGACAGTCCGGGATCAATCCCAAAGGGAAAGAACCAAGAACACCACATGATTTTGAACCAAGGTCAGATGACGAAGCAACACCAGAGCTGGCACCCCACTATCCAAACTTTCACACCATGCCAATGTGAGGACATTTGAAGCCATGACAGATTTAACGTGCACTAGCCCCTTTGTACATGAGTATTTGGCTGGATTCGAACTAGCAACCCTTCAGTTGCTAAACCGTTACTCTTCCAACCGGTCCACCGCAGCTCCTATTAACATAAAGGTGGGTGAATTAATAAAAATGTCGATCTAGGGAGCAGAAGAAACTTCAATGCTAATAAGAACCATAAACCCTGCCTAGCCGCAAAAGAGATGGGAAGTCACTCTCCCATCTACATCATTACACCTTGAATGCCTTTTGAATCAAAACAGTGGGAAGTATTCCCTTGCACGGTATTGTTAATAAATCAAATAAATAAAAATTACTCAATCAGCTGGTAGCAAAAACTTGTAAAGTGGACATTGGCTCTTTTCTACCAAGATTCCCCCCATGTTTAATAACATTGGAATAAAATAACCAGGAGGGGATGCCTGTTATTTTAGTTAAAACATTTGTTTACTCGCACAGTAACACCCCAAGTATGACCTTTTTTTAACTAAAATTATCTAGCTTCCCTACTTTGAGGACACTTCAGAGATAATATTGATGAGGATTCAGTGGCACCAACTTGAAGAATCTATTGGTGCATAAGAAAACACCACTTGCTTTATAAGTATTTCGAAACTCTATTTTGTTTACGTAGATCAGGGGTGTCAAACTGGCGGCTCGCAAAGTAATTTTTTGTGGCCCACAATGCTCTCGTTTTAATAATTTCAGTTACAAAAAAATTTCTCTTTTTATTAGGCCTTTTTTCCTTTGAAGTTGAAAATGCTCCCACTTCGATACAACTGGAATTTATAGGGAAGAATTAATGAAAAATTACCATTTGTATCATATTGCATTATTTTTCTGATGTTCTTTTTAACCATCAATTTAAAAGGAAAATATAATTTTACATTAAAAAATTATCACAAACTTTTAATACACTGCTTTAAAAATAAAGTAAATAATTACCAATCAAATGCCAATAGCACAACAGGAAAAACAGAACCCATTGTTTTCTCGTAGTGAAAGCTTTGAAATAAAATACATTGGTAGATATGGTATTTTTAATTAACGTACTGTGGAGCAACACAATAGGCTATTGATGATGGTCCGGGATCAATCCCGAAGGGAAAGATCCAAGGACAACACCAAGTAATTTTCAACCTACGATGACGAATTAACACCTGAGCTGGCCCCCACTGTCCAAACTTCAACACCATGCCAACGTGAGGACATTTGAGGAAACAGCAGATTTAACGTACACCAGCCCCTTTTGTACATGATGGTCTTTGGCTGGATTAGAATTCACATACCTCCGGTTGCTAATCTGTTTCTTTTCCAACCTGGCTACTAAAATATATTGGAGAAATAAATAAAAGAAATTGCTTTTAAAACATTTATTGAAAACAAATTAATTTAAAACTTATTTTGTAATGTTTTTCATCCAAAATTGAAAAATATTTTCCTAGTTCTATTATAAAGTTTCGCATTGTTTTAATTTTGTGCTATACTTCATCGAAAGAAAGTTCTCTTATGCGTATGGATAAAATTGTTTTCTAATCACAATTTTTTATCAATGTTTTCCTTACAAGTTTAGAAAATGCTATGCTTTCGATGCCAAACATCAGCAAACATGAACATGTTAAATTCCAAATTATGCGAGGTCCCCCGATGAGGTGTTAAATAAGTCGTAAAAGGAGGGAAAGAAATAGTGATTGTACTAATGATACTCAGCCGTTTCGGGTTTCGAGGACATGGTCGTGAGACGCATATAGGTGTCAGAGGGTTAAAAGATATATAACACAATCAAAATGATTTTGTGTGTTAACGAATTTCTGCTCTAAGCCGACAATATCGATTAACTCAATGAATGTTGGTAATTTCATTAAATGAGTTGACAAATTTAGTTTTCATATACTAGACACTTAAAACTGTAGACAAGTCCATCATAACCAACAAAAAGTGTGGATATTGCATCTGCAAACTGGCCTAATAACTTGAGATTTCTAACAGTATGATTACTCAGTTCTAGAATAGTGTTGAAACCTAAGCAAGTATGAAAACAACATTGAAGCAAAGGTCATTCAAGACATGTCCAAAGCTTTATGCGACTCTCCATCCAAACGGCATCCCATTTTAGAGATTCAGAGCTGGATGAAATGAAAATTCCTGATGTTTCAGCCATTTTGGACACAAGTTTACTGCAAGAGAAAATAAGTATTCTACATTTATTTTCAAAAATTCAGTGAGCACAAAACATGAGCAGTTACTGTCATTCAGTTGTTGGAAATTGTATACATCATTTTCCAAAATTTCACAGCTGTGGTTCAAAATTATCCCATATTTTAGATTTTTATTATGGCTTCTAAAAATAAAGATTTTAATTTGGATCAGATTTACTGTACGGTCACCCTTGGCGCGATTTTTTCCACATTGGCGATAAATTTTTTATATGGCAACCCCCATCCGACCCGACAAGGAATTGCAGCAACCCTATTGGACCTTGGAAAAGGTTGGTTTTTCGGAAGGAGAGAGCACTTTTTTTTTTTTAATGAACGCATTTTTTTTAACAAAATATCGATGTTTTGCGTTCCGATTGGTTACCGTTTTAAAATTTGAATTCTTTTGTGTTAGTTGATGTCTTAGCTTTTTAGAAGGATTGTAATTGGTTACCGCTTAACCGGGTCGCAACGGAATATATTAGCAAAACCGGAGAGCTTGAAGGTGATTGATTTATTATTGCCCTATTCAAAGGGTTGTTCGCGTAGGAAAGTCCGCGTTTTTTTTTTAAGAACATCCACAGATTAATTAGACCGTAAGTTTTATTTATTTTTACTTATTTGTGTATTCCTCATTTATTATTGCCCTATACAAAAGATTGTTCGCGTAGGAAAGTCCGCGTTTTTTTTTTTAAGAATATCCACAGGATTAATTAGACCGTTATTTTTTTTTACTTATTTCTGCATTCCTCATTTATTATTGCCCTATACAAAAGGTTGTTCGCGTACGAAAGTCCACGTTTTTTTTAAGAACATCCACAGGATTAATTAGACCGTTATTTTAATTTTTTTTACTTATTATTGCTTATTTGTGCATTCCTCGTTTATTATTGCCCTATACAAAAGGTTGTTCACGTAGGAAAGTCCGCGGTTTTTTTAAGAACATCCTGGCTTTGGACGCCATCTTGATAGCGACAAAAATTGCTTGGCTACAAACATGTCTCGGATTCTACATCTTTACCCATTTTTCACTACGCTGTTTTCTTTACATCTCGCTCGTGCAAGAAGTCGCCATTTTGGCGACTGTTGGCGAGATTTTGAAAAAGTCGCCAAGGGTGACCGTACAGTAAATGTTTACCGTATTAGGTGAAGTGCAATTGGTAACTTGCACTTACAGTTGACAAGTGAAAATGCATGGTGGACACACACACAAAGATCATTCCAATACCAAAACAATATAATTTAATCTATGTTGTCATTTAGTATTTGAACAGTTCAATAGATGTAGCTCATATTTCAAATATCAGTGTTATCATGCTTGGATCATAGTTAGGGCTTAGGATCAAAGTTGAGTGACGTTAGTGTTGACTTATTAGCTGTTTTCAACAAAAGCTATTGTGTCTGTACAATGTTTTTCAAGCTTGTCTGGAGAAAATATAAGCTATAAGGTGTAAAGATAAAAATTATGTTTAAAGGCAGGTGCCATAATTTCTCTTTCTGTTTGCAAACGATTTGCTAGTACTGCGGTTAAGCTAAGCACCATAATTTCTCTTTCCGCTCACAATCGCTTTGCTTGCGAAATCATCACTAGAATTCCAAGATTTCAGAATGCAATATGTAATGCATAGAGCTTGGCTGTTCAATTTGTAAGTCTCAAGACTTGTACATAACTTGTATATATATTTATAATAAACAAGAATGTCTTTAAGAACCTTGATACTTGGACGTATTTCTTCATTCTGTGTCCAGCCTGCTCACAACATTTTGTGAAGATATTAGAACACTTTAAAGTTTTTGGTGTAGTAAGTACAACATTGGAATTTAGGGTTCTTGTGAAATCAACATTAGCTTCATTCAATGAAATTCCAAGATTTATTTCTATCAGGCCAAGTTCTCCAGCACCACATGGTCTTCTGGAACAATGTCTGGAGATTTATTCCTTGCAGGCAAGTCGTCACATCTACCTTTACTAAACATCTATCCCAAAGTCAAAGCCCAGAAATTAGTAGTAATAGAGAAGGTACTCGATTCTTGACCATTGTTGGGTGCCCGATCAGGGATAATTGTACCAGTCATCAGCTTTTGACCATTTTCCTTTGTATAAGCTGTTGTTTGCTAAGCTGTAGTGCTTCAATCTCTAATGGATGGCCATAAAGTGCAACTTCAGCTTGCTTAATGGCCAACTGGAAAGTCGTCACATTACGTTTGAGAAGTTGAAATTTTTCTAGCTCCTACCCATCAATATTATGGAAAAAAGTCTTCCTTTCCTCCAAACAACGAATCAAACTGAAAAAAGAAATGAAAAACAAAATGAGATATAAATGGCATTAATACTTCCTGCCTAATCTTAAATCTTAGTATGTTTTCCCATCTCGTACTTGGGCAGTTTAGATTAGTTTGGTATTAACCTACTCCCGGTGAAATTAAATGTTTTGGACCTAGAGAAATAAGGTTACGAGATGCCCCAAACACCATATCATAAATTTTTGTAAATAATTAATCAAAAATCAGACAAATTTCAGAATTTTTTGTATCATAGTTATATGAATAAAATGTATAGATTTTCTTTAGTTATTTTTGTATTTAATAATTAATACGTTAGACTTGTTTTTAAGAAAAAATCATGCCACCAATGGAAAATAAAATAAAAGGAACTTGCACCAAGATCCATGAAAAAATGAAAATTCTTGTTAATATTTAGCTTGCAAAAGTACTTATTTGTGAAAAATGTTACTTGTAAATAAATAGTAAAAATACAGACAAGACATAAAAATATACATGCATTGAAATCAAATATGCCTTTTTTAAAATTTCCCTGAGTATTAGTATTTCCATGTTATATCCCAAGCACACACAAAAAGGGTTTACACATAACATACAAGAAAATGAAGCTTTTCGCTATGAACAGCATAATAGCATTCCCCAGAACATGCCAATTGAGTGAAATTTGGAGCTTGCACTAAAAAATAATCATCATCATAATCATTAAAATAGCTTTCCACTTCAATCCATAATCTATTTTGTTAATATACTCAATTATCACATGGGAGAATTAACTTTTACATTCCAAATTTCAATTCCATAAATACAAAAAAGTTTGATAGAATTGTAAAGAATTCCTAGGGATCAGTGCATGAAATTTCCCAATTAAATTTAAACAAAAATTAACCAACATATTACACAAACCCAAATGAAAATGTTAAAATTCCCAATTATAAAGATAAATGTGCAAAACTGGAATGCTTTTGATACAGCAGAAAACCTTTTCATCGAGTGTCTAGTTTTTCATAAACAGACTACTTAACTTGTTTGATAGTTCATAACTTATTTGAAAATAAAATAGCATGCATCTTGTTCAGTTATCCCAATATTAATAAACTTAACACGGAAAGGGAAAACTAAATTTAAAATTTCGATTTAAAGCAGTTTTTTTTAATAAAAACCACTTGATTTAAATCGGCATACCCGGATGGCAACAGAATTGGTGAACTGATACTTTCGATATTATGAATGCAAATTTTCAGAAAAATCTTTAATGGTTGTTTTTATTTAAATTTTTGCACTTCCAATTACCATGCAAGGGTGTTTAAATGATTTATCAGTCAGCTCTGAGGGCATTTAATTGTGACACCATTGGGTTAAGCAGTGACCAATACAGAGTAGCTGACCGAGCAACCCCAACATTGCATCAAGTATTCTTAATGATAACTTGGACCCAGTTATAGGTACTAAAAATCTTAAATTAGTTTTTTCAATTTGTTTTAGGTTTTTGTAACCGGTTATAGGTTTTAACCAAAAATATCACTTTAGATAAAAAGGTAATTTTACAGAAAAATGTTATGATATTTTGGAGGCATATCTACCATTACAAAATATTTACGATAAAATACGGTGCTGTTTTAAACAGCAATATATATAGTATTTATAAAATTATTTTTTACAGGTAGAAGTATTCCGTAACATCAAATTAGCCTTCTTAAAGCAACAAATAACAAAGCAACAAAAAATCATGTGTTTTACTAAATAAGAATTTATTTGGACTTAAAGTCTAACATAGCTAGATGAACTGACAATTACATCAAATAAACTCTTTACAATAGGTCCAAGGCAATTTTTCTGTGATAATCATCTTAATGCAAAGCTTCTATCACAATTGCAATTTGGAGGGCAAAAATTCGAATTTAAGCATGAGAAATTGGAAGTTTTGCACCGGAGATCTAAATACAAAACAGATATGAATTCCTTTTGTCAATTAACCAATATGATAATAGAAAAAAAGAAAATTATATTTTAACCCAGAGCTCTTTACAAAATCCAGTTCATGCTGTAAAATGTTTATTTTGATGAGCTTGACAAAGTAGTAACATTTTTCAAACAGTAAAAATTTGAGTTCAACGTCTAAAATAGAAAGACAGGTTTAGAATTCTCTACAGCAGATAAACATTGCATCAAGGTTCCTCAAGAGGTATTTCTCTGAATTGAAAAGTTAAGTGACTTTTTACAATGCTTAAATTAAACTTTATCTAAAGCAGTACAATTTAACCAAAATCCGTATATTGTACGGAAAAACCGAACAATCATTTTAGGGCTATGTAACACTTGCAACTAATTAGCAAAGCTCTGAACAAATGAAATCAAGGCACCAGAAAAAAAGATGGATCGAACAGAGATCAAGTTTCAAATTAGAAATTTATAACAAAGAAAAAATATAATTTTCGCAAAGATACCATAATTTTGAATAGGAGAGCTAAAGAAAACACGGTCAAAATGTTTTGAAACTTGCATCCGTAGGGAGGGAAGGAAACTGTCTTCATCTGATACTCGCGTCTGCCCAGGCTAAGCGAACTTTATCATCTGATTGGTCCGCGTGACATAGATTTTGGCTCTATCACTATTTTTGTTGCCAAACTAGGTCTGTTGCCAATCGAAAAACCCTTGTCGGAGCGTTCCGCACCTCGGCAAAGGTTCAGCCATTTTTGTCGTGGATTGTCGGTTGGTGATCTTCTCCGTCTCTCATCGAGCTGTCAACCAAGGCTTGAATATTTAAGGGGAAAAGGTAGTAGCAACATATATATTTGTTTTAAATGCATGTTCTTTTACGTTTGGGATAAAGGAAATGTTTTATCCATTGATTCAACCTTCAGTGTGCAAAAACTTTTGTTATACCTATATTTTTTGCATGTTTTCTGCAAACGACCTGATCATTTGCTTCTATTTGTCGTCGTGTACAAAGGGGGCATGTTAAATGTAGGGTGCCAATTCAGGTGTTGCCTCGTCATCCGACTGTGGTTCAAAATTGTGTGTTGTCCTCGATCTTTCCCTTTGGAATTGATCCAGGACCGTCACCAATAGTGCGTTGTGTTGCTCCAAGTGCGACTGTAATTAAAATACCTACCTACCTTTAGTAATGATAATGATAGTTAATAAACGTCGCACTAGAGCAACACAACGGGCTATTGACGACGGTCTGCGATCAATACCGAAAGGAAAGATTCGAGAACACCATGTAATTTTGAACCGAAGTCAGATGACGAGACAACACCTGAGCTGGCACCCCACTCTCCAAACTTCCGCACCAAGCCAACATGAGGACATTTGAGGCCACGACAAATTTAACATGCACCAGCCCCCTTTGTACCCGACGGTCTTTTGGCTGGATTTGAATTCGCAACCCTCCAGTTACTAATCCGTTACTCTTTCAACTGGGTCTGATGGCTCGTCCTGTTTCCCCGAGCAACATGAGACGGGTCGAATAAATGCCACCACCACTACAGACGAAATTCGGACCCTGTGATTGGGCCGTCAAAATCACACGACGAGAAGGAGTTGGTCCTTTCTATTTCGCCACTATTGGCGATGAATTAGCTAATTTGTAGAAATGAGCAAAACCGTTATTTTATGATAACACTTAACCGTTATTGCTATTTCGTGATAACCTGGTTTTGATCAATGTTAATAATGGCAGTGTTATTATCTCTTACAGGTATTTTTCCTATCAGGCATGCAGTGAAATTTTAATCTTAACGATTCGGTATTGAGACATTGAAAAATATTTCTCTCTTCTGATTTTTGTGTCAATTGTTCTAATTATTTTGGTTTCCCCCCGGATGTTTTACAAGTTATTTTCCAATAAAAACATTTATATACATCTAACATGTAATTTATAACAAATTTAGAAGGATTACCGTATATTTCCGTGTATAAGCCGAGAATTTTTGGAACTTTTTCTAAAGCTAAAGTGGGGGGATCGGCTTATATACGGATCCGCTAATTTCGCAAAAAACGAAGGTACTTTTCCGTTAGCCGGGCGCAAGCTATAAATCACCAAATATAGCACACAAAATAATAATTGAATACCGTAATTATTTAGCACATAAAAATAACAATTGGAAAGGGAACATTTTTTGATACAGCTGTTGGATTCGGATCTCCGTCGGGCAGCAGCAACTTGGCGAAATTTTCGAATTCTTTACGAGCGATTAACGATTTTTATAGCAACTCCAACGGGTGTTGGGAAAGCAACCCTACTTTTTTACTTCGTGCCATCTGAATCCAACAGCTGTTCCAGCAGACAGCAAATGAATGGAAAAACTGTGCTGGAATCAGATAGGGTTACCGTAGCTGAGATTCTTTCAAGGGTCATAATGAGCCTGCTCCCCCTTTTGAAACTTTATGTTCCGCACATGTTTTAGGCTGCACGGCAAAGAAAAGTGGTACTGATAAAAAAAATTCCCAAGCCCCAGCCGCTCCTCTTGACCATTGTTGAACTGATCATATGTCAATCACCCAGTCAGAGGTCCGGCATCAGGTGCAGGACACTGGGGAAGATCATTAGTGGTCACCTTTGTAATAGCATGGAAAGGGGGCGAATTAGACAACCTCGCAGTGAAACCTGCGGCTTAAAGCTCAGTACGCTCGTCATTGCACATCTTTACTGCCAAGTTAAATTGTGGCGACCGGTTGGAGAGTTCAATCTCATTTAGACCCTACCCGAGTTTCTTTCAAGAGCCATAATGAATCCCCTCCCCCTTTTGAATCCTAATGTCCCGTACATCATCACCTGTCAGAGGTCGGATATCAGGAGTGGACCGTCTGGACACTGGGGAAAATCATTAGCAGGTTAAAACTATCATCGTTGGCAAGTGGCGTTTTACTTTACAGCAATTTGATTGGGAAATATTCCACCCGTTTTACCTTCTTGGCGACATTTATGCCCTCATGGCGTTATATTTGAAGGTCACAAATTTTTTTTTAAATTTTTATTTCGGCTTATATACGGGTTTTGAATTTTGGGTAAATTTGTGAAGAAAAAACGCACCCTCGGCTTATATTTGGAAATATACGGTAGTTTTTTTAAAGACAATCTTGAAAATGTTGAATTTGGTCTATTTTGCAAAAAAACGAAATCCCATCAAACTGATTGAAACTTTGAACAAACCCAAACTTCTTAAATTGTCTAAAATTTTCATATTTTTTATCATTTGGTTTCAACATTTTAGATATAACCAATTGTTTAAAATAAATTTTATACTATACGAAATAAAATATTAAAATGCATTAAAACAAGTTACAAAGATGTATAATGCAGTCCTTTCAGTTATACAACTTGGAATTTGAAGAGTTAAGGGTCATTTAGATATATTACAATTAACAAAGGTACTTACGTATTAACAGCATGCCATTGGCGAATATCAGCCAAGTTTTGTCTCGGGCGGAAAATGTTTAGCAATTACCCTTAGGATGGTATCAAACATATCATTATCATTATAAACTCTGTGGGGTAGGGACTCGAGGTGGCGGCGAGATGTTCCTCGATGTTTTTTTATTTCGCCATTTTTCACTTCCCCAAATGCGTTATATATTATGTGTGCGTGCCAGTTTCAGAATCAATGAAATTGTATTTGTGGTTCACCACTTAGCAGTGAATATAACCAGATTGCTCCAGTTCTTCCGTCTTATACCCCTTCCAACAGATTTGGCGATTAATCGCTGGCATGCGGTTAATACGCAAGTACCATAACAAATTCTATCTTCATATGACTAGGATCAGGGGTAGTAGAGTAGTGTGCAAAAGCATCCTCATTAATTACAAATCCTGGTAAGATGGAAAATACAATACTCACAAAATATATTTTATTTCTTTAAAAAGTTTTGCAATCCAAAACATTTTAGTGTCAGTATTTAGTTTATCCTGGAAGCTCTCCTGTTTGTTTTGAGTCATGTGGCTGTTTGGGAAATTTCCTGTTTATGTATGCCTTTCTAAAGCTATTACATATTTTTTGTTTTAATGAACTAGATAAGACTTGTAGATAAAAGACTAAAAAGAGATTCCAATAAACAGGTAAATAGCTACATTATTTTTAATGCTAGATGTATTTATATAGTGGATAAAACATTAGGCTTAGCAGCAACATTGCTAAAACTTCTTTTAGGGGTTCATTTAAGCTGAAAATAATTTTAAATCAGCTATAAAATGAATGATGTGTACATATCTTGGATGAAGCATTTCATTATAGAAGATTTTTAATACATCACCAGAACCTACATTTGATTAATTATAGACATTGTAGTTTTGATGTACTAACTCCTATCTGTCAAAATTCATATAAACATGAATGTTTTGTACTGTAGAATATTTGTTTACTTATTCAAGTACATCTCAAGCCCCCGAGTGTTCAAAAATACTGTTATGTATTAGATTTGATATTTAGAAGGCAAATAAAATAGTAGTAGCTCATTGAACAGTAGTTCATTTAATACAAAGATCTTTTATTTACCAACCAGAAGATGACTCAACAGAATCTTCCCTTTGATAAAAATATAAAATGTGCATTATGAATCAATAGAAACAATATAAATAGAAGTAAATGTTTTTGGAACAGCTGCAGTATAGACCCCCCTCCATTTGGCGACTTTATACATCGCCAACCCTCGATTGTAATTGATGTTTTTGGTAACCCCTCACTTTTTTCCACTCCATTCTAGCAACCCTACAGGTAGTACCGTTTCAATCTTATTGGAATTTAATCTTATTTTTTAATATTTTTATTTGTTAGTCATGTCCGTTCAAACTACTGTTTCAAAGTTTCAAGAGTTAGTTGGGAGTAAATTTAGTTTACTCCCAACGTTACAACTCCCAACAACATACGTTTTAAATTTACTAATATGAGACATACTTTTGGTAGGCCTGGCTAATCGAATTTTTCTTATACATTTGTGCCAGGAAAAAAAATGGTGTTGGATTTTTGGATGGAGGCGCGCTTGATTGCTAATAAGATGACTTGTTCCAAGTGCAATTCTGAAATGAAGTTTAAACCGATATTCAACTTTTTTATATACATTTTTTTGTAATACGTCTGTTAAAAAATGTCGCCAAGTAACGTCAAGGTTGGCGACAAAAAAAAGTCGCCAAATGGAGGGGGTCTATACTGCAGCTGTTCCATGTTTTTTATCTACCAAGGTTTGTATCCTGAGCTATACTATGATCAAAACTCAATTTTCTCAATTTCTTTCTCTTCCAAAGACCATTCTATTATTCAGATTTAGACATAGACTCGAATGATATCCTCATTTGCTTGTGTAAATCATTATAAATATTACTTGACAACAGTAATGAGAGTTGGCTAACGTTAAACAAAATCATTCTTGATTTCAATATATATAACATGAAGAGAACTGAAATCTAACTCACATTAGGAGAAGCAAAGCATTTGGTCTGAATGGTTCTGTGCATCTTCTTTCACCTGAAAATAAATAAACGTATTTAATAGCAAAAGTCTATAAGAGAAGTACTTAAAGATAAAAACTAAGAAATCAGGCAATGACAAACCCTTAGAACACATTGAATGAAAGTATTATGAAATAAACAGTAATAAAGTAAAGATATGGAAATAGTTACATAAAATGAAATGCATCAATTTTCAAATATTTTAGTTTTCTTTCATACATAATAAATCAACAAAAGCATTTTTATTGTGTGATGAATTTGCATCTGCCATGGTTTGAATCACATATTCCCGTGGTAGGGTGTAATCATTTTGGTTTGTTTTCTAGACACTGATTTGGATATTGTATACATAGAAAATGTCTCTGAGGAAAAATATATTAAAAAATTATACTTTTAGGAATAACTGTGGGCCTTCTTGCAATAACCTCCTAGCCCCTTGGAAGTCAAATCCCAGTTTAAAAACACTGGACTAAACAATGTATTCTTTATCAACATCTCAAAATCCATTCTCTAAAGATACCAAAATGCAAGCAGAAATAAACATAGGTAAAATTCTAGTTTACTTGGTGTAATTTCAATTCTTTAGAGGCAAGCTGTAGTTTGCCTAACCCATGTCGCTTATACTGTTTCAGGTGTATGCAGCTGAATCTCACATTTTCATCACTCAGGCTGTCTGCTTCACAAGTGTTAAATTTCTGAAAAGAGGAACATGAATTAACACAAGCTGATAGTTACTTTAATTATAAACTTTTATTGCTAAAATGCATGCATGTTATTTGGCCATGATTAAAAGAAACAAAAACACAAATCATGAAGAAATATTTGTTTGGATAACTAAATTTATGGGAAAAAGTAATTTTTTCAACAATTCACTTGTTTTTGCAATTTCATTTGAAAATCAATTGAACACAGCAAAGTATTCGGTCACATCCAGTGTTTCCGGTTTCATACTGAGAAAATAAACGAATTTGCTTGGCGACTAATAAAAATAACATATTGCTCGGTGCATAATACGTAGAATTGGAAGAGGAATCGAACGATGGAGATACATTTTGTTCGAATAATAAAAAATGTCCATTTCTGCACGCGTCGTTTGAATGATTCGAAGAGTCGTATGATAGGTTTGCTGTATATATAAGCCAAACGTAAAAAAAAAAATACCGTTTGACTAAATACATATTAACCTTCCAAAATAATCGTTGATCTGCATTTCTTCGATTCATTTTTCCATGGGATAATTTTTTGATAATATGCATCCATTGATAGGGTTTTCGCACGTAGTTGGTCAGGGCAGCGTTATAGGTATATTTCTGAGTTCTTTGATTGATGAGAGACTCAGGAGCAGTGATCATATCAACGATTAAATTATCAATCGTGGTAAAGATGTAGAATCTGGGGCATGTTTGTCGCCAAATCAAGATGGCATCCAACACCAGTATGGCGGCCAACTTGCCGATTCGATTCGTTACATCAGCAAGTAAAAATGAGGAATGCACAAATAAGCAATAAAAAGTAAAGAAAAATAAAACTTACGGTCCAATTTAATTAGGTTTCTCAGGGTTCAAAATTTTAACAAAAAGTAATTAAAACAATTAATTAAAAATTAAAATTTTTTTACAAAATATATACAATTTTTTTACAAAAATTTAACAGCACACACTTTTCTACAACGTGGGAGATGAAGTATACCTATACTTCCCTAACATAAAACCTGGGTTGACGAGGAAGTTCAACAAACCAAACAAAGGCAATTTTGTGGTCAAAAAAAATTTCTGAGGTGGTATTTGAAATCGCAGACAAGACTTCCCCAACCGCAAGCAAAGGGTAAATATTGAAAGGCTCACGAAAGCCACCCCACGATACCTCATGGTTTAGCTCCAGGAAAAGATTTGAACGCTCAACATCCGAATGTGATTGATAAACAAACCCCAACAGAACCCGAAAGTTGTACAACCGGAGAATACACTGGAGTGTCAAAGGGTATAAGCAGGACCGTCTCGAAAGGTCACGCAGCTAACGCTAAACATCACAGCTTAAATCCTAACATTTTCGTGTTTACTACCGTTTTGTATGCGGCGAGACTTCAGCTCGTGGAGTGAAAATACCTTGTTCCAGTTTGATTAATGCAAAAAGCCTGTTTAAATCCTGTTATTCATTATTAGAAAGGTAAGTTAATTTTAATTATTTACATTTGAATAGTCTTTTATGTAAGAAGTAATGGAATCTTTGAATGGAACTTGTGATCTGGCCCGAAAGTTAGTCTTAACACATTTGTGAATAGCATGAGTTTGATTAATAAATCTTTCAAGATTAATTCAATTAATGACTGTTTTTATTTAAAAAATTCTGATTCAGATTAACAGAGCATCGAAGAAAAAAAACTATAGGATATTTTAATTGCCCCATCGTACAATCAAAGGAAAGTGTTTTGCTTATCAAAACTTGTACATTGAAATTATGATTTTCTATTAATTACATCAAAGTTACCATGTTTGGCGATAAATCGCCACTGTCTCGGATTCGACATCTCACCCAAAATTAGTAAAATTTGAGCTACAATGATAAAGCCTATTATATGGATTGGTATTTATGGTCATAAAATATTGGAAAGCTGTTTACACATATGTAAAATAAACAATATCTAAGTTATAGTGCTTTTTTTGGCCAATAGCAAAAAGGTTGATATATTCTTTTTTTACAGTTCATCATGGGACGGAAATGCTCTGTGCCAAAGTGTAATTCCAACTATGGAACAGAAGGAGACTACACAGCAAGTTTTCAGTTTCCTCCTGACCGTAAAGAAATTTGGTTACGAGCCATAAATCGAGGAGCAGACTTTCAGCCGAGCAAGACAGCAGTTGTGTGCATTAAACACTTTGAGGAAAAATATATCATCAGAGAAGATCGTGTCACAAGACCTGATGGGTCTTTATTGGTTGTGCCGAGAAAAAAGTTGGCCCTTACAGCTGATGCCATTCCCACCATTTTCATAGGTCAACCAAAGTACCTGACGAAAACACCAACTGCAAGCAGAAATACACCAGATGATAGGAGGAATAGAATAGAACAAAGAGATGATGAACTTTTTTCACTGTGGTGCAAAAATGATGTAATAGACTCTTATGACTGTTTTTTAAAATTGTACAAAGAGAAGCTTGGAAATACTTGGCAGTCCTTAAAATGTGATGGGTTTGTTCTTTTTTATATCATAGATGTGAATGAATGGCCAAGAATAAGTTTCTCATTCAAGGTATTTGAAGATTTAAAAGTGAAAGTTTTTTCAAAGGATTTAGAAGGAAAATCATTTACTTGGCT
This sequence comes from Meta bourneti, assembly GCA_933210815.1. Lineage (NCBI taxonomy): Eukaryota > Metazoa > Arthropoda > Arachnida > Araneae > Tetragnathidae > Meta > Meta bourneti. Next base: position 85,301,218 of record OW119933.1, read on the forward strand.
CCTCGGTCAAGACTAAGTGTGATAAGTGGACCATATTTGATAATTTGTTATCTTTGCTTTCAAATCCCAAAGCTGTAGAATTTTCTGCATTTGAAAAGCTTTCTGTTGTTGTGCAGCTGTTAAACGATTCTATTGCTGAAACAGAGGACTTGGAAAAGGCTGCGAAGTTGGAGTTCTTAAAGTCCCAATTAGAGCTTTGCTTCATGAAACAACCTCGATATACTCCTCAAGTTTTTCTTTGGAGCGCGAGGTTATTTTTTGCTTATCCAGCTGCTTATTACTGTCTACGAAGCTCTAAATTATTGACACTACCTCATCCTAGTTATTTGAGAAAGCTTTCTCAGATAATGAAAACAGGTGTAAGTTCTGACCATTTTTCGTTTTTAAAAAAAAAGGCTGAACTTTTAAATGAAAATGTAGTAAATCTTTTATTAGATGAAATTTATGTTGACAAATGCATTGATTTTAAAAGTGGAGCTCTTTATGGTCCTTCATTGAATTCAGACTCACTTGCTAGTACAGTGCAAAGCTTTATGATAACATCAGTTTTTTCTAAAAACAAAGATATTGTTGCACTGTTCCCTGTGCATAACATGTCTGCAGATGATTTGTATTCATTTTGTTTGAAGGTACTTGAAAGTTCAGCTCATGGATGGCTGATATTTTAAATCTTAGATTTTTACTGCCAAATGAAAAGAAGCTGATTTGTGTACCAACAAAAGGTGGCTTACTGTCTAAAGAAACTGCATCGGCTCTGAAATTTTCCACAGATTCTATTTTGTTATTAATAGATTATATTTTTGACACTTATCATGTAGAATATGTACTACTTGGGAAATTCCAGACTGATCCAATCGAAGCACGTTTTGGACAGTATAGGCAGATGTCGGGAGGAAAATACCAAGTTTCGTGTACACAGATACTTGAATCAGAAAAGAAATTAAAAATATTAAGTTTAATTAATTTATACTCTGAAAAAAGGGAGAGTTCAGAATAACAGATTTGCAGTTTGATAATAATTTGGCAGCAGATATTGTTATTCCTGAGAGCTTTTATTGCCTTTTTTCTAGTTATGATGACATAGATATTTCCGAATCTACCATGGGTGTGCTTGTTTATTTAGCAGGTTATGTTAGTCATAAGGTATGTCAAAAAATTACTTGTTCATACTGTAAACAAAACTTAATCCAGGAAAAATCACTTGAATTGGATTGTGACTTATCTGATAATTTTTTTTCTTATTTGAAGTTGACAAGCAGAGGTGGTCTTAAATTTCCTCAGTCTATAGTATTAAATGTGCTGAATATACATATCAAATGTTTGGTAAAATATTAAGTAAACATGAATCTGAGTTTTTAAAGGTAACTCACCCCAAACAGTTGTTGGTTCAGCTTGTTTTGGAAAAGTTTGAATTAATCAATTTATCTATTGGTAATTGTCAAAATAGTTGTAATGTAAATAATTTAATGAAGCAATGTGTTTCAGCTTTTCTAACATATTCTTAAATAATTATACTAAAGTTAAAAATGATAAAAATTAGTAGCAATAAAGGGAAAAGGAAATTTAGTACCCTTGTTCATTAAATTGGATTGTATTATGTGGTGTGTAAATTATTTTGTAATTATTTGTAAATTTTGGTAAAAGGTTAAACATAGTAGAAACCAGATTATATTGTGTTGATTTTCTTAAATAATTTTAAGTGTTACAAGCACAAATGTTTTTTAGACTTGGAACAAAGCAAACAAATTTATATTTGCTCTCTATGCTTTTCTGTTATTAAAACTTTCTTCTGAATGTTTGATGTAAATTTTATAATTGCTACCAAGTAATATTTGTATGAAGGTGTGGAGTCTAGCCATTACTCCCATGGCTCATAAGTTCATACACCAAAGTTTATGCAAATTAAATGTAACGCGTAACTGTTCGCACAACTCGAATTGTATTTATAAACACCAGGATTCTTGCACTATTACTTTCGTTTATGTTTTAGATTTTAAATAAATATTGTTATGTTATTAAAGAACACGCTTCATTAATCCTTTACCCTTCAAAGGATATGTAATTATTTTTTACTATCTGGTCACTTTTTCTAAATAAACTTGTTTGTTCTAAATAGTAGTTTTTATTTTGATGAATTCAACTATGAATATAATGTATTCAAATAAATGCTTTTAGCTTTTTTATTTCAAATAAATATGAATTAACTTTCGAAATGGTAAGCCAATTGATATTAAGGCCTTATATGTTTTTAATATATATAAAAACTTATTTATATACTATATTATCATACTTTGCAAAATGCTCCTGATAGTTGAGAAATATGAGACTTAAAAGGTTTCACTGCCAAAACCAACAATTAATTTAAACAAACTAAGAAATTGTATGCTTTGAAATTTGAGAAAATCAATAAGCTCAATTGGTTAGTAGTTTCATGAAGATGAAGTTAATATAATTTTCCTTTTGAGTTTGAAAAATTACTATTTGCTAATCATATAGTCTTAAGTTTTAACTTGTATTTTGAAAGCAAACTTAAAAATGTAAATTATTGATTCATTGATTAAAAAAAGGTAAATAGGATTCTTTTATGATTATCCTTAAATCATGGATGGGTAAAGTTCTTATTATCAGGTTACAAAGTATTCAAAAAATTGGAAAACAGGAATCAACTAGCCAGTTTTCTTGCGCATAGTTTCTCCCCGTAGGATTTAACGTGTGACGTCACGGAGTTCAGTAGCAGGCCCGGTTTAGCGTTAGCTGCGTGATCTTTCGAGACGGTCCTGGTATAAGACAGGGATGGGCAAACTACGGCCCGCGGGCCAATTCCGGCCCGCCGGAAGGTTTTATGCGGCCCGCGGATAAAATTTTAATTTGCCGGTCCGACGGAAATTAAAAGAAAATATGATTTATATATTATATATCCATCTCCTTTTCTACTTTGTTTAAATATTATTTTTTTTCAAAGGACTGATGATCTTTTTACTTTCTCTATTTTTGTTGTACAAAACATTAAATCGACGGAAATAGCAAGCACAGACAGCTTTCAATCGGTAAAGTCTTAAAAGCGGAAGTTCTTTGTTAGTTATAGCTGTAGACTGGCGCCAACAAGAGCGTTATCTCTTTCTCGGGGAGCAGACATGGGAATCCAATATAGGTGAATTAGACCTCACATGTGGCAGACTGCGCATTTTAAGCTCCAGCCAGCAGCTTTTTCTTTTGGCGCGAGTTTTAATATTATTGATTGCGTATGGAAAGATTGCGGACCTATAGCATCATTGTGAATAGTGGTGAAAGTATAAAAAGTATAGCGTAGCTAGTGCTTGTTTGGGTTATTCGTAAAATATTTCAACCCCAAAATGGCTACTAATAAACGTAAAGTTGATTCAGAGTGCCGTGTTTTTAATGATGAATGGACCTGGAAATATTTTTTTACAGTTGTTAAAGATAAACCAGTGTGTCTCATCTGCAATGAAGCTGTAGCTGTCTTCAAAGAATATAACATTTCCCGTCATTTCACATCTAAGCATAAGAATTCCAATTACGAAGCAATGTCCGAATATGAAAGAAAACAAAATGTAGAAAGTCTTTGTAAAAAATTATCAGGCCGACAACATTTTTTCAAGAAGGTAAACACTATCCAAGAAGCAGCTACACATGCAAGTTACATTGTAGCATACAATATTGCTAAAAATAATAAAGCTCTCAGTGATGGGGAGTTCGTTAAACAATGCATGCTCCAAGTTTGTGATGTTTTATGTCCAGACAAGAAAAATAATTTTGAGACTAAGCTTATCTCGAAAAACGGTGACTTCTAGAATCGAAGCCATCGATAAAAATTTGACATCACAATTAGAGTCAAAGATTGGCCAGTTTAAATTTTGCTCCATAGCTATGGATGAAAGCACTGATATAAATGATATTGCTCAATTAGTATTATTTATAAGAGGTGTTGATGAGAACTTTGAAATTACCGAGGAACTGGCGTGCATGCGTTCTTTAAAGGGAACTACAACGGGATGTGATATTTTTCGTGAATTTCAGGAAGGGCTTTTAACTTTGAAAGTGCCTATAACAAATATATGTAATATTACGACCGATGGAGCACCAAATATGACAGGAAAAAAATCTGGATTTCTTGGACTCTAATCAAAACTATCCCGGGAACAATGTTGTTTTTCTACATTGTGTTATACATCAAGATGCTCTGTGTAAATCTGCATTGAATATGAAACCCGTGCTTGATGCAGTCGTGAAGCTTGTAAATACTATTCGATCTCGTGGGCTTACTCACAGGCAATTTCGAGATTTTCTTCAGTCCGTGCAATCTGAATACTCTGATGTACTGTATTACACGAAAGTAAGGTGGCTTAGTGCAGGATGTGTTTTCGAGCGAGTTTGGCAGCTGAAAGACAACATTGTGTCGTTCTTCCATGAGAAACAGTGTTCTGCGGAGTGCGAAATGTTAGAAGATACAGAATGGCTTTCGGACTTTCACAGATCTTCTTTGTCATATGAGCAACTTGAATGTCAAGATGCAAGGGAAAAATCAATTTATCGACGATATCTGGGCCCATCTCAAAGCTTTTAAACTAAAACTTAATCTGTTTGCTGGGCAGCTAGCTAAGAACGACTTGTCTCATTTCTCGAGGTTAAATTCAATACCCTCAGTAAATGAAGAGAAGCTTAAGAATTATGAAGATGGCTTGAAAAAACTGCATTTTGAGTTCGAACGCAGATTTCAAGATTTCAGTGCCATTCAAACAGAATTGGATATTTTTACCATGCCTTTCAACGTAAATTGTGAAGCAGTGAGGTCAGATTTGCAGCTTGAATTAATTGAGTTGCAATCTAACAATCATCTCAAGCAGCTGTTTCTAAATATGCCAAAGTTAGAGTTTTACAAATCATTATCGAAAGTAAGTTTCCCAAATTTAATATCTCACGCCCAGAAAATCAGTGCTATGTTTGCTTCATCTTATATATGTGAACAAGTGTTTTCAACTATGAACCTTAGAAAGAATTATTTCAAAAGTAGACTGACAGATGAGCATTTAGCCTCGTTCCTTAGAATCAGTACATCTCACTTCGAACCTCAATATAAGGAACTTTTAAAAATGAAATCGCAATTTCATTCATCTCATTAACATATTTAAATTGTAATACTTGTATATTGTTTTTAAAATTTTAGAAAAATTTATCTTGGCCCGCCAAACTTTTTTTTTTCGATTTTTGGCCCGCAACCGAAAAAGTTTGCCCATCCCTGGTATAAGAGGTTGGGTTTATATACACCCACACGGGCACTCAACGAGGAATGGTAATACTACCCAACAAAACACAAACCCCGGAAACGGGACACACCCGAACCAGGGAAATCCTGCAACAGCGCCAAGCCCTCACACATACAACCTACGTAAAAGAGTGAATGGTAGGGTAGTCCACTAGATAAAACCTTTTTGAAATTCCGAACAATTTTGAAAAAACAGTAGGGGATACTGTACATTTTTGTATTTTTAAGTTTTTACATTTTGGGGGAAAACAAAGTGGCTGGAATTTATTTGGTTATGTAATATTTGGTTTCTTCAAAGGGACTGACTGGGGGTTGGTCGCCTCAAAGATTGGGGATTACAAGTTTTTAGGGTTTTGAATTGAAAAAAAAGTAGGGCGGAATTTTTACAATTAGAATGTAGTTTGAGGAGAAATTTTGTTTTGCTTGAAGGTCGAGCAGAGGGGAGAAACGACATTTCCTTTGCCTGGGTTAGACATTACAAGAACATTTTAAGCACGGTAACCTAATTTTTGTCTGCCCTGAGTCGACTAGATATGGATATCATGAGTGAATGCCTGAAATTTTTTTTGAAATACTTTAGGTACAGCTGTAGTCTCTGCCGCGCGCGGTGGCAACGCGTTTTGGCGTAGTTATAAGCGACTCATGCAGGCTGATGGTAACCCATTTTTTTCTCGAATTTTCTCCTGGTTAGGGTTAACCTATTTTTATGGCAACCTTGCCGGCGTCCAGTTCTCATTTACAGTGTGAAATCTTAAAATATTAGAATAACTTATATTCTACTAATGTACATTTTTTTTTATTCATTTCATTCATATGTGGAGAATGATATCGATTCACTGTTGGAAATCCGAGAACAAATGGGTTACCCTCACCGGCATGAGTCGCTTATAACTACGCCAAAATTCCATACATTTCATCCATATTTGCAGTGTTTTTTTATTCAAATGTTGTTTCATTCAGATTTACATATTTCATCCATACGTATGCAGTATATATTCGATGTTGGAAGATTTCCGTGGCGACATAAAAAGTGCGCCAAAAAAAACGCGTTGCCACCGCGCGCGGCAGAGATTACAGCTGTATGATACTTTATATATGTGCGAACGGCCCCATCTTATTGTTTACATTACACACATGCTTTGTTTACCTACTACACAATTTTGTATATTATGCACACATGTATATATTATCCTATACGTGCTTTTGTTTACATTGCACACATGCTTTTGTTTACCTACTTCATGTTTTTGTATATTATGCACACATGTATATATAATCCTTCATGTGCTCTTGTTTGCATTGCACACATGTCTTTGTTCGGACTTTACACAGGCTATGGTTCACATTGTATGCACAGATGTTTTTGTTTATACACTTGCCTTTGTTTACAGGTACAGACTCAATTTTTTATAATATTTAATGGCTGGACGGATGGTCTTGTTGCATATATATTTGATTTTTAAAATATGGGTTTCTGTATGAACGCAACTTTTATGTTTACCAATAGGGGTTGTTTGGTACTGATGTGTGGTACCAGCCCACCTCCTCAAGTTGTATTCTGAAGGTTCTTTGCTTTTGGTGCAGTACTTCGGTGTTACAGTGTTTTTCTACATGGAACCATATTCACCTCTTGGTATATATTTGCTTATAAGAAAAAATTTTAAATTTTTTAGGAAAAACGGGGGGGGGGGCATTTGTTGTGATCAAAAGAAGGGTGATCAGGGGAATGGAGCACTGAGCCCATTTTCTGATGGAAGGCTATCCGTCTAACATATTGTGTAAACCCTTGATGGTTTTTCCTCCAAGACGATTTATGTGAAATCCCACCCTGTGTTTATGTCGAGCAATTGGTGCACGACCCCTAAGACCTGCTGGAACCCAAGCGTCACCTGTGACATCATGTCACCTGGAAGTTTCCGACCAATCACTGCTCGCAGTGGCATGACGCGCCGAATTTGAGGTGGCTCGCCCAGTGCGAGAGCGACTTTTATGGAATTCTGGTTGGACGGATGGTATTTTTTTATGCCCATGGAGAAGGAAGGACAGTTTGATCTCAACCTTTAAACTCGGGGGTTATAAATAGCTTGGTGAAGGCTGACTCGAGCCTCTTCTTTTTCTCTTCTCCGCCCTCGCTTGGTGCTGATCCTCAAGCCTGTTAGCTGATGGAACTTGGAAGGATGACACGCTCTGCCTGATGACCACCGATTGAGAGCTCAGACCCGAAAACCGACGACTCGACGGAGATGAAGATAGCTCCCCACCTGGTCTCACGTTGGTGAAGTAACCAGAAAACCGATTACAACAGACCTCCAGTGCTTCACCACAGCTAGCCTGCCGACCAGTGGTTTAAGGTTCGGGTTGGACAAATCGATATCCCTGGGAAGAATACCGTGCCTCTCCAGATCCAGCACTGATGAGGAGACTCCCGATGCCCGAACGCTAGTTGATTCAGCAACGCCTGACTTCTGAAAAACCAATTCCATCCACCCGGCTGAAATAGATAAGCAAATGTCTTTTGTATATTTCTTTCTTGCGTATTGATTAGGTCACGCTCCCCTCTTTATTTTGTCACTATAATCGTCTCGGATGGGAAATCCATCTTATACTGAAATGTGGAACTAATTTTTTATTTAATGTTATTCTTGAACATCCAAAATAGTAATCCAGAATTTGTCTTTTTATGTGGCTATTTCATCTAGGTTTCTTTTGGCACATGATTTAAATGTTAAAAATAAAAGTGTTTGTACACATTTGTCATGTTTCCTTGCAATCCCTGTACATTAGTTTAAACACAGCACTGTCACACCTTATAGTCAGTAAGAATCTGTTTTGGGGGTTATTGCTCATTTTGCATTGTATTCAAATTAATAGTCAAGGGGGATACTACCAATCCAAAGGGTTTTAAAAGAATAATTCCAACAAAATTATCTTTTGTCGAAACAAATGTATTTCTTGTTAATATCATAACTCTGCCTACATTTTTCGCTTCAGAAGTACCAAGAGGACATAAAAATCCTACATAACTATTATTGTATGTTAATACTTTTGCAGTTTTAACTTTATTTGAAATTTGTAGATTGGTAAAATGGGAAATGTAAGGTAAATAAGGATAATATTGACAATTTGCATCACTATAAAGTGTCGATTTTTTTTCAGCATATATTTCATCATTCATACCTATTTCTTTATGTTGTAATCCGCCCTGAAAATTAACCATTTTATTTTTTACATTAGTTTCCTTAAAAAATAATGTTTTTTTAGAAATAATATGTAATAAATCACCATTTAATATAGATTTATAAACAATAATGTGTTGTTTTTTTAATATTGGGATAATCTCTATTTTTAAGAGGAATATATAAATTTCGAGTAAATAATTTAAAAAAAAATAAATGGCCAGGACTCACAATGATTCTATTTTCTAAATTATCAATTTTAAATCCATTAATATATATTTGTTTAAAATATTTTTTGTATCGACTGGATAAGGACAATTAAAAAAATGTTTAAAATCATTTGAATTGGTACCATCATTTAATCGAACGACTATATATAAATCACCTCTTTTAAAATTATTCATATCATCAAAGTACAAACTTAATTCCTGTCCTTTCTCATTCGAATCGTATCGATATAAACGAACAATACTATTTTTAACAATATGTGGATTAGTTGCATCATTTGTAATAAAAAATGGAATTTGTTTAAGACTTCCATTAATTAAAAAACATGTTATAGCTATATCAGCCTTTTCAGTAAGGGTATCAAATTCTAAAATATTTGGAATAGTATCCAACAAGTGAAATGTTTTCATATTAAATTTTCGAATACTTATATCCAATTTAGAACCTATCATGATGGGTAAAACAGAAGGTAATATTTTAACTCTTATTTTTTTTCTTAAATTGAATGGAGCAAGCATAAGTTGTACGAGTATAGATACAATTTTCTAAACCATTATCCATGTAAACTAATTCACAATCTATTTCTTGAAGTAATATTATATAGTTTGAACTATGTTCATCATAATTACGTATTATATAATGTACAACTTCTTTAGTGTTCATACTTTAATCTTAATTGTTTGACTCTCTCTATAAAAGAATTTTCACAATCTTGTTTGTAATGATGTAATAAATAAGCACATGCACTTAGGATAATGGTAATAACAAAAATACAATATAAATTAACACTATTGATAATAGGTATATATGTTTTATATTTTGGACCAAAAACAGAAAGTAAAAACGTAACATAAAACATATCAAACTTTATTAACATTATTACAAATATATATATTGTGTGTAATACTATATTAATAAATATTTTTATGATACAAACAACACATACTTCTCTAATAGGTAATTATATTTAAAATTATATAAAATAGTTACAAAGTAGGGTTATGTATCCCATTTATCAATATACTGTATTTCCATTCAATGAATTTGATATTGTTCATTTTTCCAATATGTCAGTTACTAGTTTTTTTTAGAAAAACATGTCATACGCTATCTTCCAAATACCTGTTTGTGGTGATCCAAGGTTTGATATAAAACAGGATGATTATTTAGATATACATTTTGATTTAGGTTATAGTACAGATTTTGCTCAAATAACCTTACCAATACAATCGGATACTTATAAAAAAATTTTTAAAACCTTTTTATGATTCAACTATGTCTAATCTCATATCTTACAATGCATTATTATATTTTATAATGGGAACATTTAACTCTATTAATATTTTCATTACATTATATAATATATTAACTAAAGCAAATGTTTGGATTATAGATTTTAAAAGTGTGAAAAACCAAATAACTAAACATGTCTCGTGGGTTTCCTCCCACCCTTTTAGAATTGATGGAATAACAAGTCCTGAACTTTTGAATATAGAAATGGACGAGATGAACCATTTTGTAAATGCAGAACGACTTTTTGTTGATGCTGCAGCTTAAATTGTTTTTATTAAAAATAATTATAATATAGTATATATTACAATATAAGAATTCGTCTAATTTGTTCCAATAAAACCAACGTTGGTTAGAATTGTAATACCTCTCACAAAACCATTTCATTTCCTCTGAGATGAAATGGTTTTATATAAGAGGTGTTTAAACAAATTACATATATATTTATAAGAATAGTTTATGTATAATATATAAAACCAATGTTGGTTAGACTTGTGACTATAAAAAAACACCTCTCACGAACCATTTTATCTTCTCCAAGATAAAATGGTTCGTGAGAGGTGTTTTTTAATTTTATTTAAAAAATTATACATCAATTTACAAACAAAAAAATGTACAATTCCATTATATACAACTCATTAATAATTCAGGGTTAAACAATTTGTTTTATTACATTCCCATGTATGAATATATGCTTGTTCAAATATTTCAAAAAAGAGTTTTTTATTGATGGGAGATGCACTGTTTTTCCATAAAAAGTAAGCAACTTTGTCAACTGGCCATATTTGTATCGAGAATACAGTTTGATGATCGTATCCTTTATTTTCTAATTCTTCATTGACTGCTTGAATGGTCGCCAACTGGAATCCTAATTCAAAAGGTGCAAGTGTATTCAATACAATATTCCAATGAATCTTTGTCTTTCTTTGAGAAAATTTATCCAGTCTTTATTCATACATTGTCTACAAATAGGGCAAGAGGTTTTATCTTCTAAAATCCACTCACCAAGACATTCCATATGAAATATATGGGTGCAATGTTTTTCTAAACAAATTCCACAAGTTTCAGACATGTTTAACGTTTGATGATTAGTGGAAGAATGAGGAGGTAAGAGCTGTATCCAAGTAGAACGATATCTCTCTATTGACACAGGTGGTAATGTCTCGTTTGAATAAATAAATGCTGTTGCGTAGTTGAAGGATTTACTATTTGTGTTGACACAGGTGGTGTCTTACGTAGTAGTTAAAGTATTTATTATTTTTGATATAAATGGTCGATGATAAAATGGATAGTCGTTTGAAATAAAGACATTTATAGGATATTGAAATAAGAAATATGTATTTAAACATTTTACTCCACAAATGTTAGTCAGATATCACTGTTAAGTAGTTGAAGAACTTAGCATTAAGAATATAAAGAGTTTAGTTATTCACTATTTCATGATACAATACTATATAAATAAAAAAAACACAATTTAAAATGAGTAAAATTTATTTTATTTCTCTTTTTTGTACATGATACATATAACGATTGTTCCATTTAATTATGTTGGATATAACAAGGATATTGATACATCAACCTTCTCCATGAAATATAAGCAAGTTGAATTGGACATGTTATACTATCACATCTAATAAATTAATGATTCAGTTCATCTTTGTCATATACACGCATTTCACTAAATTCTTGTCGCCATGGCTGAAACTTTCTAAACGCCACCCTTCCCACAATGATTTACATTTGAATGTTCATTTTTTTTAGTTCATAAACAACATTTTCTTTCCAATTTTTATCGTCTTTCGAATCAACACAAAACCAAACACCATCTGTTACAACAGCACATTTTAGCACTTTTGAAATGTTTTTTTCAATTGCTAAAAAAGCAATTCTGGAAGAATATGGTTGAATGTGAATACTTTTCTTTGGTAGAGGAGGTAAACCGATATTCAAAGAAAAAGCAGCAGCAGTAACACCAGTAGACGTAACACCAGTAGAAGCAGCAGCAATAGCACCAGTAGTAGCAGTAGAAGCAGCACCAGTAGCAGCAGTTAAAGATAATGTAATCTCCCTCATTTTTATAGAAGAATATATTTCCTCCAGGCAAGAACAAGTATTGGATTCTTGCTTGTTATCCTTGTTACTCCATTGGCATTTGGAAAAATGAATTCCATTCATACTTTTCATAATTCGATAAGAAAGTCCTTGCTGATACTTTATCACTTTTAACAAAAGAATTAAAGAGTTTTCAACTTTTTTCAACTCATCATCATAAGGATTTTTTCCCAGCAATTGATCCTCAAACCGCTTGTAACATTCCATGGTGAAAATAGAAGTGCTCTACAATGCAGGACAGGACATATCACTTACGGAGCACCTGCTGTAAACAGCCTAACTCCCCATCATAAAGTGTGCATAATAATGGAATTACATAAATATTATTTTATTTAAAATTAAGAAAGCTGTGTAGCAGAAAGGATATCAGCTTTTCAAATATAGGGGGCGCTCATAGCAGCGGAGCGACATGTCGGTCGGTTTATCCTTCCTAGTGCCGTCCGCTGCCGAGAGGAGCGAGCATTTGATGGTCCGTGCAGCTGGCAGGCGGTGAACCTATCAGTCTGCTTATGGAATCTAACTAAAATGAGAAATTAAAGACATGATTACAATATGTTTTGTTTAGAGAAACATGGTGAAAGAGTTAAGAGAAAAACTAGTTGATGTTTTTGTGATATAATTAAGGGTCCTGTCGAGTCTAACAGCTCGACGTTACGAGTGACAACTGTCGCGGTCCATTTAATTTGGATATTGCAATTAATTTGCAGGGGGGTGGGATTAATGGAACTGAAGTCGAGAGCCTCAGGGTCCAAGCGGAAAACTCCACATTGACGTTTGGGTCTGTGTGACCTCTAGTTGATATAACGGAGCACATGGGGCCTTAATCTCCAATCGATAGGTGAGTGGCTTGATGATTGAATTTACTTGGTAGGGATGAACTTGAGGGATGTGTTAGACGATGCAGGTAAAGACATCAATGATGGTGGCGATCTTATCCAACGGAGTTTTAGCTTGACGGAGTCTTTTCATTACTGTGGAGAACCCTCCAACTGAGCGAAACAGGTCTGAGATGATCTTAAATAGCTCGCGTATCTCCGAAGTGCCCTCCAATGGGCAGTTAGGTGGGGGAGAATCTTGCTGGTAGGAGGAGAGCTAGTGTTTCTTTGAAGATTTTCCGACTGTCGGAGCTGGGGTTTAGCTATGTTCTTCGAAGTGATTTCAGCGTAGCTGCCTGTTTGAATGGTGCTTTTAATGGATTCTTGCTGGGTTGGCTTCTTGGGGTAATTTGAGTTCTTAGGGAATTTCTTGCATCCTTTCCATGATGCAATATGTCCGGGTTCATTGCAGTTGATGCAGATGGGGGATTCGATTCTTGGTTTGGAGCAGTCTTTAGTGGGATGTGGGTCTCCACATTTTAGGCATCTGGGGGTCATTAGGCAGTTTCGAGAGCTGTGTCCAAAGCAGTTGCAGTTGAAACACTGAATTGGTCGGCCGGTTCCTCTGTATTTTTCTATAGCTATTTTCATGTGGAGGCATTCCTTGAGGTTATAAATCTTATCAGCATCAGGGGATTTTTTAATTTCTAACAGGAAAAGTGGGTAGGGCAGTTTGTTGTGGGATTTTTAAGTTGTGAAATCCTGTTGATTTGAAAGTCCTTGCTTCGGAGATCGTCCAGGATGTTGAGGGTAGGAGTAGTTGCTGGAAGTCCCTTGAGCACCACCTTGAGTGGTCTTTCATAATGGGGGGGTGATTAGATATCCTTCAATTTTCTTCTCTTTAATATAGCTCGAGACGTTATGGTGCTGGGTTGGGGTCTTGGTCTTGATTTTGATGAAGTTGGCCAGTTGAGATTCGATATCATTGCCGAATTTTTCCCTTATGTCTTTAAGGACACTTGGGAAGTCGCTGGTGAGTTTAATCATGATGGGGTCAATGTATTGAGGAGTGGGATCTTGTGCTAGGGATTCGAACTTGTTGCTTGTTGTTATTGCAGGCGGTGTGATGTTTTCCTGAGGGTTTGCTCGAAACTTCTTTTTAGGGAACTGGAAGGGTGCTTCACTTGTTATGGGTGAGATTGGTAACGGGGGAAGTCATGATCTGAGGTGTCCGGTGCGTGTCTTTTGCAGTTTGGGATCACACAATTCCCGAGCTTGGTAATTTCCTCTTGTATGATCTTGATAAGCATGGAATGGCAGTTTAGTTGATTTGCGTCCGCCTCATTGAGTTTGCTGGTGTTCTGCATCCTAGTGAGGGTAGAGATTTCGGTGAGAGTTTCACTGAGGACCTTTTCATTTTTGTGTAGTTCGTCACATTTAGCATGGTCAGAACTAACTGATTCTGTGTCCACTTCCATAGGGAGATGAACAGATTGTTTGGGTCTGTGTGGGCGAGAGTAGCGTTTATATAGTCTAGTTTTGGTCACGTGATCGTTGTCATGTGATTGTTCTCTCGTGATTGTTGACACGTGTCAAGAAGTAGTTGTCATATATATTGTATATATATATATATATATATATATATAGTTGTATATATATATATATATAAAGATAAAATATAACCGTTTAAAAGGTTATTATTACATTAACAATGTCTTTGGTTCCAATTAAACCAGCTAATAACTTAAGTGATAATAATGTCAACGAGTCCATCCAAGACTTTATACAAAAAGTAGAAATGACATTAGCTAAACAGTCTATTCAAGATACTGAAAAGTTGTTTGATTTGTTTATAAATTCTAAATGTAAAGAGAAATATTTTAACAATATTACTACATTAGACTTTACAAATTACAATTCTTGGAGTTTAGATTGGTTAAACATTATAAAATTTACTTTTAGAAACGAAGATTGGAATAATTTATGTAAAGTATCAGAGAATTTAGTATCATTAATATTTTATATGTTCAACACCAAAAAAGTATATTTCCATTACAAGAACAAGAGATTCGAGCAGCATGGTACATGACTCTAAAGTACGTCTTTAATGAATTATCATGTACTCGTCAAAGAAATTTTGAAGAATGTTGCTATAAAGTTATAAATGTAACAATTACTTTAATAATAGGTTTAACAGTTGGAATTTTTCTTGTTGTTGGATTATATCATAAAATGTAACAACTATAAAATTGTTTGTTATTGTATTATTGTTATATTAAAAAAATAAAAGGACACATTTAGAAAATAATGATTCGTTGTTGCATTAATAAAACATGTTTTAATATTTTTTATTATTAATAATTCTATATACGTATATACTCAAATAAGACGTTTTGCTTATCTGGAAATAGTTCTCTGTCTTTTCTTTAAAGCATATAAATGAGCATAAGTTTTATTAAAATAACATTGATTTAAATCTTGTTGAAAAGATATCGAAAGCAAATATTCAAAAATATACGTCATCATTAAAAAACTTTAAATATTAAAAATCATTAAATAACTTTTGATTAGAAATAACGCTTTCCACATCTGATTTTCTAAGTTTTAAAATATCTTTTAGTTTCACATATGGGTTTCTAATAAAAAATAAAATGATAAGAGATATCTCTTCATGTTGATAAGTACATTTGCAAATTTCTTTAAAAACGGCTATTTCTTTACTTGTAAACTTTTTTCTTATTAAAGTCTTGTTTTAATTCTATTGGTATATTTAACAGTTTTGATATAGCATTTATACAATTCTTTATACAGGGTGCAACGCAAAGTCCGTACCCGGCCTTTATTTTCGGAACCGTTGGTCGTAGACATATACTTCCAATTACAAAAATGTTTCAAATGAGGTAAACATTCATGTTATGACATTTTGAAATTTAAAAAATAAATTTTGTAAAAATTACAAAATCTAACATTTTATACAGTCCCCCGTTCCCTATAGTGATATTTAGTAAAAGTTTACAATCATCCTAACAAACGTAACACAAAAAGTTTCACTTCTGTGTGACAAAAATTGACCGAGATATTTAATTTCAAAGTTTGGGATTTTTTTCAGATTTGTTTTGCCTTCATTGAGGGGTCGGTTAAAATATAAATTAGAATAATTCGAGATTGAAATCAGGGTGCAACGCCCCTTTTACGGCGAAAGGGGGGTTCCCCGACCATAAACGATGGGTGCATGTATAGTAAAGTTGACATGCCCGATTCACTGAAAGCGGTCGCAGCGCCCCCAGTGGCGAAACATGGAAAGTTTGGAAATCTAACTCGCACAAGTTACAGACAAGCATACAGCGGAAAACAACACTAATGTGGAGAAATCTACTGTAGATACTGATCAAAATGTTTCTCATTGGTGGGTGGCAATGCAAAATTGAATGCGTGACAGTACTGAATCGTGGACTCGTTGGAGCATTGCTGGTGTAACTGCGACAAGCAAGGCTGATACGCTGTTTCAGATCATCCAGAGAGGTTGGCTCGGTCGCATAGATCTGTTCTTTGACGTTACCACAGAGGTAGAGGGGGGTATTTCAATTAACGTCACACTGGAGCAACACAATGGGCTATTGGTGACGGTCCGGGATCAATCCCAAAGGGAAAGATCCGAGGACAACACCACGTAATTTTGAACCACGGTCAGATGACGACCACAGAGGTAGAAGTTCATGGGAGTCAATTACAGCGAACGCGGTGGCCACTCTACCCGACCACCATTTCCGATGATCTGTTGGCCGAATTCGGTGACTAGCTACGCACGAACGTTTGCTGCTTTATGCGGAGGGGCACCATCATGTTGGAACCACACACGACATGCATCTCGGAGAGGCAGCTGTTCATACCAGTCACGTACCGTGTCTTGTAACAGGTGCAGGTAACGATTGCCCGTTAAGGTCCCGTCGTAGAAGATGGGTCCAACAATCTGGGTTCTCCATATACCGCACCACACATTCGTGCACACACCCAGTAATGCACATTGTGGGTGTTGACGATGCCATCCCGTGTGAATTGCGACTCATCTGTCCACAGTATGTCGGAAAACAACGACGAAATGTCGTGCAACGTGTTGAGCAGGAAATTACAAAAGTCAAATCTTCATGCGTCGTCACCCGGCATCAATGCTTGCACCAGTAGCGGACGGTATAGATGCGCACCATGCGCATGTAACAATCTCCAAATATGTTAACGCGTGTATCCACATGCCTCGCTTATTTCCGCCGTGCTTAGGTGTGGATTTGCAAGGGCGTATCCCAGCACTTCCTCCGGTGTCACTCGAATACCCGATCTTGTCAGTCTGCCTGATCTGGGTCGTGGTGTGAAACCGCCGGTCTCTCTGAAACGGCAAAGTACAGTAGCTATATTTCGATGCGATGGACGTCGATCCATAAGAAAACGTTCGCCATAAAGCCTCGCAGCGGCTCTGGCATTTCGATGACATTCGCCATAAATCACTATCATTTCGGCATATTACGCGGATGTGTAGCACACCATCACGATTTCAGCGCGGACTAGTTTGCCCACTACTGGATGGCTCGTCTTTTATCCCGAGCATGTGGCTGCGGTACTACCCTATTTGCATAATCATGATTAGCATGGGGGTTATAGCCCCGCTGGTAGTTTGCATTCTGCTGCCATTTATCCGGTTCTTTTTGCTCATTTTTCATTTTCAGGGTGTCGATTCTACATAATTCGACGATGGTCTTCAACTTTCTTATTGACATCTTTTGTCTATCTTGCTTAGTTTCGGAGTTAGATTTCCAAACTTCCGTGTTTCGCCACTAGGGGCGCTACGACCACATTCAGTGAATCGGGCATGTCCACTTTACTATACATGCACCCATCGTTTATGGTCGGGGAACCCCCTTTCGCCGTAAAATAGGCGTTGCACTCTGATTTCAATCTCGAATTATTCTAAGTTATATTTTAATCGACCCCTCAATAAAGGCAAAACAAATCTGAAAAAATCCCAAACTTTGAAATTAAATATCTCGGTCAATTTTTGTCACACAGAAGTGAAACTTTTTGTGTTACGTTTGTTAGGATGTGTAAACTTACTAAATATCACTATAAGGAACGGGGGACTGTATAAAAAGTTAGATTTTGTAATTTTTACAAAATTGATTTTTTAAATTTCAAAATGCCATAACATGAATTTTTACTTCATTTGAAACATTTTTGTAATTGGAAGTATATGTCTACGACCAACGGTTGCGAAAATAAAGGCCGGGCACGGACTTTTCGTTGCACCCTGTGTACTGAGGTGATTTCTTTTTTAAAGTTAATAGTTTTTTATAATCTTCCAAACTTGTTGTTTTATTAAAGTTATTATTTTCACACCATTTTGTATAACTTTTTAAATAAGAACGATATGTTTTTAATTTCATTAGAAACCATTCTTATTTTAACATAATGTTTAAGCAATGGAGTATTATTAATAAATTTAATAATCAAAATATTGAAAATTTTAAAAATATACAATATGTTTTACTTATTCCAACAACGAAATGTTTTATGTTGGAAGAAGATTTGCAAATACTCTTAAAAGAAAAAATTTAAACATTTTCAATTTAAACGAATGTTTAAAAAATTAAAATGTTATTTATTTTATTTCACTGTATTTACTAAACAAGAAAAGAAAAATATAGGACCGATTACTAATGAAACATCTAGTAAAATATGTACAATTCTTTTACAAAAGCAATTATTCAATATGAATCCAAATGTACAAGTAGTAGGACCAGATTATTTACAACATAAATTTAATATTATTAGTTATGGTGTATTTAACAACATTTTAGATAAAAAAAATTAATAATTCATGGTTTTGCTATTTTATTAGGTTTCTTCTAATAAATCCATTGATGTATTGGTTTCGTAATTTTTTTCGGTTTCTTCTAATAAATCCATTGATGGATTGAATTCATTGTTTATATAAGCTTTTGTTTCTTTCATACAATTATCAAGCAATTTATTTATTGTTGGATCTTCTGATTCATACTTTTTTAGTTGTTCATCTAACGATTCTAAAGTAAAAATTTGATTCTAAAGTAAAAATTACCTCTGCCTTGGCAACTTTGGGAGGCCATAGCTCCCAAACTAATGGACCGATTTTAAAATGGAATGGCTCATCTTGTTCCTGGTCTCAAAATTATACGGGTCAAAAATTGGCAGACCAATCGGATAATAAGTTCTCGAATGGTCCGCAAAAGAGTGCCGAAGTTTCGCTTTTTTCGCCGTTTAACATGGGAAATCACTCCCCTCCGGCGGGAAAAAAATTCCCATTTAAAAACTTATGGTCCGATTTTAAACTCGCTTTGTGGATCTCTTAAGAACAATATTTATGATCTATCCTGCAAGTTAGAACGTGTTGCTAGCATTATTAGAGCCGGAATTACGTCTCTTTTAGCAAAAAGGTCGTTTCACAAGGAATGCAGACTGCACACTTCAAAATTTTCATAGGCTGTAACGCCCAAACCCCTCGATAGATTTTTAAATAACTCGGTACGATCACTTTGGGATATGCCCAGAATATCCCCTAAAATTTTCAGACAAATCGTACGAGCGGTTTGGGAAAAAACGGGAAAAGTGTATTTCCCGGACCTCTGCCTTGGCAACTTTGGGAGGCCATAGCTCCCGAACTAATGAACCGATTTTAAAATGGAATGGCTCATCTTGTTCCTGGTCTCAAAAATATACGGGTCAAAAATTGGCAGACCAATCGGATAATAAGTTCTCGAATGGTCCGCAAAAGAGTGCCGAAGTTTCGCTTTTATCGCCGATTAACATGGGAAATCACTCCCCTCCGGCAGGAAAAAAATTCCCATTTGAAAACTTATCGTCCGATTTTAAAATCGCTTTGTGGATCTCTTAAGGACAATATTTATAATCTATCCTGCAAGTTAGAACGTGTTGCTAGCATTATTAGAGCCGGAATTACGTCTCTTTTAGCAAAAAGGTCGTTTCACAAGGAATGCGGACTGCACACTTCAAAACTTTCATGGGGTGTAACGCCCAAACCCCTCGATAGATTTTTAAATAACTCGGTACGATTACTTTGGGATATGCCCAGAATATCCCCTAAAATTTTCAGACAAATCGTAGGAGTGGTTTGGGAGAAAATGGGAATCAACCAAATTTCAGTGCAGTCCGGGGGGAAAAAAGTGGTATGCTCTAAATCGAAAACCCCTTGATGGATTTTAAAATCGCTTTGTACGATTAATCTTGGATATACAGAGAATATGCACAGCAATTTTCAGACAAATCGTAGGAGTGGTTTGGGAGAAAATGGGAATCAACCAAATTTTGGTTGATTTGCTCTAACTCAAAAACCACTCGATGGATTTTAAAATCCCTTTGTGGATCTCTTTAGAACGAGACAAAACATCTATCCTGCAAGTTAGAACGTGTTGCTAGCATTATTAGAGCCGGAATTACGTCTCTTTTAGGAAAAATGCGAAAAACGTGCGTTTCACGAGGAATGGAGACGATTTGCACATTTTCGTAATTTTCGTAGGCTGTAACTCCCAAACCCCTCGATGGATTTTAAAATCGCTTGGTACGATTAATCTTGGATATGCAGAGAATATGCACAGCAATTTTCAGACAAATCGTAGGAGTGGTTTGGGAGAAACTGGAATCAACCAAATTTCAGTGCATTCACGGGTCCCAATTTTAACATGGGCCCAAATGGGAAAATCCAAACCCCTCGATAGATTTTTAAATAACTCGGTACGATTACTTTGGGATATGCCCAGAATATCCCCTAAAATTTTCAGACTAATCGTACGAGCGGTTTGGGAAAAAACGGGAAAAGTTGATTTCCCGGACCTCTGCCTTGGCAACTTTGGGAGGCCATACCTCCCAAACTAATGGACCGATTTTAAAACGGAATGGCTCATCTTGTTCCTGGTCTCAAAATTATACGGGACAAAAATTGGCAGACCAATCGGATAATAAGTTCTCGAATGGTCCGCAAAAGAAAGCCAAAGTTTGACTTTTTTCGCCGTTTAACATGGGAAATCACTCCCCTCCGGCGGGAAAAAAATTCCCATTTGAAAACTTATCGTCCGATTTTAAAATCGCTTTGTGGATCTCTTAAGGACAATATTTATAATCTATCCTGCAAGTTAGAACGTGTTGCTAGCATTATTAGAGCCGGAATTACGTCTCTTTTAGCAAAAAGGTCGTTTCACAAGGAATGCAGACTGCACACTTCAAAATTTCATAGGCTGTAACGCCCAAACCCCTCGATAGATTTTTAAATAACTCGGTACGATCACTTTGGGATATGCCCAGAATATCCCCTAAAATTTTCAGACAAATCGTACGAGCGGTTTGGGAAAAAACGGGAAAAGTGTATTTCCCGGACCTCTGCCTTGGCAACTTTGGGAGGCCATAGCTCCCGAACTAATGAACCGATTTTAAAATGGAATGGCTCATCTTGTTCCTGGTCTCAAAATTATACGGGACAAAAATTGGCAGACCAATCGGATAATAAATTCTCGAATGGTCCGCAAAAGAGTGCCGAAGAACGTGTTGCTAGCATTATGATTTTTTATTTTCCAATTAGTTGTAAGTGTGTTGGACTCGTAGAACCATCTAGTGATTTTAAAAGGTTAACGAATTTATTTTTGTCATTCATTCTGGGAAGGTGCTATGTTTAGAAAATGGTTTGAACAATTGTGGTGGGGTTTAATAATTCCTTTAAAAGACATGTCAGCCAGGTGGAAGAAGTAACAAAAAAGATTTATTTTCTAGCTGCAGCGTGATACTTTAGACTGGAGAATTTTTTTTTTTTTAAAAGAAAATTATGAGGGTGGATTTGAACTCATCAAAAGGTAATCGCGGCCGCCCGTTTTACACAAGCACTTTAACCCTTCGATCACCTATTTTTTTAGAATACATATAGAATACTAGCTCTTGAAGTTACATCTTAAGGCAGTGAAAGTATGTGTTTTCTTTATTGAGCCCCTGTGAAGATGAACATAAAATTGAATTGACAAGTTTATATGCAAAGTCTGCGAATTATATGTAATGGCAGAATCTAGAACTCTCTGGAACGTGTGAGAATATGACTAAGGATTGTTTTACACGTGTAGATTAATTAAGATAACAGAAGGAGTTAAGCACGTAGTCACCGATAGGATACAATCTTAAGTAAATAGTAGTCACCATAGAAAGGGGTCTTTTAAACACATTGCTGTTTAAGGGAATGTTGTTTTTCTGATTGTGAGAAAAGCAAATGAATGACATGCTAGAACTACATCACTCAATGAATCACATATGACATGCCCCCGAATTAGAACTTTCTAGAAAAGATAGGGGTTTTAGCTATGAAATAGTGACGAAGGGAGGCAATTCGAAATTTACAGATAGTGGTAACAGTTTAAAGCAATACATGGATATGACTGATGTTTGAGAGGGGGAAAGGGGGTAAACACATGACTCTTAATGGTATGTTCTAACTGGGTACGTACTAAGATTACAAGGGGGGCGTGACTCAAAAGAGATATAAAAGGTTAGTGTTAAGCTTTGAATATTCAATATACTGAGTGAGACTTGACCATACGAATTTCTGTTCAAGAGTACTTTGACTACCTAGTTATTTTTTTGAGATTATTGACAGTTTATTCTGTTTGAGAAAATGAATTCTAATAGCCAAGACGAGATTTCTAAGTTATTTACTGAAAATCCTATAACCGATGAAGAAATGCAGGAGATCAACGAGTTGGAAAAAGAAGCTTATGTAAGTATAGTTTTTCAACACCTCTAAAATAGTGCTAGTTTTATTTGAGATTACGAATTCTGTATAGTAAAACAAATGAATGTTATTTAGTATAATGATGATGATGAGATATCGCAACTGTTTCGCGAATATCCTATGACAGAAGAAGAGCTTGAATGGGTTAAGGAAATTGAAGATGAACTTGTAAGTGTAACGTTTATTAGTAATGCCCGAATAGTTTTTAATTAAGTTTCAACACGTCTGATACCTTCTTTTTTTAAACAGATTTACGATTTTGAAAACCAGATTGGTGGTGGTAGTGCAGAAGTAAATATTAATGAACATTTTCTTAACTTTTATTCATATTTTGTAATACTTCACGTACGGATTTTTACTTATACATTTTTACTATTTTGGTTAGATTGATTTGCCGTATACGTTAAGAGAAACGAGGAGAAGGGTCAACGCTCGCTTCCAAACGGAAGAACGGACATTTACGGCCCATATAAATCCTGATCAAATTCCCCATCAGTATAGAAACAGTGTGATTAACACTGCTTTAACGTTTCTGCAGATGCTACTAACAGCCCTCATAGCGGAAACAACACTTAATTTGACGGAGAACGATTTCATAAGGTATTGTTAAAAGAAATGGTAACAAAGTGTTAACACCTCTATATGTATTTATTTCAGGAGAATGTATATATGTTTGTTATTTTACAGATTCTGTTTCTTTTCGGATCATTTGGATCGGCCCATATCCACATGCTTAAGAAGGATACGGGACATATCGGTGGAGTTCATTCTTTCAACTATTATGAAAGTGTTGCAGGTAATTTTTAAATGATAAGGGGTTATTAATGGAAGGGTGTAATATGGAATCGAAGGCTTACAGTTTTTATTTCTTTCAGAGCAAAGACAGCATTCCACTGGACGACCGGAGCTTACGAATTGATGTCATAACGGTACGCAATCCTCAGGGAGGTGGAAGGCGACGCCTTTTAGATGTTGCTTCTAATCGCCTTAAGAAACAATGTATCGTAAGCATACCAAGGGAAGACGACGGACTCTGTTGTGCACGTGCGATTATTGTTGGTTTGGCCTACCAAGAGAAACGGCCGAACTATAGTTACATAGCTGACAGCCGCAGCTCTCTGCAAAAAAGAATGGCCGAAGATTTGTGTAGGAAAACTGGAGTACCCCTGGGACCTTGTGGTTATGCAGAAATTAGAAAATTTGAAGACTATTTAGATGCACAAATTCATGTAGTTTCTTCAGACAACTTGAATAAGGTAAGTTCTTTCTTAAGGGAAAATTGTTTAAGTTAGAGAATTTGGAAATGGCTAAGTAAACTAAATTAATTTAAATGTTTTAGGTTGCTTATAAAGGACCTAACCGTGGACCTACTAGTGCTAGAATATTTTTGTATTTCAACGATAACCACTTTGACCTTATTAAGTCAATGACAGGTTTCCATTCCTCCTCATACTACTGTTCTGAGTGCGACAAGGCATACAACGTAGTACACAAACATAGATGTGAACGCATATGCCCCATATGTTACTCTCGAGAGTGTGTAGAGGGTGTTTTGAAGGCTTGCACGGACTGTAACCGTGTGTGTAGGTCTGATGATTGTTATGCCCGTCATAAATCGGTAGTAGGTAAAAAGGACAGTTTTTGCCAACAATTTTATATTTGCCCCAACTGTCATAAATTTTTAAATTCCAAACAACGACCCCGTCACCTACATAAATGTGGTGAAACACTGTGCCACAACTGCAACAAACATTTGTTAACGGAGCATTTGTGTTATTTAAAGAAAATTGCCCCTAAATCCCCTAATGAAAAGTTTATATTTTTTGATTTTGAGACAGATCAGAGTGATTCTGAGCATAAGGTCAACTTTGCTGTGGCCATGTATGCGGATGGTACGGAATTTGTGTTTAAGGGATATGAGGCCTGCGACCAGTTTTGCGCATTTTTGTTTTCCCCCCAACATAAAGAGTATACGGCAATTGCCCATAACATGCAAGGTTTTGATGGGCAATTTGTTCTAGCTTATTTGCTAAAACAAGGCCTCACTCCCTCTGTTATACCAAACGGATCCAAAATTATGCATTTAGAATTATCCTCCCATAAAATTAGAGTCATTGACTCCTTTAATTTCTTACCCATGGCCCTTTCTAAATTCCCCAAAACATTTGGTATAGCTGAATTAGCTAAAGGTTACTTTCCCCATTTGTTTAATACCCCCGATCATCAAACCTACATAGGCGAGTTACCGAATGCCTCCTTTTATACACCCGATACAATGCTTACTGCTGATCGGCAGAAATTTTATGCCTGGTATGAGGAAAGGAAGAAGGAGAGTTTCAACTTTGCGGAGGAAATGTTAAAATACTGCAGGTAAGTAATTTTTATGTTGTAATCCTACTCGTTGAGGGGATCATTAAAGTTTCTGCTGCCTAATTTATGATTTTTTTTTTTTTTAAAGTTGTGTTACAGTATTCTCTTAATGTAGAGTTAAAACTTAGTGGTGTGATTTAAATCAATGAATGGGTTAAATTTATTTTATGTTTTTTAAATGTATGTTTTTTAAATATTTATTGTAAAGGGGTTTTCTCATTTTGAATATATATCTTTAGGTCGGATGTGGATATTTTACGAAGGTGTTGTATGCAATTCAGAAGGGAATTTTTAACCGTGACGGGTGTCGACCCCTTTCAATATATCACCATTTCTAGTGCCTGTATGGCTGCATATCGCTCTAAATTTATTTCCAGCGAGGCGATAGCACACATGCCCAAAAATATGTACGTGAATAGAACGCGACACAGTTTAGGGTCAATCCAATGGCTAGACTTTCTAAGTCATAAAAATGGAACAGCCATTATACATGCAGGTAATGGACTTGATGAAAGAAAGGTGGGTGGCATATCCGTTGACGGTTTCTGTGAAGATACCAATACAGTATATCAATTTCAAGGTAAATATTTTTTCTAAAAGAGTCTAACACTATTACTTTTTTCAAAGAAAAAAAAGTTGCTCATAACTTTTTTAAACATTTTAGGTTGTTTTTTTTCATGGCTGCCCCCAGTGCTACACCGATCAGGACGTAATTAATCCGTTGAATGGCCATTTTATGTGGGAGCTGCATCAACAAACCATTGCAACTCAAGCCAAACTGCAGTCCTTAGGATTTAATTACGTCGAAATGTGGGAGCACACTTTTAATACACTGAAGAAGACAGATGTAGATTTGCAGGTCTTTCTGTCCACACACGATGTGGTGGAGTGTTTAAACCCACGAGACTCGTTCTTTGGAGGCCGGACAAACGCTGTACGTCTTTTCTACGAAGGAAAGGCTAAGTATATTGATTTCACGAGCCTTTATCCCTACGTAAACAAGTACAGTCGGTGAGATATATTTTACTTTGAAAGCACAATTTTAAATGCATTTTTTTAGATGTGTGTATGACTAAAACGTGTTTTATATATATATTTTTTGCAGTTATCCTATAAAACATCCGCAAATTATAACCTCGGACTTTGGAAATCTAAACCAATACTTTGGGGTCATAAAATGCCGAGTTTTACCTCCTAGGAAATTATATTTTCCTGTTTTACCCTATAGGTATTTATATAATTATGTCGTTATCCTTTTTTTCACAAAAAAAATGTAATTGTGTCTCATTTAATTTTTTTTTTAAAGCAGAAGATTAAATTAAACTTTTTTAATACAGATCAAATAACAAGTTGACGTTTCCACTCTGCAAAATCTGTGTGGAAACCTACCAGCAAACTGATTGTCAGCACAGTGATAGCCAAAGAAGTTTTGTGGGGACATGGGTTACAGAGGAAGTGAAAAAGGCAGTGGAGAAAGGCTACAAAGTTCTTAAAATTTATGAGGTGATTAATTACATTATTAAAACTAACAATTTATGATAATATGTTTAAGACTCTTAAAACAACGTTTTTTAATGTTAACAGATCTATCACTTCAAGGAAACCCGTGTAGGGCTTTTTTCTGCCTACATCGATACCTTCTTAAAGTTAAAACAGGAGTCCTCTGGATGGCCTACAGAGTGCATTTCTGATGTACAAAAGAACCTGTACATACAAAATTATAAAGAAAAAGAGGGAGTTGACTTAGACCCTTCCAAAATTGGAATTAATCCTGGGAAGCGGCAAGTTGCCAAACTGTGTCTTAATAGGTAAAAAACGCATTTTTTTTACACGAACACTGTAAACGAAAACGATGATACTAAAATATTAATTACATTTATTTCTTATAGTTTCTGGGGGCGTTGGGGTATGAATGAAAATAAGACACAGCTGAAATACGTCACAAAGCTCTCTGATTTAAACAAGCTGATAACGGACCCTACTATAGAGGTAATTTACTTTTAAAAAAACATATTAGGACTACGATTGAAGAATGTTTGTAACAGATGCAGGAGGGTAAAAACAACTGTTAATATTAAAGTTTCTAATATGCGTTTTTTAATTGTTACAGGTTAGTGATCTCTATTTACCCACCGAAACTGTAGCGGCCGTACAGTACAAAACCAAAGAGCAATATGCACTACCGTCCAACCAAACCAACATCTTTCTTGCCACCTTCACCACTGCATGGGCCCGCCTAAAATTATATGAGGAGTTGGACAAATTGGGTGAAGACGTTTTATATTTCGACACTGATAGGTAATTATCACTTTGTAATGATGTTAGCACTGTATTTCTACTAAAACTGTATATAAAGTGTTTTATAACAATTGATATTTTCAGTATATTATATATAATTATTTATTTTGCAGTATCATATACGCGTCAAACGGCAACAACGACCCTCCATTAGGATCCTATCTGGGTGATTTCACAGATGAGTTGGATGGCAAAACAATACAAGTGTTTGTCTCTGGTAAGATATTTTGCAATTACATATTTAGCTTAAGTGTTTTTTAAAAAAATGTACACCCACTCACATATTTAGTGTGTTTAATAATCGTTAAAAAAAAATTCTTATATTATTTCTTATGTCATAGGTGGAGCAAAAAACTATGCCTACCAAACCGAGGACGGTGTCCAAAGTTGTAAAATCCGAGGATTTAGTTTGAACTTTAGAAATTTGCAAATTTTAAATTTTTCCTCTATGAAGGAGTTAGTACAGGATTTGGACATGACAAGCACACTTTCAGTTAGGAACGAAACGAAAATTACTAGACACGTTAAAAAGCGTAAAGTTATTAATGTATTTGAAGAAAAAAAATATCGACTCGTTTATGACAAACGAGTCATTAAAGAAAATTATAAAACTCTTCCCTATGGTTTTTAAGAACGCTTGTCATATTTAAATCTTGTACTAACTCCTTCATAGAGGAAAAATTTAAAATTTGCAAATTTCTAAAGTTCAAACTAAATCCTCGGATTTTACAACTTTGGACACCGTCCTCGGTTTGGTAGGCATAGTTTTTTGCTCCACCTATGACATAAGAAATAATATAAGAATTTTTTTTTAACGATTATTAAACACACTAAATATGTGAGTGGGTGTACATTTTTTTAAAAAACACTTAAGCTAAATATGTAATTGCAAAATATCTTACCAGAGACAAACACTTGTATTGTTTTGCCATCCAACTCATCTGTGAAATCACCCAGATAGGATCCTAATGGAGGGTCGTTGTTGCCGTTTGACGCGTATATGATACTGCAAAATAAATAATTATATATAATATACTGAAAATATCAATTGTTATAAAACACTTTATATACAGTTTTAGTAGAAATACAGTGCTAACATCATTACAAAGTGATAATTACCTATCAGTGTCGAAATATAAAACGTCTTCACCCAATTTGTCCAACTCCTCATATAATTTTAGGCGGGCCCATGCAGTGGTGAAGGTGGCAAGAAAGATGTTGGTTTAGTTGGACGGTAGTGCATATTGCTCTTTGGTTTTGTACTGTACGGCCGCTACAGTTTCGGTGGGTAAATAGAGATCACTAACCTGTAACAATTAAAAAACGCATATTAGAAACTTTAATATTAACAGTTGTTTTTACCCTCCTGCATCTGTTACAAACATTCTTCAATCGTAGTCCTAATATGTTTTTTTAAAAGTAAATTACCTCTATAGTAGGGTCCGTTATCAGCTTGTTTAAATCAGAGAGCTTTGTGACGTATTTCAGCTGTGTCTTATTTTCATTCATACCCCAACGCCCCCAGAAACTATAAGAAATAAATGTAATTAATATTTTAGTATCATCGTTTTCGTTTACAGTGTTCGTGTAAAAAAAAATGCGTTTTTTACCTATTAAGACACAGTTTGGCAACTTGCCGCTTCCCAGGATTAATTCCAATTTTGGAAGGGTCTAAGTCAACTCCCTCTTTTTCTTTATAATTTTGTATGTACAGGTTCTTTTGTACATCAGAAATGCACTCTGTAGGCCATCCAGAGGACTCCTGTTTTAACTTTAAGAAGGTATCGATGTAGGCAGAAAAAAGCCCTACACGGGTTTCCTTGAAGTGATAGATCTGTTAACATTAAAAAACGTTGTTTTAAGAGTCTTAAACATATTATCATAAATTGTTAGTTTTAATAATGTAATTAATCACCTCATAAATTTTAAGAACTTTGTAGCCTTTCTCCACTGCCTTTTTCACTTCCTCTGTAACCCATGTCCCCACAAAACTTCTTTGGCTATCACTGTGCTGACAATCAGTTTGCTGGTAGGTTTCCACACAGATTTTGCAGAGTGGAAACGTCAACTTGTTATTTGATCTGTATTAAAAAAGTTTAATTTAATCTTCTGCTTTAAAAAAAAATTAAATGAGACACAATTACATTTTTTATGTGAAAAAAAGGATAACGACATAATTATATAAATACCTATAGGGTAAAACAGGAAAATATAATTTCCTAGGAGGTAAAACTCGGCATTTTATGACCCCAAAGTATTGGTTTAGATTTCCAAAGTCCGAGGTTATAATTTGCGGATGTTTTATAGGATAACTGCAAAAAATATATATATAAAACACGTTTTAGTCATACACACATCTAAAAAAATGCATTTAAAATTGTGCTTTCAAAGTAAAATATATCTCACCGACTGTACTTGTTTACGTAGGGATAAAGGCTCGTGAAATCAATATACTTAGCCTTTCCTTCGTAGAAAAGACGTACAGCGTTTGTCCGGCCTCCAAAGAACGAGTCTCGTGGGTTTAAACACTCCACCACATCGTGTGTGGACAGAAAGACCTGCAAATCTACATCTGTCTTCTTCAGTGTATTAAAAGTGTGCTCCCACATTTCGACGTAATTAAATCCTAAGGACTGCAGTTTGGCTTGAGTTGCAATGGTTTGTTGATGCAGCTCCCACATAAAATGGCCATTCAACGGATTAATTACGTCCTGATCGGTGTAGCACTGGGGGCAGCCATGAAAAAAACAACCTAAAATGTTTAAAAAAGTTATGAGCAACTTTTTTTTCTTTGAAAAAAGTAATAGTGTTAGACTCTTTTAGAAAAAATATTTACCTTGAAATTGATATACTGTATTGGTATCTTCACAGAAACCGTCAACGGATATGCCACCCACCTTTCTTTCATCAAGTCCATTACCTGCATGTATAATGGCTGTTCCATTTTTATGACTTAGAAAGTCTAGCCATTGGATTGACCCTAAACTGTGTCGCGTTCTATTCACGTACATATTTTTGGGCATGTGTGCTATCGCCTCGCTGGAAATAAATTTAGAGCGATATGTAGCCATACAGGCACTAGAAATGGTGATATATTGAAAGGGGTCGACACCCGTCACGGTTAAAAATTCCCTTCTGAATTGCATACAACACCTTCGTAAAATATCCACATCCGACCTAAAGATATATATTCAAAATGAGAAAACCCCTTTACAATAAATATTTAAAAAACATACATTTAAAAAACATATAATAAATTTAACCCATTCATTGATTTAAATCACACCACTAAGTTTTAACTCTACATTAAGAGAATACTGTAAGTAGTATGTGGGTTCCTCTACCGTCAAATCCAAGATGGCCGCCGTTTGATAAGGAGTTGACTGCTGATAAGGAGTTGGGGAGGATTGTTGATAAGGAGAGGGTGATGCCTTGAGGTGGTGACGTCATTGTAAAGATGGCGTTGTTGTGTTGCCATGGTAATGAATCAAAAGTAGCTCCATCTGGTGGGGAAATGAGAAACCCTATTACTTTGAATTAAAAAGGAATTTCGTGGATTCGAACTGGGGACCATGGGATCTGTAGTACAGTGCGCTATCCGTTAGGCTGTAAGAGAGTTAGCTTTGGGTGGTGAATTAATGTAGTGTTTGCTTTTTTTCTTAATACTAGGAATGCGTTATGGGACTTGGTTTTATTTGATGATTTTTTATTTTGCAGTTAGTTGTAAGTGTGTTGGACTGGTGGTGCCATCTAGTGATTTTAAAAGAAGTTAATCTAAGGAACTTTCTTATTTTTGTCATTCATTCTGGGAAGGTGCTATGTTTAGAAAATGGTTTGAACAATTGTGGTGGGGTTTAATAATTCTATTAAAAGGCAGGTGCAGCCAGGTGGAAGAAGTAACAAAAAAGATTTATTTTCTAGACTTGTAGCGTGATACTTTAGAATTAAATGGAGAATTTTTTTTTTTAAAAAGAAAAAGAAAATTATGAGGGATTCGAACTCAGCACAACCCGTTTTACACAAGCATTTTAACCGTTCGATCACCTACTTTGTATAATACATATAGAATACTAACTCGTGAATTTACAGCTTAAGGGAGTGAAGTTCTCTTTATTGAGCCCTTATGAAGAATGAATATGAACATAAAACCCATAAAGTTGAATTTATAAACCTTAGCTATATAACAAGTTTATTACCAAGATTTTAAAGTATGCGAATTGTATGTAATGACAGAATCTAGAACTCTCTGGAACGTGTGACAATATGACTAAGGATTTATATGCAGATTAATTAAGATAACAGAAGGAGTTAAGCACGTAGTCACCGATAGGATACAATCTTAAGTAAATGAGAAAGCTTTTAAACGCATTGCTATTTAGGAGAATGATGTTGTTTTTCTGATTGTGAGAAAAGCAAATGAAACTACATCATGCCAATGAATCACATATGACATGCCCGAACTGGAACTTTCTATAGGGGTTTTAGCTATGAAATAGTGACGAAGGGATTATCTTAATACTCTAACGTTGGAACTCGGAACATAAGTAATTGAGGCCAACCAATATATGCGAAGATTTTAAGCGTATGAACACTACATGTAAGATAGAATTTATAATACGGAAACCTTTTTTATATTTTAATGAATTTATATACAACATGAGCTTGAAGAAAATGTGAATGTTTAAGGGTGAATGTTTTGTAGGGAAAATTATTATTATTACAATTTGAGGGGAGGACTTTGAGATATGAATAGGACACACAGGCATAACGGTGTATGAAACATTACATTTTTAGGTAAATAAGAAGTAACTAACCAAAGATTTATAGTATACATATTATAAGCGATGGCAAGGAACCGTATAAGATTGATATTATTAGAAGCCTCTGGAACTTGTGAGAATATGACTAAGGATTGTTTTTGCACGTGTAAGTTAATTAAGATAACAGAAGGAACGGAGTTAAACACCGAGTCACAGATAACGATAGAAACTATTTGATAATAAGAGGCTTTTTAAAGCATAGTTGGAGCATCTTGGGTCTTTGAATTACTCTGCATCTTGTTTTGGGGTTTTTCTGCCCTTTTTTACTGTTTTTAAATAAATCATGGATTCTAAGGACATTAGACCTGCAAAGAAAATGCGTGCAGACAAAGAACTGTGTTTGCAGAAATATTGTAAAGATTCTTTATGTTATGAGTATGGTACACTGTTTACAGATCGTGAAGGCTGGGCATATTTTTGTCGATTGGAAAACGAATTAACGTACTTAAAGAAAGAGGAAACTACTAATGAAATTTATGGTAAAAAATGTACTGTGCCTCGGCAACTTGTAGCATACGGAGACGTAGGAATAAGCTATGCCTTTAGCGGATCTTGTATTGCAGCCAAGCCTTGGTCTCCTTTACTATTGGAAATAAAGGCAGAAGTGGAACGAATAATTGGCACAAGATTTAATTTTGTGTTGGTGAACCGTTATAAAGATGGTAAGGACTGTATAGGTGCCCATAAAGACAATGAGAAGGACTTGGATCTTAATGCACCCATAGCGTCTGTTTCATTTGGACAGAAAAGGCAATTTGTGTTTTCTAGAAAGAACTACAATTCTCTAAAAATTGTTCTGGAAAATGGAAGCTTGCTTGTGATGAAGTATCCAACAAACCAATTTTGGTTTCACAGCTTGCCCCGTGGGAATGCATTATGCCCTAGAATAAACTTAACGTTTCGTAAAATTCTTGTATAAAGCAGCGATAAACCACTTATGTGCCCCCCGAACTAGAACTCAGTGTCGTACACTAGACGATATTTGGACAACGTTGCAATTTATCTTTACCTTTCTGAATAGTATTTTTATAAATGCTTATATCTTGTTGGTTTTAAATAAATTTTTTTAGCGTGTCTTACCACATATACTGTACTTAGGACCTTTTTTATTACATAATTTTATAAATTGTTTTTAAAATGCAAGATCTGAAATGAAATTTTTCTTTGCTATAAAGATTTATGTTTTTAAGTTAGATGTTTTTACTCAAAAATTAATTATACATTAAATGTTATAGCACATATTTTAAATGCAGAAATTTTGTTTTAAGTATTGTACACACTTAAGTAAGAGTAAACTTTTGAAAACTTTACAAGACCCGTACCATGAACGTACACATTTTGAATAAGTTGTAATTGTATTGAAATCATTTATGCTATAAAATCTAAACCAACTGTTATTTTTTAATTAATCTTTCCTTGCATATTTTTTAAATAAATCTTCCTAAAT
Source organism: Meta bourneti (assembly GCA_933210815.1). Classification (NCBI taxonomy): domain Eukaryota; kingdom Metazoa; phylum Arthropoda; class Arachnida; order Araneae; family Tetragnathidae; genus Meta; species Meta bourneti. Next base: position 85,334,866 of record OW119933.1, read on the forward strand.
TTTAGTGATTTAATTTTTATTATACAGATTTACAAACTGTTTTTGGATGAAATATAAGGATTTATATTTTTAAAAATTAGATGTTTTTACTCTTAATTATATATTAGATACTATTAGATACTATTACACATATAATTATTACATTGAAGATTTTTAAAAAACGTTTAACAATTGAAAATATATATACTTTAAATATTATTACAAGCATTTAAATGCAATTTGCTTTTTATTTTTAATTTTACAATTAAGACATTTTTTAAAAGTTTGATTCTTAAAGTGTGTTTTATGCATAGTAAAAAAAAACAATACTAAAAAAACATGTAAGAGTAAAAATATTTTATACATTAATTTGAAACTTTGCAAGACCCATACCATGTTTCCTTGCACATTTGAAGTCGTGAAAAATAGTTTATTAAAACCATTTGTCCTTGAAGTTCTAAATTAAATGTCCTTTTTCTTTTATGCTTTTGCAAACCACACATTTTACTAAATATGAACTTCCTTTTATTTGAAAACCTTATGCATATTGTGCAGTTTAAATTGCAGAGCAAAATTCCAATACTGTACGAAGCTATAAAGTATTTTACAAGATACTTCATATTGTTCTCTTAATTTACATCTAATTCATTACTACGTTAAAGTGGATAGCATGTGAGTTTTCTGTTTTTAAAAATAATGTGTGCACATCTGTACTGCTAAGCAAATTAACTTTTGCCTTTTCTTGATATTTAATGCATAATCTAAATATTTACGCACACCGCTGATAGTTTTACACATGAGTAAAATTAAATAATAACTGAAATTTTAAATATTAGTGTGTGAATTTTAAAATGAACAAATATTGCTGACATATTGGATTAAATCTGAATTCTATGTATTCTCAAAACAACACTGCAAGAAAAAACAGAGACACTTCTTAAACAGATTGAAGGAAGTCACATGGAAACAAAGTAAATTAGAACACTTTTTAATAGAAAAAAACATTGATTCATATATTTTACAAAACTAATACATTGTAGTAAAAAAAGAACTTATTTTTACATACTTGCATTTTTTAAGAGACACATGTTTACAACGAGCCAATTATTAAATGCCATCACCTCAGCTTTGGGGCAATGCAAATTATGTTTGTGATGACCACATGATAGTTTTTGGATCTTTTTGTTGCTACTTAGTGCACATAGTACATCGAATTTGGGACACCCGTATTGTTCCAAGTTGATATTCGGAATATTCAATGCATCTAGGCGTTTCTTTTCCACATAACCACCTTTGTAAGCAACTAGGTACTGAGTGGCACTCTTTGTCTGCTCGTACAATTCTAAAAGCTTAGAGTCTAAACTTTCTAAAGGAGACGCACTTTCCCATGCCACGGGACAGAAAGGGGGACCACATATGTAATTTTCAACATATCGAACAGTTTTTTTTTTATCTTTTGCACTCAGTTTATGCTTATAAGGCGATAAGTTAAAACGAATACTTGAAGCTACTTGCGATTTTATGGCGATGTATCCGTATTCACGTACTAAGAAACCCTCTTGAGTCTGAAATCCGTCAAAATCCACAATTGCACAAATATTAAACATTGCTATTGAAATGTGCTAGCTGTTCTTGGAAAAAGAATTGTAAACTAGAGGCACGAAGAACTGGACTATATACACTTACTAATCAGTGAATAACACCATACACTTACTAATCAGTAAAGTTAAAATTTATCTTAGTCTTATCTTTTGTGAGTAACTATGAGCGCATAAGTGAAGAATGTACTCAGAAAACATGTGCTTGTGATAATGCGCCAAGTAAAATTGTGTGTTGTAATGCAAGAAGATTTTAACGAAAGGATATACTTAAATGTGCATGTGATTTTTCTTTTTACTCTACCACTAGTATCTTAGACAAGTATCATATTTAAAAAAAAAATGACGAAGAGAAACTTTTCAACACAATCTGTACTATAATTTTACACTTAAGAGTAACAGAGCATAATATAATTTTAAGGAAAATGAGTAATCAGTATGCAAATTTGAAGCCTAAAGTTCCAAGCATGTCTATGCTCAATAAACGCCTATCTACGTTTAGAGATTGGCCACGCACAGATGTTGACATTAGGGACTTGGCCGAAAATGGATTGTATTATACGGGTGTCTCGGACGGGGTTAGGTGTTATTGGTGTGGAGGAGGGCTTGAAAATTGGCAAAAGGAGGATATAGTCAGACACGAACACATAAAGTTTTATCCAAAATGTTTGGTAGCCCAACAAGGACCGATTGTTGACCCTAGATTAAAAGGAACACCCATAGATGAAATTGTACAGGTGTTGGATGAAACAAACAATAATGCCAATGTTTTTATAAAACCTGATGTAAAACTTTACTGCTCATACAATGACAAGGACGAACGACTTTGTAAAATTTGCATGGAATCGGAAATGGATGCTACTTTACAGCCTTGCGGTCATTTGGTTACATGCATGAGATGTACGAAGAGTCTCTCAACGTGTCCTATGTGCCGAACCAATATTTTACGTAAAATTAAAACGTACATTTGTTACTAAACAGTCTATTTATTAGTACATGTAGTAGATGCAATTTCAAGTGATTTATTGAACACAGTGTGGAAGAATTGTAAAAGGGTGGTTTTAAGTTGAATGTCATGAAATTAACACTTGTACTACAGCAAAAAAAGACTAATAAGGAAGTTTAAGACTTTTCTAAAAATCATAAGACTTTTATCAAGGACTTGTGGAAAAAAATCTTGTAGGAAAGACCTTTTTACCCCTTATAAATATATTGACTATTTTTTATTATTATTTGTTGTTTGTTCATTACATGTTAAACCTATTTACTAAAGAGGAATTTTAAAATGCCTTAAAAAAGGAGTTACTAAATGCTTTAGGAAAAATGTGTAAATGTACTTTAATGCAAGAAAAAGAACGCTTGAAATAAATATTCATCTAGCTATTATTTTTAGTACTTATCAATCATCTTGGTGTATTGTTTATTTTCTAAATTAAACCTTTCGTACTTTTAAATCTTAAAACAAAAAGAAAGGAAAAGTAACCATCTAGAATAGTAAACACCAAATTAAAAAAAAAATTTAATATTTTCTTATAATTTTTTACCTTTGCCTTTTTTTGTTGTTGAATAAACATTGTCATACAAAATTAGTATATTTGTTGTGTAGAATATTTTTTGAAAACACTGAATTGAAGAAAAAAAATCATTTATTGAAAAAAGAATCAACAGTTTATATATATTTGTAACAACATATCTTACAGGTCTTTTACATACATCTCTCTAACAGTATTGAAAATATCTGTGGTATTCAAATTCTCAAAAACATTTTCCTCCATTATTATGTAATAAAAGTTTAACAGTTTATTGCTCTGTCTTACAAAATTAATAGCAAACTCTTTCCAGTTAACAACACATAAAGCAAGGGCGAAAAATTCGCAAAAGCGTTCGTCAACGCTCATCGTCATACATTTATGTACAGATTGATTGACAATTTCATTCTTACAACCTAAACAGTCAAAAAGAATATTTATATTTTTTGACACAATATCCTTTAGGCACTTGCAGAGAGAAGCTATGACTTCTCTCCAACAATCAGATTTAATGGTATCACTGCAGTAAGGTTTGTAACTTTCACCAGGAAAACATTTTTTGATTTCCAGTTTCACATAATATGGCAACAAATACGTCAAAAGCGATATCTTCAATACATCTAACACATTGCCGTAGATTTCACACAGTTTAAAATACTGATCAGAATTCATAAACACACAGTTGGGCGAGAACTGAAAAGTATAATTTCTTTTCTGAAATACACGTTGTAAAACTAAGTGCATTTCCCCCCACATCAAACACTTTAGAAAGGCAGACTTCTTTTTCTATAACTTTAACGTTGGAGGCAGTTGCAAAAGCGAAAAATGTGCTCAACTTTTGCATTAGAATGTACCATGTTTTTGGATGCAGGGAAACACAGTCCTTCGTTGGTTTCAAGACATTGTTTTCATACAAAGCAAATTTACGTATGTGGACACGTGTGGAACCGTTGAAGTTATTGATTAGCACGAATAAATAGTCACCAAGGTGAAACACATTGTCAGGAAGTGATTGCATCGTCAAACTTAAGCTTTCCCTTGGAAACACCTGATCGTTGAAATACATTCTTTCACACACTTTGGGTCGATTTGTAAAACGCATCATTTTCAGAACTTTGAGGTACACGTTTTCAATAAAGCTTCAACTTAACCAAGAGATAAAGGCGAGTTCATTAACGTTGCTTGAAATTTCAGTTTATCGGTTTTTATTGTTATCAACTCTAGAATCATATGACGTAGAACGACTTTATCTCTGCAAAAAACTGAATCAAGTGGTGAGTTGCATTAACTTTGCTTGAAATTTCGGTTTATCGGCTTTTATTATTATTATCAAATCTAGAATCATATAATCTCTTGGTAGATTCTAGATTTGATAATAATAAAAGCCGATAAACCGAAATTTCAAGCAAAGTTAATGCAACTCACCACTTGATTCAGTTTTTTGCAGAGATAAAGTCGTTCTACGTCATATGATTCTAGAGTTGATAACAATAAAAACCGATAAACTGAAATTTCAAGCAACGTTAATGAACTCGCCTTTATCTCTTGGTTAAGTTGAAGCTTTATTGAAAACGTGTACCTCAAAGTTCTGAAAATGATGCGTTTTACAAATCGACCCAAAGTGTGTGAAAGAATGTATTTCAACGATCAGGTGTTTCCAAGGGAAAGCTTAAGTTTGACGATGCAATCACTTCCTGACAATGTGTTTCACCTTGGTGACTATTTATTCGTGCTAATCAATAACTTCAACGGTTCCACACGTGTCCACATACGTAAATTTGCTTTGTATGAAAACAATGTCTTGAAACCAACGAAGGACTGTGTTTCCCTGCATCCAAAAACATGGTACATTCTAATGCAAAAGTTGAGCACATTTTTCGCTTTTGCAACTGCCTCCAACGTTAAAGTTATAGAAAAAGAAGTCTGCCTTTCTAAAGTGTTTGATGTGGGGGGGAAATGCACTTAGTTTTACAACGTGTATTTCAGAAAAGAAATTATACTTTTCAGTTCTCGCCCAACTGTGTGTTTATGAATTCTGATCAGTATTTTAAACTGTGTGAAATCTACGGCAATGTGTTAGATGTATTGAAGATATCGCTTTTGACGTATTTGTTGCCATATTATGTGAAACTGGAAATCAAAAAATGTTTTCCTGGTGAAAGTTACAAACCTTACTGCAGTGATACCATTAAATCTGATTGTTGGAGAGAAGTCATAGCTTCTCTCTGCAAGTGCCTAAAGGATATTGTGTCAAAAAATATAAATATTCTTTTTGACTGTTTAGGTTGTAAGAATGAAATTGTCAATCAATCTGTACATAAATGTATGACGATGAGCGTTGACGAACGCTTTTGCGAATTTTTCGCCCTTGCTTTATGTGTTGTTAACTGGAAAGAGTTTGCTATTAATTTTGTAAGACAGAGCAATAAACTGTTAAACTTTTATTACATAATAATGGAGGAAAATGTTTTTGAGAATTTGAATACCACAGATATTTTCAATACTGTTAGAGAGATGTATGTAAAAGACCTGTAAGATATGTTGTTACAAATATATATAAACTGTTGATTCTTTTTTCAATAAATGATTTTTTTTCTTCAATTCAGTGTTTTCAAAAAATATTCTACACAACAAATATACTAATTTTGTATGACAATGTTTATTCAACAACAAAAAAAGGCAAAGGTAAAAAATTATAAGAAAATATTAAATTTTTTTTTTAATTTGGTGTTTACTATTCTAGATGGTTACTTTTCCTTTCTTTTTGTTTTAAGATTTAAAAGTACGAAAGGTTTAATTTAGAAAATAAACAATACACCAAGATGATTGATAAGTACTAAAAATAATAGCTAGATGAATATTTATTTCAAGCGTTCTTTTTCTTGCATTAAAGTACATTTACACATTTTTCCTAAAGCATTTAGTAACTCCTTTTTTAAGGCATTTTAAAATTCCTCTTTAGTAAATAGGTTTAACATGTAATGAACAAACAACAAATAATAATAAAAAATAGTCAATATATTTATAAGGGGTAAAAAGGTCTTTCCTACAAGATTTTTTTCCACAAGTCCTTGATAAAAGTCTTATGATTTTTAGAAAAGTCTTAAACTTCCTTATTAGTCTTTTTTTGCTGTAGTACAAGTGTTAATTTCATGACATTCAACTTAAAACCACCCTTTTACAATTCTTCCACACTGTGTTCAATAAATCACTTGAAATTGCATCTACTACATGTACTAATAAATAGACTGTTTAGTAACAAATGTACGTTTTAATTTTACGTAAAATATTGGTTCGGCACATAGGACACGTTGAGAGACTCTTCGTACATCTCATGCATGTAACCAAATGACCGCAAGGCTGTAAAGTAGCATCCATTTCCGATTCCATGCAAATTTTACAAAGTCGTTCGTCCTTGTCATTGTATGAGCAGTAAAGTTTTACATCAGGTTTTATAAAAACATTGGCATTATTGTTTGTTTCATCCAACACCTGTACAATTTCATCTATGGGTGTTCCTTTTAATCTAGGGTCAACAATCGGTCCTTGTTGGGCTACCAAACATTTTGGATAAAACTTTATGTGTTCGTGTCTGACTATATCCTCCTTTTGCCAATTTTCAAGCCCTCCTCCACACCAATAACACCTAACCCCGTCCGAGACACCCGTATAATACAATCCATTTTCGGCCAAGTCCCTAATGTCAACATCTGTGCGTGGCCAATCTCTAAACGTAGATAGGCGTTTATTGAGCATAGACATGCTTGGAACTTTAGGCTTCAAATTTGCATACTGATTACTCATTTTCCTTAAAATTATATTATGCTCTGTTACTCTTAAGTGTAAAATTATAGTACAGATTGTGTTGAAAAGTTTCTCTTCGTCATTTTTTTTTTTAAATATGATACTTGTCTAAGATACTAGTGGTAGAGTAAAAAGAAAAATCACATGCACATTTAAGTATATCCTTTCGTTAAAATCTTCTTGCATTACAACACACAATTTTACTTGGCGCATTATCACAAGCACATGTTTTCTGAGTACATTCTTCACTTATGCGCTCATAGTTACTCACAAAAGATAAGACTAAGATAAATTTTAACTTTACTGATTAGTAAGTGTATGGTGTTATTCACTGATTAGTAAGTGTATATAGTCCAGTTCTTCGTGCCTCTAGTTTACAATTCTTTTTCCAAGAACAGCTAGCACATTTCAATAGCAATGTTTAATATTTGTGCAATTGTGGATTTTGACGGATTTCAGACTCAAGAGGGTTTCTTAGTACGTGAATACGGATACATCGCCATAAAATCGCAAGTAGCTTCAAGTATTCGTTTTAACTTATCGCCTTATAAGCATAAACTGAGTGCAAAAGATAAAAAAAAAAAAACTGTTCGATATGTTGAAAATTACATATGTGGTCCCCCTTTCTGTCCCGTGGCATGGGAAAGTGCGTCTCCTTTAGAAAGTTTAGACTCTAAGCTTTTAGAATTGTACGAGCAGACAAAGAGTGCCACTCAGTACCTAGTTGCTTACAAAGGTGGTTATGTGGAAAAGAAACGCCTAGATGCATTGAATATTCCGAATATCAACTTGGAACAATACGGGTGTCCCAAATTCGATGTACTATGTGCACTAAGTAGCAACAAAAAGATCCAAAAACTATCATGTGGTCATCACAAAAATAATTTGCATTGCCCCAAAGCTGAGGTGATGGCATTTAATAATTGGCTCGTTGTAAACATGTGTCTCTTAAAAAATGCAAGTATGTAAAAATAAGTTCTTTTTTACTACAATGTATTAGTTTTGTAAAATATATGAATCAATGTTTTTTTTTATTAAAAAGTGTTCTAATTTACTTTGTTTCCATGTGACTTCCTTCAATCTGTTTAAGAAGTGTCTCTGTTTTTTCTTGCAGTGTTGTTTTGAGAATACATAGAATTCAGATTTAATCCAATATGTCAGCAATATTTGTTCATTTTAAAATTCACACACTAATATTTAAAATTTCAGTTATTATTTAATTTTACTCATGTGTAAAACTATCAGCGGTGTGCGTAAATATTTAGATTATGCATTAAATATCAAGAAAAGGCAAAAGTTAATTTGCTTAGCAGTACAGATGTGCACACATTATTTTTAAAAACAGAAAACTCACATGCTATCCACTTTAACGTAGTAATGAATTAGATGTAAATTAAGAGAACAATATGAAGTATCTTGTAAAATACTTTATAGCTTCGTACAGTATTGGAATTTTGCTCTGCAATTTAAACTGCACAATATGCATAAGGTTTTCAAATAAAAGGAAGTTCATATTTAGTAAAATGTGTGGTTTGCAAAAGCATAAAAGAAAAAGGACATTTAATTTAGAACTTCAAGGACAAATGGTTTTAATAAACTATTTTTCACGACTTCAAATGTGCAAGGAAACATGGTATGGGTCTTGCAAAGTTTCAAATTAATGTATAAAATATTTTTACTCTTACATGTTTTTTTAGTATTGTTTTTTTTTACTATGCATAAAACACACTTTAAGAATCAAACTTTTAAAAAATGTCTTAATTGTAAAATTAAAAATAAAAAGCAAATTGCATTTAAATGCTTGTAATAATATTTAAAGTATATATATTTTCAATTGTTAAACGTTTTTTAAAAATCTTCAATGTAATAATTATATGTGTAATAGTATCTAATAGTATCTAATATATAATTAAGAGTAAAAACATCTAATTTTTAAAAATATAAATCCTTATATTTCATCCAAAAACAGTTTGTAAATCTGTATAATAAAAATTAAATCACTAAAATTTAGGAAGATTTATTTAAAAAATATGCAAGGAAAGATTAATTAAAAAATAACAGTTGGTTTAGATTTTATAGCATAAATGATTTCAATACAATTACAACTTATTCAAAATGTGTACGTTCATGGTACGGGTCTTGTAAAGTTTTCAAAAGTTTACTCTTACTTAAGTGTGTACAATACTTAAAACAAAATTTCTGCATTTAAAATATGTGCTATAACATTTAATGTATAATTAATTTTTGAGTAAAAACATCTAACTTAAAAACATAAATCTTTATAGCAAAGAAAAATTTCATTTCAGATCTTGCATTTTAAAAACAATTTATAAAATTATGTAATAAAAAAGGTCCTAAGTACAGTATATGTGGTAAGACACGCTAAAAAAATTTATTTAAAACCAACAAGATATAAGCATTTATAAAAATACTATTCAGAAAGGTAAAGATAAATTGCAACGTTGTCCAAATATCGTCTAGTGTACGACACTGAGTTCTAGTTCGGGGGGCACATAAGTGGTTTATCGCTGCTTTATACAAGAATTTTACGAAACGTTAAGTTTATTCTAGGGCATAATGCATTCCCACGGGGCAAGCTGTGAAACCAAAATTGGTTTGTTGGATACTTCATCACAAGCAAGCTTCCATTTTCCAGAACAATTTTTAGAGAATTGTAGTTCTTTCTAGAAAACACAAATTGCCTTTTCTGTCCAAATGAAACAGACGCTATGGGTGCATTAAGATCCAAGTCCTTCTCATTGTCTTTATGGGCACCTATACAGTCCTTACCATCTTTATAACGGTTCACCAACACAAAATTAAATCTTGTGCCAATTATTCGTTCCACTTCTGCCTTTATTTCCAATAGTAAAGGAGACCAAGGCTTGGCTGCAATACAAGATCCGCTAAAGGCATAGCTTATTCCTACGTCTCCGTATGCTACAAGTTGCCGAGGCACAGTACATTTTTTACCATAAATTTCATTAGTAGTTTCCTCTTTCTTTAAGTACGTTAATTCGTTTTCCAATCGACAAAAATATGCCCAGCCTTCACGATCTGTAAACAGTGTACCATACTCATAACATAAAGAATCTTTACAATATTTCTGCAAACACAGTTCTTTGTCTGCACGCATTTTCTTTGCAGGTCTAATGTCCTTAGAATCCATGATTTATTTAAAAACAGTAAAAAAGGGCAGAAAAACCCCAAAACAAGATGCAGAGTAATTCAAAGACCCAAGATGCTCCAACTATGCTTTAAAAAGCCTCTTATTATCAAATAGTTTCTATCGTTATCTGTGACTCGGTGTTTAACTCCGTTCCTTCTGTTATCTTAATTAACTTACACGTGCAAAAACAATCCTTAGTCATATTCTCACAAGTTCCAGAGGCTTCTAATAATATCAATCTTATACGGTTCCTTGCCATCGCTTATAATATGTATACTATAAATCTTTGGTTAGTTACTTCTTATTTACCTAAAAATGTAATGTTTCATACACCGTTATGCCTGTGTGTCCTATTCATATCTCAAAGTCCTCCCCTCAAATTGTAATAATAATAATTTTCCCTACAAAACATTCACCCTTAAACATTCACATTTTCTTCAAGCTCATGTTGTATATAAATTCATTAAAATATAAAAAAGGTTTCCGTATTATAAATTCTATCTTACATGTAGTGTTCATACGCTTAAAATCTTCGCATATATTGGTTGGCCTCAATTACTTATGTTCCGAGTTCCAACGTTAGAGTATTAAGATAATCCCTTCGTCACTATTTCATAGCTAAAACCCCTATAGAAAGTTCCAGTTCGGGCATGTCATATGTGATTCATTGGCATGATGTAGTTTCATTTGCTTTTCTCACAATCAGAAAAACAACATCATTCTCCTAAATAGCAATGCGTTTAAAAGCTTTCTCATTTACTTAAGATTGTATCCTATCGGTGACTACGTGCTTAACTCCTTCTGTTATCTTAATTAATCTGCATATAAATCCTTAGTCATATTGTCACACGTTCCAGAGAGTTCTAGATTCTGTCATTACATACAATTCGCATACTTTAAAATCTTGGTAATAAACTTGTTATATAGCTAAGGTTTATAAATTCAACTTTATGGGTTTTATGTTCATATTCATTCTTCATAAGGGCTCAATAAAGAGAACTTCACTCCCTTAAGCTGTAAATTCACGAGTTAGTATTCTATATGTATTATACAAAGTAGGTGATCGAACGGTTAAAATGCTTGTGTAAAACGGGTTGTGCTGAGTTCGAATCCCTCATAATTTTCTTTTTCTTTTTAAAAAAAAAAATTCTCCATTTAATTCTAAAGTATCACGCTACAAGTCTAGAAAATAAATCTTTTTTGTTACTTCTTCCACCTGGCTGCACCTGCCTTTTAATAGAATTATTAAACCCCACCACAATTGTTCAAACCATTTTCTAAACATAGCACCTTCCCAGAATGAATGACAAAAATAAGAAAGTTCCTTAGATTAACTTCTTTTAAAATCACTAGATGGCACCACCAGTCCAACACACTTACAACTAACTGCAAAATAAAAAATCATCAAATAAAACCAAGTCCCATAACGCATTCCTAGTATTAAGAAAAAAAGCAAACACTACATTAATTCACCACCCAAAACTAACTCTCTTACAGCCTAACGGATAGCGCACTGTACTACAGATCCCATGGTCCCCAGTTCGAATCCACGAAATTCCTTTTTAATTCAAAGTAATAGGGTTTCTCATTTCCCCACCAGATGGAGCTACTTTTGATTCATTACCATGGCAACACAACAACGCCATCTTTACAATGACGTCACCACCTCAAGGCATCACCCTCTCCTTATCAACAATCCTCCCCAACTCCTTATCAGCAGTCAACTCCTTATCAAACGGCGGCCATCTTGGATTTGACGGTAGAGGAACCCACATACTACTTACAGTATTCTCTTAATGTAGAGTTAAAACTTAGTGGTGTGATTTAAATCAATGAATGGGTTAAATTTATTATATGTTTTTTAAATGTATGTTTTTTAAATATTTATTGTAAAGGGGTTTTCTCATTTTGAATATATATCTTTAGGTCGGATGTGGATATTTTACGAAGGTGTTGTATGCAATTCAGAAGGGAATTTTTAACCGTGACGGGTGTCGACCCCTTTCAATATATCACCATTTCTAGTGCCTGTATGGCTACATATCGCTCTAAATTTATTTCCAGCGAGGCGATAGCACACATGCCCAAAAATATGTACGTGAATAGAACGCGACACAGTTTAGGGTCAATCCAATGGCTAGACTTTCTAAGTCATAAAAATGGAACAGCCATTATACATGCAGGTAATGGACTTGATGAAAGAAAGGTGGGTGGCATATCCGTTGACGGTTTCTGTGAAGATACCAATACAGTATATCAATTTCAAGGTAAATATTTTTTCTAAAAGAGTCTAACACTATTACTTTTTTCAAAGAAAAAAAAGTTGCTCATAACTTTTTTAAACATTTTAGGTTGTTTTTTTCATGGCTGCCCCCAGTGCTACACCGATCAGGACGTAATTAATCCGTTGAATGGCCATTTTATGTGGGAGCTGCATCAACAAACCATTGCAACTCAAGCCAAACTGCAGTCCTTAGGATTTAATTACGTCGAAATGTGGGAGCACACTTTTAATACACTGAAGAAGACAGATGTAGATTTGCAGGTCTTTCTGTCCACACACGATGTGGTGGAGTGTTTAAACCCACGAGACTCGTTCTTTGGAGGCCGGACAAACGCTGTACGTCTTTTCTACGAAGGAAAGGCTAAGTATATTGATTTCACGAGCCTTTATCCCTACGTAAACAAGTACAGTCGGTGAGATATATTTTACTTTGAAAGCACAATTTTAAATGCATTTTTTTAGATGTGTGTATGACTAAAACGTGTTTTATATATATATTTTTTGCAGTTATCCTATAAAACATCCGCAAATTATAACCTCGGACTTTGGAAATCTAAACCAATACTTTGGGGTCATAAAATGCCGAGTTTTACCTCCTAGGAAATTATATTTTCCTGTTTTACCCTATAGGTATTTATATAATTATGTCGTTATCCTTTTTTTCACATAAAAAATGTAATTGTGTCTCATTTAATTTTTTTTTAAAGCAGAAGATTAAATTAAACTTTTTTAATACAGATCAAATAACAAGTTGACGTTTCCACTCTGCAAAATCTGTGTGGAAACCTACCAGCAAACTGATTGTCAGCACAGTGATAGCCAAAGAAGTTTTGTGGGGACATGGGTTACAGAGGAAGTGAAAAAGGCAGTGGAGAAAGGCTACAAAGTTCTTAAAATTTATGAGGTGATTAATTACATTATTAAAACTAACAATTTATGATAATATGTTTAAGACTCTTAAAACAACGTTTTTTAATGTTAACAGATCTATCACTTCAAGGAAACCCGTGTAGGGCTTTTTTCTGCCTACATCGATACCTTCTTAAAGTTAAAACAGGAGTCCTCTGGATGGCCTACAGAGTGCATTTCTGATGTACAAAAGAACCTGTACATACAAAATTATAAAGAAAAAGAGGGAGTTGACTTAGACCCTTCCAAAATTGGAATTAATCCTGGGAAGCGGCAAGTTGCCAAACTGTGTCTTAATAGGTAAAAAACGCATTTTTTTTTACACGAACACTGTAAACGAAAACGATGATACTAAAATATTAATTACATTTATTTCTTATAGTTTCTGGGGGCGTTGGGGTATGAATGAAAATAAGACACAGCTGAAATACGTCACAAAGCTCTCTGATTTAAACAAGCTGATAACGGACCCTACTATAGAGGTAATTTACTTTTAAAAAAACATATTAGGACTACGATTGAAGAATGTTTGTAACAGATGCAGGAGGGTAAAAACAACTGTTAATATTAAAGTTTCTAATATGCGTTTTTTAATTGTTACAGGTTAGTGATCTCTATTTACCCACCGAAACTGTAGCGGCCGTACAGTACAAAACCAAAGAGCAATATGCACTACCGTCCAACTAAACCAACATCTTTCTTGCCACCTTCACCACTGCATGGGCCCGCCTAAAATTATATGAGGAGTTGGACAAATTGGGTGAAGACGTTTTATATTTCGACACTGATAGGTAATTATCACTTTGTAATGATGTTAGCACTGTATTTCTACTAAAACTGTATATAAAGTGTTTTATAACAATTGATATTTTCAGTATATTATATATAATTATTTATTTTGCAGTATCATATACGCGTCAAACGGCAACAACGACCCTCCATTAGGATCCTATCTGGGTGATTTCACAGATGAGTTGGATGGCAAAACAATACAAGTGTTTGTCTCTGGTAAGATATTTTGCAATTACATATTTAGCTTAAGTGTTTTTTAAAAAAATGTACACCCACTCACATATTTAGTGTGTTTAATAATCGTTAAAAAAAAATTCTTATATTATTTCTTATGTCATAGGTGGAGCAAAAAACTATGCCTACCAAACCGAGGACGGTGTCCAAAGTTGTAAAATCCGAGGATTTAGTTTGAACTTTAGAAATTTGCAAATTTTAAATTTTTCCTCTATGAAGGAGTTAGTACAAGATTTAAATATGACAAGCGTTCTTAAAAACCATAGGGAAGAGTTTTATAATTTTCTTTAATGACTCGTTTGTCATAAACGAGTCGATATTTTTTTTCTTCAAATACATTAATAACTTTACGCTTTTTAACGTGTCTAGTAATTTTCGTTTCGTTCCTAACTGAAAGTGTGCTTGTCATGTCCAAATCCTGTACTAACTCCTTCATAGAGGAAAAATTTAAAATTTGCAAATTTCTAAAGTTCAAACTAAATCCTCGGATTTTACAACTTTGGACACCGTCCTCGGTTTGGTAGGCATAGTTTTTTGCTCCACCTATGACATAAGAAATAATATAAGAATTTTTTTTTAACGATTATTAAACACACTAAATATGTGAGTGGGTGTACATTTTTTTAAAAAACACTTAAGCTAAATATGTAATTGCAAAATATCTTACCAGAGACAAACACTTGTATTGTTTTGCCATCCAACTCATCTGTGAAATCACCCAGATAGGATCCTAATGGAGGGTCGTTGTTGCCGTTTGACGCGTATATGATACTGCAAAATAAATAATTATATATAATATACTGAAAATATCAATTGTTATAAAACACTTTATATACAGTTTTAGTAGAAATACAGTGCTAACATCATTACAAAGTGATAATTACCTATCAGTGTCGAAATATAAAACGTCTTCACCCAATTTGTCCAACTCCTCATATAATTTTAGGCGGGCCCATGCAGTGGTGAAGGTGGCAAGAAAGATGTTGGTTTGGTTGGACGGTAGTGCATATTGCTCTTTGGTTTTGTACTGTACGGCCGCTACAGTTTCGGTGGGTAAATAGAGATCACTAACCTGTAACAATTAAAAAACGCATATTAGAAACTTTAATATTAACAGTTGTTTTTACCCTCCTGCATCTGTTACAAACATTCTTCAATCGTAGTCCTAATATGTTTTTTTAAAAGTAAATTACCTCTATAGTAGGGTCCGTTATCAGCTTGTTTAAATCAGAGAGCTTTGTGACGTATTTCAGCTGTGTCTTATTTTCATTCATACCCCAACGCCCCCAGAAACTATAAGAAATAAATGTAATTAATATTTTAGTATCATCGTTTTCGTTTACAGTGTTCGTGTAAAAAAAATGCGTTTTTTACCTATTAAGACACAGTTTGGCAACTTGCCGCTTCCCAGGATTAATTCCAATTTTGGAAGGGTCTAAGTCAACTCCCTCTTTTTCTTTATAATTTTGTATGTACAGGTTCTTTTGTACATCAGAAATGCACTCTGTAGGCCATCCAGAGGACTCCTGTTTTAACTTTAAGAAGGTATCGATGTAGGCAGAAAAAAGCCCTACACGGGTTTCCTTGAAGTGATAGATCTGTTAACATTAAAAAACGTTGTTTTAAGAGTCTTAAACATATTATCATAAATTGTTAGTTTTAATAATGTAATTAATCACCTCATAAATTTTAAGAACTTTGTAGCCTTTCTCCACTGCCTTTTTCACTTCCTCTGTAACCCATGTCCCCACAAAACTTCTTTGGCTATCACTGTGCTGACAATCAGTTTGCTGGTAGGTTTCCACACAGATTTTGCAGAGTGGAAACGTCAACTTGTTATTTGATCTGTATTAAAAAAGTTTAATTTAATCTTCTGCTTTAAAAAAAAAATTAAATGAGACACAATTACATTTTTTTTGTGAAAAAAAGGATAACGACATAATTATATAAATACCTATAGGGTAAAACAGGAAAATATAATTTCCTAGGAGGTAAAACTCGGCATTTTATGACCCCAAAGTATTGGTTTAGATTTCCAAAGTCCGAGGTTATAATTTGCGGATGTTTTATAGGATAACTGCAAAAAATATATATATAAAACACGTTTTAGTCATACACACATCTAAAAAAATGCATTTAAAATTGTGCTTTCAAAGTAAAATATATCTCACCGACTGTACTTGTTTACGTAGGGATAAAGGCTCGTGAAATCAATATACTTAGCCTTTCCTTCGTAGAAAAGACGTACAGCGTTTGTCCGGCCTCCAAAGAACGAGTCTCGTGGGTTTAAACACTCCACCACATCGTGTGTGGACAGAAAGACCTGCAAATCTACATCTGTCTTCTTCAGTGTATTAAAAGTGTGCTCCCACATTTCGACGTAATTAAATCCTAAGGACTGCAGTTTGGCTTGAGTTGCAATGGTTTGTTGATGCAGCTCCCACATAAAATGGCCATTCAACGGATTAATTACGTCCTGATCGGTGTAGCACTGGGGGCAGCCATGAAAAAAAACAACCTAAAATGTTTAAAAAAGTTATGAGCAACTTTTTTTTCTTTGAAAAAAGTAATAGTGTTAGACTCTTTTAGAAAAAATATTTACCTTGAAATTGATATACTGTATTGGTATCTTCACAGAAACCGTCAACGGATATGCCACCCACCTTTCTTTCATCAAGTCCATTACCTGCATGTATAATGGCTGTTCCATTTTTATGACTTAGAAAGTCTAGCCATTGGATTGACCCTAAACTGTGTCGCGTTCTATTCACGTACATATTTTTGGGCATGTGTGCTATCGCCTCGCTGGAAATAAATTTAGAGCGATATGCAGCCATACAGGCACTAGAAATGGTGATATATTGAAAGGGGTCGACACCCGTCACGGTTAAAAATTCCCTTCTGAATTGCATACAACACCTTCGTAAAATATCCACATCCGACCTAAAGATATATATTCAAAATGAGAAAACCCCTTTACAATAAATATTTAAAAAACATACATTTAAAAAACATAAAATAAATTTAACCCATTCATTGATTTAAATCACACCACTAAGTTTTAACTCTACATTAAGAGAATACTGTAACACAACTTTAAAAAAAAAAATAAAATCATAAATTAGGCAGCAGAAACTTTAATGATCCCCTCAACGAGTAGGATTACAACATAAAAATTACTTACCTGCAGTATTTTAACATTTCCTCCGCAAAGTTGAAACTCTCCTTCTTCCTTTCCTCATACCAGGCATAAAATTTCTGCCGATCAGCAGTAAGCATTGTATCGGGTGTATAAAAGGAGGCATTCGGTAACTCGCCTATGTAGGTTTGATGATCGGGGGTATTAAACAAATGGGGAAAGTAACCTTTAGCTAATTCAGCTATACCAAATGTTTTGGGGAATTTGGAAAGGGCCATGGGTAAGAAATTAAAGGAGTCAATGACTCTAATTTTATGGGAGGATAATTCTAAATGCATAATTTTGGATCCGTTTGGTATAACAGAGGGAGTGAGGCCTTGTTTTAGCAAATAAGCTAGAACAAATTGCCCATCAAAACCTTGCATGTTATGGGCAATTGCCGTATACTCTTTATGTTGGGGGGAAAACAAAAATGCGCAAAACTGGTCGCAGGCCTCATATCCCTTAAACACAAATTCCGTACCATCCGCATACATGGCCACAGCAAAGTTGACCTTATGCTCAGAATCACTCTGATCTGTCTCAAAATCAAAAAATATAAACTTTTCATTAGGGGATTTAGGGGCAATTTTCTTTAAATAACACA
Source organism: Meta bourneti (assembly GCA_933210815.1). Classification (NCBI taxonomy): domain Eukaryota; kingdom Metazoa; phylum Arthropoda; class Arachnida; order Araneae; family Tetragnathidae; genus Meta; species Meta bourneti. Next base: position 85,352,949 of record OW119933.1, read on the forward strand.
AATGCTCCGTTAACAAATGTTTGTTGCAGTTGTGGCACAGTGTTTCACCACATTTATGTAGGTGACGGGGTCGTTGTTTGGAATTTAAAAATTTATGACAGTTGGGGCAAATATAAAATTGTTGGCAAAAACTGTCCTTTTTACCTACTACCGATTTATGACGGGCATAACAATCATCAGACCTACACACACGGTTACAGTCCGTGCAAGCCTTCAAAACACCCTCTACACTGTAACGGCAGCTAGGGAAACGATCACCACGACAACGTGGGAAAATGGAAAGTCTTGTTGACTCAGGTGTCGAGAGGAAAAGCCCACACTCCATAACGACCACCCGAAAACATCTTAATGATTTCTTAACGACAGCCAGCCAGCTGGGGTCGGAAATCGCTGTGGTTTCAAAACAAAGGGCAGGCGCCTTTCTGTCGCTCTCTTCGACATTTCGAGACCAAGAAGATTGATATAAATGATGATGAGTTTCCGACAGGGTTTGATGGACCCTTTTCAAGTCCGCCGAAGTCTGTCGTAAAAGTTGAGGGGAAAGACCAACGTGAGACAGCCAATCAAGAACGTGAGAAATCTTCAACACCCAATCCAGAACCGACTAAAAGGCGGACCAGAAACGGAAAGTAGGAGTCGATAAGCACCCAACATATAGAGTTTTTGGAGATATCATCACGAGAGAGAGAGAGACGGAGGCAGAGGACGAGAGAGAGATCACGAGAGGAGAGAAGAGGACGAGAGAAGAGAGAGATCACGAGAGGAGAGAGGAGAGGAGAGACGGAGACAGAGGATCAGAGAGAGAGCTTGGAGAGAGGCGGTCAGCAGAGACCGTTTTTGGAGCTTGAAGTGAACTTGTTGTTTGTTCATTGTTGTGCAATTTATCCCACCTTGGGATCCTATACTCGCCGGAGTATTTTAGTGAGAAAGGCTCGACCGTAGCCGTAAAGGAGAACCCTCCTAGAGATCCGTGTAACTGCTCATCCTAGTAGTGATCCTGTCCGGAAAGACTGAGATTTCCTGCCTTGGAACTCTGTACTCTTTCGAGTAATTTTGTGTTGAGAATAGGCTCACCCGTAGACGTGCGTTAGACTTCCCCGAGCGAAATTGTGAGGCTCGCCAGCAGCCCTAAGCGCCTCGATAGAACTTTGGACCTTCCAAGGAACTAATATTAATGAACTTTACATTCATTTTCCGACTTTTTGTACAAATTGTAAAATAAACCAATTTAGTCCAGAATCGGATATTTTCAATGGTAACTAGTCTAGCTACCCGTGAATCAAGACGTTACAGACTAGTTAACTTTCTGGTGGCAGCGGAAGAGATCGACACCCAGTCGTGAAGAAGTAACGGAAGCGATCGACACCTAGTCGTAAAGCAGTAGCGGAAGCGATCGACACCCAGTCGTAAAGCAGTAGCGGAAGCGATCGACACCCAGTCGTAAAGCAGTAGCGGAACCGATTGACGCCCAGTCCTGAAGTAGCGGAATCGATTGACTTCGTTCGACATCCAGTTCTGAAGGAGTATCGAACCGACCGACATCCAGTCCCGGAGAAGTAGCGACTTCGTTCGACATCCAGTTCTGAAGGAGTATCGAACCGACCGACATCCAGTCCCGGAGAAGTAGCGACTTCGTTCGACATCCAGTCCCGGAGAAAAGGACGCCTGGTCCGAAATACAGTTACGGAAGACGCCGAGTCCCGAAAAAGAAATAGAAGACCAAGTTTTGTGTGGAAAGTGACCGACCAATAACCCTGATCTGAAGTAGATGAAAGTGACGAGATCCTGTGCAGCACGACAGCAGGTAAGGCTTGATTTTACTTTAGAGGCAAAAATTGTAGTAAATTAATGTGCTAGGAATTTAAAATTGTCTTAATGAAATTATATTGTATGTGTAATTGAGTGGTTGCAACATTTAGCAAAGTGCTGGATTTGAAAAATTTAGAAAACTATTGTGTTATCAATTCAGGAAGAACTTTCCTTTGAAATTAGAGTAAAAGTCATTTATTGAAATTAAGTACTGTTGTAATCTAAAAGTTATCGAAGTATTCTGTGTAGTGTTACGCTTAGTATATTTTGTGAAATTTGAGTTAAGATTGTTTTGAAATTTAAGGTACATTGTTTTATAGTGTTGCATTGTGTTTTAAGTATTGGTCACATATATTAGTATATTATTGTGTGTATAATTGTGTGTAAGGGACAGGAGAATTTTAAAATGGCATTTTTAGCAAGGCAACGTAAGGCAGATTTGCAGAAACTCGCTTATGAGTTAGGTATCGACCTAGGACCTAATGATAGGGTGTTAGATATAACCACAAAGATATCAGAGCATCCACAATACGACGAAGAATGGGTGAAGGCTCAGTTGCAGGTTATAGTAGAGGAACGGGAGATAACTGACACTCAGGCTAGAGAGGAACGGGAGATAGCCGAGAGAAATGCTAGAGAGGAACGGGAGATAGCCGAGAGAAATGCTAGAGAGGAACGGGAGATAGCCGAGAGAAATGCTAGGGAGGCGGAAGAGCGAGAAGAGCGAATTCGAATGTTCGAGTTAGAAAAACTCAGAATTACGCAAGCTGCTGAAACAAATAGCTTAGGTTCGTCACAAACGGATAATTCTAGACCAACGAAAAACTTGAAATCCGTAATGCAGAAATTTGACCCAGAAAAAGGAGACATGGCCCTATTTCTCACCTTGTTTGAAAGACAGGCGAAAAAGATGGGAATAGATGAGGTTGATTGGGTGACTCACCTTCTTTACCTACTCCCGATGGATATTACAGAAATTATCATGAGAGAGCCCCCTGAAAAATCAGAAGATTACGATCATGTTAAGAGTACCCTCCTAAATAGATTTAAATTAAATCCGGAAACATTCCGAACCAAATTTACACAGCATCAGAGACGATCAGGAGCGCCCTGGAAAGATCTAATATTTGAATTAAGGAGTTACTTAGAGGGATGGCTAGATGGAGTCGGAGTGGGAAGTTTTGAGGACCTCAAAAACCTAATGCTAACGGATCAAATAAAAAGGAGAGTTTCTCCTGAAATTAAGGAGCATTTCATAGATCAGTGGGCAGCCATAGTAGACCCCGAAGAATTAGTATTTAAATTAGACCAATATGAAGCCGCTAGACGCACTGTTAGAAGACCTCTCACAGCTAAGTTCCCAGAAAAACGTTTCCCAGATAAGCCAAAACCTGACAACAGACCTGCAGTAGTGAGGAAATTTGAGCCAGAAAAGAGCGAACGCTCGAATTGGAGGAACCCAAATCCTAATGAGCAAAAGTGGAGGAAGCGAGAATTTGAGCGGCGAACAGCGCCGGCGTGTTACATATGCCATTCGACGGATCATCTGAGACCGCAATGCCCTGAATTAAGGAGAAACCCGAATCACGAACGCGTGAATCATTTAAAAATGGAGGAGAATTTCGCACCTTCGTTTGCCCCTTATCTGAGTGAGGCTAAAGTTAATGGGATAAATACCGTGATATTGAGAGATAGTGGAACCAGTTTGGACGTAGCTCCCAACCACTTAGTAAGACCAGATGATTACACCGGAGAAACAGTTTGGTTGAAACAGGCTCTGGAAAATCATTTCCGATGTTTACCGATAGCAACAATTAGTTTAGAAAGTGAAAAATTCGGCAAGATAATCACTAAAGCAGCGGTAGTGGATAAAACGGTAGAATTGAACCATTATCTCCTGGGAAACTCGACCCAAGAATTGCTCGAGGAGGCAAAGAAAAACCCACATTTAGTTAATGCTGTCGTTACGCGTAGTCAAAACAGGGGAAACAAAAGATCAGGGAGTTTGGAGAAACTCAAAACCCCCAACTGCGTTAGCGAAAAACCACCTCTTCAATCGAATAGCCAGGAGCGCGAGCCTCCCATTCATCTACCCCCTGCTGAAAAGCATACAATTGCGATTTTGAAAGTAACCCCCGAGGAGTTTTCCAACGCACAAAAGGAATGCTCTGAATTGAGTACGCTGTGGAAAAAAATGGAAGAAAAGCGAACTCAGGAATATAGGGTGGATAAAAATTTGTTGTTTAGGATAACCGCAGATCACCGAGGTGAGGAAAAGAAACAATTAGTCATTCCCGCAAGAATGAGGAATGAAATTCTAAGGTTATGCCACGAAGAAGTAGCCGCACATTTAGGCTCGACAAAAACCAAAGATAAACTATTGAGATATTATTTTTGGCCGAACTGCATTAAGGATGCTGAAGAATACGTAAGAACATGTGACCCGTGCCAGAGAGTGGGAAAACCAAGGGAAAAGAAGAAAGCCCCATTAAAATTAGTGCCGGTGATTAAAGAGATCTTCTCGAAAATTAATGTAGATACCGTAGGACCCCTTCCTTATTCAAGTAAGGATAATAGATATCTAATAACTGCTATCTACATGGCCTCAAAATATCCTGAAGCGATACCCGTTCGCGACATCAGTTCAGAATCAATAGTGGAGTCTCTCATGATTATATTTAGTAGATTGGGATTTCCCAGAGAAATACAGTGTGACTTAGGCACTTGTTTCACGAGCAATTTGACCACCACGTTTTTTGAAAAATTTGGCATTAAGGTTACACACAGCTCTGTAAGACACCCACAAAGTAACCCAGTAGAGAGGTGGCATAGTCCTGTGAAAAGATTATCGAAGGTTTTATGTTTGAAATCGGGATTAGATTGGGAGAAAAATCTACCTGCAGCTCCCTTAGCATTAAGGACGGTGACTCATGAGTCCACAAAATTAATCACGACTAAACTCATACGCAGAAATAATCTTCGAACACCCGAAACCTTACTTTTTGAACATTGGGTAGAACCGGAGAAGGAAGAAAATGTCGTGACTGAGTGCACGTTAGAATTAAATGGTTTGAAGCGTTGTCCTGAATTGGACTATGAACGAGTTTCAGACATACGAAACGAAGGGAAAACCTGGTACGATAAAGATATCGTACGCAGAACTTTTAGAAAGGAAGCGATAGAGCTGATACCGGAGTATAAGCACGAATTCCATAGGCTAAAAGTAGAAATCACCGAAAAACCCGTACTTTATCCCCCAGACTATAGCAGGGAATTTATCTTGCAAACAGATGCATCTGATAAAGAGATCGAGATTATCATAGCTCAGTTAGGACTACACAAAAATGAACAGCCAATCTTGTTCTGGAGTCTAAAATTTAACTGTACAATAGTCCACAGAGCAGGGAAAGACAATAAGCACGCTGATTGCTTAAGTCGTAAATAACACTTGACACTTCAAATGAAAATTTGATTGTAAATATTTAATAGTGTATAAATTGTGATCTATGTAAAATGTAAATACAAATGATGCTTGTGCTTGTAAATTATATAATTCAATAAGATTGTAAAATGTTGGAAGGTTAAAACCATTGGTTATAGCTGCCTCTGAAGCATTGTCAAGACCTCCTGTATGTCTAACCCCTTCCTTTTAGATTTTGCTCTCTAACACATCGCAAAATCTCTCTATGGGGGGAGGAATTCTGTAACGGCAGCTAGGGAAACGATCACCACGACAACGTGGGAAAATGAAAAGTCTTGTTGACTCAGGTGTCGAGAGGAAAAGCCCACACTCCATAACGACCACCCGAAAACATCTTAATGATTTCTTAACGACAGCCAGCCAGCAGGGGTCGGAAATCGCTGTGGTTTCAAAACAAAGGGCAGGCGCCTTTCTGTCGCTCTCTTCGACATTTCGAGACCAAGAAGATTGATATAAATGATGATGAGTTTCCGACAGGGTTTGATGGACCCTTTTCAAGTCCGTCGAAGTCTGTCGTAAAAGTTGAGGGGAAAGACCAACGTGAGACAGCCAATCAAGAACGTGAGAAATCTTCAACACCCAATCCAGAACCGACTAAAAGGCGGACCAGAAACGGAAAGGAGGAGTCGATAAGCACCCAACATATAGAGTTTTTGGAGATATCATCACGAGAGAGAGAGAGAGAGACGGAGGCAGAGGACGAGAGAGAGATCACGAGAGGAGAGAAGAGGACGAGAGAAGAGAGAGATCACGAGAGGAGAGAGGAGAGGAGAGACGGAGACAGAGGATCAGAGAGAGAGAGCTTGGAGAGAGGCGGTCAGCAGAGACCGTTTTTGGAGCTTGAAGTGAACTTGTTGTTTGTTCATTGTTGTGCAATTTATCCCACCTTGGGATCCTATACTCGCCGGAGTATTTTAGTGAGAAAGGCTCGACCGTAGCCGTAAAGGAGAACCCTCCTAGAGATCCGTGTAACTGCTCATCCTAGTAGTGATCCTGTCCGGAAAGACTGAGATTTCCTGCCTTGGAACTCTGTACTCTTTCGAGTAATTTTGTGTTGAGAATAGGCTCACCCGTAGACGTGCGTTAGACTTCCCCGAGCGAAATTGTGAGGCTCGCCAGCAGCCCTAAGCGCCTCGATAGAACTTTGGACCTTCCAAGGAACTAATATTAATGAACTTTACATTCATTTTCCGACTTTTTGTACAAATTGTAAAATAAACCAATTTAGTCCAGAATCGGATATTTTCAATGGTAACTAGTCTAGCTACCCGTGAATCAAGACGTTACAACACACTCTCGAGAGTAACATATGGGGCATATGCGTTCACATCTATGTTTGTGTACTACGTTGTATGCCTTGTCGCACTCAGAACAGTAGTATGAGGAGGAATGGAAACCTGTCATTGACTTAATAAGGTCAAAGTGGTTATCGTTGAAATACAAAAATATTCTAGCACTAGTAGGTCCACGGTTAGGTCCTTTATAAGCAACCTAAAACATTTAAATTAATTTAGTTTACTTAGCCATTTCCAAATTCTCTAACTTAAACAATTTTCCCTTAAGAAAGAACTTACCTTATTCAAGTTGTCTGAAGAAACTACATGAATTTGTGCATCTAAATAGTCTTCAAATTTTCTAATTTCTGCATAACCACAAGGTCCCAGGGGTACTCCAGTTTTCCTACACAAATCTTCGGCCATTCTTTTTTGCAGAGAGCTGCGGCTGTCAGCTATGTAACTATAGTTCGGCCGTTTCTCTTGGTAGGCCAAACCAACAATAATCGCACGTGCACAACAGAGTCCGTCGTCTTCCCTTGGTATGCTTACGATACATTGTTTCTTAAGGCGATTAGAAGCAACATCTAAAAGGCGTCGCCTTCCACCTCCCTGAGGATTGCGTACCGTTATGACATCAATTCGTAAGCTCCGGTCGTCCAGTGGAATGCTGTCTTTGCTCTGAAAGAAATAAAAACTGTAAGCCTTCGATTCCATATTACACCCTTCCATTAATAACCCCTTATCATTTAAAAATTACCTGCAACACTTTCATAATAGTTGAAAGAATGAACTCCACCGATATGTCCCGTATCCTTCTTAAGCATGTGGATATGGGCCGATCCAAATGATCCGAAAAGAAACAGAATCTGTAAAATAACAAACATATATACATTCTCCTGAAATAAATACATATAGAGGTGTTAACACTTTGTTACCATTTCTTTTAACAATACCTTATGAAATCGTTCTCCGTCAAATTAAGTGTTGTTTCCGCTATGAGGGCTGTTAGTAGCATCTGCAGAAACGTTAAAGCAGTGTTAATCACACTGTTTCTATACTGATGGGGAATTTGATCAGGATTTATATGGGCCGTAAATGTCCGTTCTTCCGTTTGGAAGCGAGCGTTGACCCTTCTCCTCGTTTCTCTTAACGTATACGGCAAATCAATCTAACCAAAATAGTAAAAATGTATAAGTAAAAATCCGTACGTGAAGTATTACAAAATATGAATAAAAGTTAAGAAAATGTTCATTAATATTTACTTCTGCACTACCACCACCAATCTGGTTTTCAAAATCGTAAATCTGTTTAAAAAAAGAAGGTATCAGACGTGTTGAAACTTAATTAAAAACTATTCGGGCATTACTAATAAACGTTACACTTACAAGTTCATCTTCAATTTCCTTAACCCATTCAAGCTCTTCTTCTGTCATAGGATATTCGCGAAACAGTTGCGATATCTCATCATCATCATTATACTAAATAACATTCATTTGTTTTACTATACAGAATTCGTAATCTCAAATAAAACTAGCACTATTTTAGAGGTGTTGAAAAACTATACTTACATAAGCTTCTTTTTCCAACTCGTTGATCTCCTGCATTTCTTCATCGGTTATAGGATTTTCAGTAAATAACTTAGAAATCTCGTCTTGGCTATTAGAATTCATTTTCTCAAACAGAATAAACTGTCAATAATCTCAAAAAATAACTAGGTAGTCAAAGTACTCTTGAACAGAAATTCGTATGGTCAAGTCTCACTCAGTATATTGAATATTCAAAGCTTAACACTAACCTTTTATATCTCTTTTGAGTCACGCCCCCCTTGTAATCTTAGTACGTACCCAGTTAGAACATACCATTAAGAGTCATGTGTTTACCCCCTTTCCCCCTCTCAAACATCAGTCATATCCATGTATTGCTTTAAACTGTTACCACTATCTGTAAATTTCGAATTGCCTCCCTTCGTCACTATTTCATAGCTAAAACCCCTATCTTTTCTAGAAAGTTCCAATTCGGGGGCATGTCATATGTGATTCATTGAGTGATGTAGTTCTAGCATGTCATTCATTTGCTTTTCTCACAATCAGAAAAACAACATTCCCTTAAACAGCAATGTGTTTAAAAGACCCCTTTCTATGGTGACTACTATTTACTTAAGATTGTATCCTATCGGTGACTACGTGCTTAACTCCTTCTGTTATCTTAATTAACCTACACGTGTAAAACAATCCTTAGTCATATTCTCACACGTTCCAGAGAGTTCTAGATTCTGCCATTACATATAATTCGCAGACTTTGCATATAAACTTGTCAATTCAATTTTATGTTCATCTTCACAGGGGCTCAATAAAGAAAACACATACTTTCACTGCCTTAAGATGTAACTTCAAGAGCTAGTATTCTATATGTATTCTAAAAAAATAGGTGATCGAAGGGTTAAAGTGCTTGTGTAAAACGGGCGGCCGCGATTACCTTTTGATGAGTTCAAATCCACCCTCATAATTTTCTTTTAAAAAAAAAAATTCTCCAGTCTAAAGTATCACGCTGCAGCTAGAAAATAAATCTTTTTTGTTACTTCTTCCACCTGGCTGACATGTCTTTTAAAGGAATTATTAAACCCCACCACAATTGTTCAAACCATTTTCTAAACATAGCACCTTCCCAGAATGAATGACAAAAATAAATTCGTTAACCTTTTAAAATCACTAGATGGTTCTACGAGTCCAACACACTTACAACTAATTGGAAAATAAAAAATCATCAAATAAAACCAAGTCCCATAACGCATACCTAGTATTAAGAAAAAAAGCAAACACTACATTAATTCACCACCCATAGCAGCTCTTACAACCTAACGGCTAGCGCACTGCACTACAGATCCCAGTTCAAATCCACGAAATTTCTTTTTAATTCAAAATAATAGGGTTTCTCATTTCCCCACCAGATGGAACTACTTTTGATTCATTACCATGGCAACACAACAACGCCATCTTTACAACAACGTCACCACCTCAAAGCCCCTTATCAGCAGTCAACCCCCAACACCTTATCAGCAGTCAACTCCTTATCAAACGGCGGCCATCTTGGAAAAAACGGTAGAGTGCCCCCCATACTACTTACCTAGTCTTTTACTCTTTTTTATATTATCCTTTTTTTTACTGGTGGTTTATTCAAGTCTTTATCAATTTCTTCATTCATATCTTCATCCGATAAAAAAATGGTTTCATCAGATATTTCTTCATCGGATGAAGAAGCCATTTCTTCATTATATTTAATATCATCTATTTTTTGTTTAATACTTTTTGCTGTATCATAGTTTTTATACTCATCCAATTGTTTTCTTATATTTTCATAATCTTTTAACTTCTCAGTTAATTCCTTATTATGTTTCATCAATTCATCTTCGTCTTTTTTATATTGCTGTATTGATTCTATATATGTCTTCTCTTTTACTTTTATTTGTTCTAAATAATAGTTGTTTTTCTGTGTTAATTCTCGAATTTGATCTTTTTCCTTAGTATCAAACTCACTTAATAATTTATTTTTTAAAATATGAAGATTGTTATAATATTCTTCAATTTTAGTCTTTAATTCTTCATTTTCTGCTTTAATTTCTTTTATTTCCTCTTTTTATTTTTTAATTCTTCTGATTGATTATGTATTGTATTGTTTTGACTTTCAACCTTATCATTTAATCTTGTTTTAATATTTTCAAGCAAATTTAACTTTTTTGTACGTATTTCATCTATATCATCATTTTGTTGTATTTTTAATTTTAAACTTTCCAGTTCAGTATTTGAACTGAACTCGTCTTCTGTTGCTTCCTTTTTATAATTTTCATATTCTTTTTCAATATCTTTATATTTTTTATATAAATGTTTACATTCTTCATCTTTTTGATTTAATATATCTTTCATAGAATCAAAACTAGAGTTATCTAATATTTTTTGTATAATATCTTTATCATATTTGTCTTTTAAATCTTTCAATTCAGATTCTAATTGGTTAATTTTTTTATTTTGAATATTTGATAATTCTTGTAATTTTTTATTTTTTTCATTTATCTCGGTTATTTGTTTTTGTAATAAATCTATATTTGGTTTTAAAGTTACACATTCTGCGCAGTTTAATCGTTTATATTGTAATTCATCCTCTAAACTTTTTATATTTCCATTAAGTATGTTAATTTTTTCATCTTTTTCCCGTGCATATTTTTTATATTCCTCTTCTAAGTTTTTTAATTGTTCATCAAATTCGTTATTTCTTACACTTATTATATTACATAAATCATCATTATCATCATCATCATTATTTTTAAAACTATTAGGGTTATTCTTTAATAACATCTGTTTACTCTGGTTAATTTTCTTCTTACATTGCTCTAATTCTTTCTTTAAATCTTTAATGACATTTTCTTTTTCCTTTAGTTTGATATTTATGTTTTTATTTTTTCCTTCAAGTAGACATATTTGCTCATTTAAAGAGTTTTTTTTTTAGCAAGATATGTTTCCTTTTTGTTGATACATCATATAAATTTTTTTTTATCAGTTGTTCAATTTCCCTATTTTTTTTCATTTATTTCATTTATTATACTATCTATTGAAGTACTGTGATCATTTGTAATATTTAATGTTTTTTTAATATTTGATATAGATTCAGTATATAAATCATTACAATTTTTCAATTCGTTTTTTAATTCATTTAATTTATCTGAAAGTGATTTTATTTCTTATTACTTTCAAATTCCGTTTCTTGTAAAGTTTTTATTGTTTTTCCTAATTGTTCGTTTGTTTGTAAACAATTATCATATAAATAAAAAATAGATTGCATTTCATGTTCTGTATGTTCTTTGACATGTTTGAATACAGGTGAAGCAATTTTCTCACCTGTTTCAAAATTTTTATATAACTTTGTATTACTATCATTTAGTTCATCGTCTTCATATTGGTCATTTATATCTACACTGCTGGCCACCGTAAATGCAACACCCTGAAGGAAGCATGCAAATAATAAGAAATTTACAACATGCATTAGCGGAGGTGAGATATGCAAATGATTAGAATTTCAGCGCAGACGCACATCACGCGCGCCTGTGGCGCCACTTCAAAGCGCTATTTAAGGTTTGGAGATTTCGACGATTTCAAGTACGGCAATTGTGTTTTTCTTGTGGTTTTTTCAAAAAAAACGATCAATTATGCCTCGTAGAAAACAGCGATTATCTTTTGATCAAGTATCCGAGTTCGACAAAGGAAGGATAGTGGCCTACCGAGATTGTGGATTATCTTTCAGGGAAATCGGTAGTCGTGTTGGACGAAACCAAACAACTGTAATGCGGATATGTGATCGTTGGATGCAGGAGGGTACGACGGACCCACGTGTTCGATCGCATCCACCTCAGTGCACCACTTCACGTGATGACAGGCATATTGTGCGTATGGCAGTGACGGATCGCTCAGCCACATCACGAACCATAGCACAGCACATTCAGTCTGTACCGCATCATGTCTGCGTACCATTCGACGCCGTTTACAGCAGAGTGGTCTGTCCGCAAGACGCCCATTGCTTCGTCTACCCTTGACGCAGAACCACATACGTTTCCGCCGCCAATGGTGCGATGAAAGAAGGATGTGGACGGCAGAATGGAATGAAATTGTCTTTACTGACGAGTCACGCTTCTGTCTGCAACACCACGATGGTCGGATTCGAGTCTGGAGACACCGTGGAGAGAGGATGCTGAACAGCTGCGTTATGCACCACCACACTGGTCCTGCACCGGGTATTATGGTATGGGGCGGTATTGGATATCACTCTCGCACTCCTCTAGTACGCATTGCCTGTACTTTAAACAGCCAGCGCTACATCTCCGAGGTGTTGGAGCCAGTTGTCCTTCCTTACCTTCAGGGCTTGCCCACAGCCATATTTCAACAGGATAATGCGCGACCACACGTGGCACGCATTGTCCAAGGGTTCTTCGTCAATCGCCAGATTCAATTGCTTCCCTGGCCAGCTCGCTCTCTGGATCTTTCGCCGATAGAAAACATGTGGTCCATGGTTGCTCAACGATTGACCCAGAATACATCCCCAGCTGCCACACCAGATCAACTTTGGCAACGTGTGGAAGCTGCTTGGTCTGCTGTACCCCAAGAACACATCCAAAGTCTCTTTGAATCAATGCCGAGGCGTGTGGCAGCGGTGATCTCCAACAATGGCGGCTACTCTGGCTACTGATTTTGGCAGGAACCACACTTCACAGAAGTCTATAAATTTAATCATTTGATACTTGGTCAACATGTTATCTACAAAATAAATTTTGTTGTGATATCTCTTGTCTTTCTTGGTGTTGCAATTTGGGTGGCCAGCAGTGTATATCAATAATTTTTTTACGACACTTTTGTAAATCATAATTACACTTAGTTAATTTATTAATATAATTTGATTTTTTATCCCATAGATAAGGTTGAATTTCTAAAATTTGAAATAAAAATCTATAAAACTAGAGCTATTATTAAATAATTGTATATGTTTTTGATTAAAGGTTCACTAATAACAAAAGCTGAATGTATATCATCTTTAATATTTAGTTTTAAAGTTTGATACATTTGTAACGATAAAATACAGTTTTGGTCTCGATATTTTAAGATTTTTAACAAAGTCTCTAAACATCCTTTATTCAAGACAATATGGTTTTGGTTGAACGAAGTGGGTTTCATATACATAAAAAATTTTTTTTCTCTTAATTATTTGAAAACCACTTGTCATATAGTTGTATCATGTTTTTACACTTTACTCTAGTGAATAAAGAATGTTTATCCCTTGGCGGTATCTCCATCATGGAAGATACTTTTGAAATAGAGATTACGAAATCGAATCCTAAGTCAACTCGATGTGGACGAACAGGGAAGACACCTGAAAGACATGATTTGTAAAATTTTTTGTAACTGCTAAAACTTTGTCGTTGATGGGTCAATTATCCTAAAATTTAGTTACCGTGAATCAAAAGGTTAGAATTATTTTGCAAATAATTCTAGGTGAGAGGATGTGACGTAAGCGGTTTTTTGTGAGTATTTCTTTTTCGCTCCGCGTTACCATGGCAACGACAGAGTTTTAGGCAGAGGTTTTGGCAACTTCTAAAAAGAGGAGTAATGTTATGTTTTTAGTTTGAGAAGAGTGAACTCGATGTAGTTAATGTTCTAAAATGTGCAAATTAATGTAAATAAAGCGTGTTATTCAGAATTCAACTATCGTCAATGCTAAATAACATTCATAGTTCAAGTTTCATGGGTCAGAACACAATAGATGGCTTCTAGCGTTACCACCGAGATAACAAGGCCTGACCGCTGCCGTCATGGCGTCTCCCTAGTAGTCATACGTGCGATACGAACGACCACCGCCGTATTGGAATATTCAAAGCTTAATACAGTGAAATCCGTCTACAACGATACATAATATATTCTATATACGTCGAGACCACAGGAAAATATTGTTATACGTTATTGCAAATTATTATAGCAGTTTGTAAATATGGTTTTTCCCTAGTCAAAACTATGATAATCTCAGAATGAAACTTCCACACCCTCGCGTCTTTCTTCCTTATTTACTAACGATAACAAAGAGTGTGCGTAAATAGTAAAAGCAATAACTTATTAAAAAACCAGCCAAAATTATATCGTAAATTCAATTAAAAATAGTGAAAAACTCGCTTATGACTTTTATTAACTAAAATCGCTAAAATACAGTCAATCAAGCTTAATACCGCTCAATATCATAGTTTCTCAAATGCGACCATAAATCAAAAAGAAAAGAAAACCCTTTCTCATAGTCTAAAGAAATCCAATTGATGTTTTCTTCATCATTAAATCTGTAAAAATGGGAAATCAAAGCAATTGAACTGTAAAATACGATTTATGTAGTATGTTACCTATCTGGAGGAGAGTCTCATAACAAGCTATAGTTTTCTGCTCTCATACATTTCCAACATAATCACCAGTCAACATTACTTTAACCTCAAAAATGTCAATATAACATCAGAAATAACAGATGTACTACAAAAAACTGTACATAAGTTGAATAAATTTATTCTTATAAACAGATTGTAAATGAGGGTTTCCTGTTTAAACGGGGCTGCCAGTCGTGAACTAAACCCTCAGTCGCACCCCATTCGATTTTTTTGTAAAATGGAAAACGAAATTTCAAAGCAAACCATTATAAAAAATGTCAAAAATACATATAAAAATAAAATTATTTATTAGAAACAGTATCCAGCTTCCTTTTTTTTTATTTTTGCCCAATCTATCGTTGGATTTTCCACAATAATTTTTCAATAGAGTGTTTGTTGTGCTATTAATAATGAATTTTAAAATGGTTTCATGCTTATGATTTGCACATGTATTGAATTTGTAATGTTCTGATTCATGCAGCTGCCAGTATTTAAAAACAAAATTTATTATAAAATCTCTTTTGTAATGAATGCTCAGAAACTCATCCTCGTAATATTTAAGTAGTTTCTTGAACAATATATAATTAATTAAAACCACACGAACAGCACCATCTTTTGGAAACGATAAACCACCTCGATTCAAATTTTTAATTAAATCATAACTTTCCTCAACAACCATTTGCTCATCATACACCAACCCTGTTTTACACAGTTCACACTTTATGTTTCTTAAAATTTTATAACAACAATAGCCTGCCAAATAAGTTATCACTGACATTTCATGTTCAACTTGTTGAAAATCACTTACTTCGAGATGTATGTCCGGATTAAATGAGTTGTCCCACTGTTTTTGTTCTTCATAAGAACAATCTAAGTTTTCTGAAAAACTGGTTATGGGTATATTTCCAAAAGTTTGTGATGACAAGGTCAAAAGAGATTGAATTCGTAATTTTTTCTCCGATTCGTATAATTGCCTGATCGAAATGTTGTACTGACCACCTGATAATTGTCTATATTTTCCAAACCGATATTCCAAAGGATCTGTTTGAAATTTTCCTAACAAAACATAATTCATTTTAAGTTCTTGTAAACAATATTGCGTAATTTCCAACATTCCATGAATTGTGTGAGAAAGAGCGGTATGGGTTTGGGGTGAAAGTTTATGAGGAAAATCACAGGATTTCCAAGTATCAAGCCAGAGAATCATTTTCCGCAAAAATAACAATTTAGGGTCATCTGGATTCTCGAGTAGAGGGGTTTGGAAATTATCTTTAAGTCGCTGTCCTTTCAATGGTGTTTTCACATTGACAATTTTCCACCAGGTTGATACAATATCTATGAATTCAGCTGTTTCTTCAGAATTTTCTATTTTCCTTCCAAATTTCAATAGGGCCTCTTTCACAAACGGATTGAAAACTTTTAAAGATAGACTGACATTCTGACGTTCAAAAGTAGTTGGAAATAATGCTTTCAGCGATAAAGAATACCCAAATTTCAATAATTTATCATGCTCCAATTGATGTAACAATATTAAGGAATTGAAATTTGCAATTTTTTTCTCACCTGTCTCGAAGTTTGGGAAGGTTAAGATCTTGTTACTCTTAGGATTCAACCAATTATTTTTTATACATTTTAGTAGATGAACAGAGTAGTACAAGAAGAAAATAGGGCGTGTGTTGTCACATGGATGTGGATAAACTACGCTTGATTGGTTTTTCGGTGAAAAATTCCTCATAGCTTTGCCATTGAGTGCATTGTTATCACTGATAATACAAAATACTTTGTAGCCTATCTCTTCTAATTTAGTGACAATTGTTTGAATACAATCAAAAAGAATGTCACTGCTGATGGTTGAAGTTGGAAATATATGAATAACTTCCTTTAACTTCGATGTGACACTGGATATCATGAATGCGTAAGCGGATGTAGCCAAAGAATTGCCGTTAAATGCATTCCCTACAATATTTCCATCTTTGAAGTCCAAATAAGGTTGAACATGAATTTCATCCATAAGCAGTATGACATTTTTCTCATGCTCTTCTAAAAGTCTGAAAAGAGAACGTGCGTACGCGAGAAACAATTTTCTATCTTCATCGGTTGGATCGGTTAAAAATTTATTACAAACAGTTTTTATTTTTGATGGATGAGGTAAAATTAGCGAACTGTAGTGCCGTAAATATTTGTATGCATGTGAGCTTATTGAGTGCATAACGGATGAAAAAATCATTGTATTTGCAGAATAACGATATCTCTCTTTTGGAGTAACAAGAAAATTTAACTGTTCTGAAAGAAAGTTGAGAGAAGCACGTTTATCAAGGTCATCACACTCTACTTCAACCAAGACATTTCTTAAATGATGTATAATTTGTTTGAAGCTATTATCATAGTTGGCTGAAGAATTTTTCATTGATATTTCATTTATAAAATTCAAACAATTTTCAATAACTTCCAAATTATTAACGTGACAGGGTGTTTTGATTTGATTGTTATCTACAGAAATTTCTTGGCCATATAAATATGTTTCCATTTTCAGATTTGAATGTATTACAACAGTGTAATTTGTTGTAGGTCCTGGATTAAAACAAATTTTGAAAAAAGTAACTTTTGACTCCTCAATTAGTTTAAACCAATTTTGTTTATGAGGTAATGAATCCAGAATTTCTAATAGCCTATTAAAATTTTGAAAAGAAATAGATTCATGATGAGCAATGAACTCAGATTTGCTTTCGTTGATAGCTCTCAATAATTTGGATTCCTCAGTTTCACGAATTTTATCTTCCCTGCTTTTACGAACTGTGGGACAAGTTTTCGAGAGATATTTAGGGCAATTCGGAAATATACTTGGTATAGCACCAACTTTTAAGCGGAGACGTTTCATGGAAAAGGTAGAACACTCACCAGTTTTTTTTGTTGAATTTGGATACATTCCGGACGATATCATCGTTTTGAAAATGAAGTTCGCAGACTTTGCTGCGTTTTGATGGTGTAAAGTCGGCTCGTGGAATCGCCCTGAGCCATCTTTTTCTAATATTTTCATCCTCTGGAAAGGAGAAAACCGCCACTTTTGGTGCATCACCATATCCATAATTTCCAGAGCAAGAAGGTACACAGCATCTAAAAGGCATTTTGGATAACCTCGTGGTAAGCCTAAAGAAATCGGTCTGGACACACGTTAAACGTGTTGTTTGACGAAAGCCTTTAACACCTCGACACTGTAATGTTCCACAAATGTTATATAACAATATATAACTGCAGCTATACTTACTTTCCGGTAAAATAGTATAAAAAACCCTAATTTCTTACGCTACATTAAAGGTAATCCACAAGTAGCCGACCATGCGGCGATGTTTGTTATGACTACTAGTAAGCGAGTCACGTGATTGAAACGTCACAGCGGTCTGGCCTTGTTATCTCGGTGGTAACGCTTCTAGTAATATTTTCGATTTGGAATAAATCACACCCTGTATTTTGATGATGGATCCATTACAATCCACAGCAAATATGAACAAATCAGTAGTTTTCGTACTCAACATTTCCAAATGCAAGTTTTTACATTTACAGCTTGTCTTGAATCACATTTCACTTGGTTACATTTTCAAGAAAAATAATTCTGCTTCCCATATAAAAGTTTTGTCTTCCCAAAATGACATTTCTACACACAGTATGTCAAAGGATAGTGAGTCCAATTAATTTCTATGATTTGTTTGTAGTTTGCCATATATCTTATTCCATTAACAAACCAATCTACAACCATGCGTGTTTTGGACTTATTATTTTGACATTCTGAAGAACTAAAGATGATTTAATTGCTACTATTCTATGAAAACTCAATAAGATCA
This sequence comes from Meta bourneti, assembly GCA_933210815.1. Classification (NCBI taxonomy): domain Eukaryota; kingdom Metazoa; phylum Arthropoda; class Arachnida; order Araneae; family Tetragnathidae; genus Meta; species Meta bourneti. The sequence continues at coordinate 85,371,294 of OW119933.1, forward strand.
CTAGTAAAAGCTAAATATGAAAAATTTATATTCGTTTTCTCATTTGGCGTTTGGAAGATTCTGGAATCATAACATTAACTTGTGGCAATGATTCTTGTGCATTTGATGAAGTTGATGTTTTTTCACTAGTCATGTAAAAATAAGCCCATAAATCTCTTCCTCTATTTCCTGTTACTGAAATCTAAGCATCAACCGACTCTAAAATCATAGTTTTTCAATCATGGGTTTCTTTTCACAATAGTTTACTGCATTTATTGTCTTCAATAGGTATAGTAAACACAGGTATTGTTCTTCAAAGGTTAAGTTCTGATTTTTCCATGTATTAAGACCAAAATGTTTTCATAGTCACTACTTCAAACGATTCATTCAAGGTTATTGCAGAATGGGAATCAATTTCACTAACCTTTTCTGAACATTTTCGATTTATGAGATCAGAAAATCCCTGCATTCTTTGGAATTGTTCAGTTCTTTTCACATGAGATATATTCAAAACTGTTACATTTACAACTTATTGGTGCAGTATGACGTTTTAGATCCTTGTGATAATTATATTATAAATAAATATATTTACAGCTAGTAATTTCAAATATTTTAGAGATCTTTTAAAATGTGCGCATTTTTTCTTTGTTATTATGACTTTCTTCAGACCAAACATTGTTCATCACTGAAAACACCCTTAATTTAGGAGCTGATCTTCCAGATAAGCAGAAAATGTATGTTATAACTTTATCGAGGTAATGGTCACAAATGTTCTGATGACTAAAATGTTTGAATAAATGATCCCATGCTTTTTCGGGGTTAAAAGGTTAAATTTAATTTTTCCATGTACTGATGAAGCACAAAATGTTTTGGCAATCACTCTTCGATTAATTCATACAAGTTTGTTTCAAAATAACCAATATTATCATTAATTTTTTTCTGAAAATGTTTCATTTTTGGATCAAGTAATATAATGGTTCAATTAAAATAATATCACCAGCCTCTGTTTAGGTCGTATAAAACTGAACCAGGGCAGAAAAGTTTCTACAGTTAAATAAATTTCATATTTCCTAAGGTTCAATTTACAGTACTGCATCCAATAGCCTTGCTATTTTGAGCTTGACCCACTTGTGACGCTCCAAAATTGACGTCTTCTCAAATTGTTATTTGATGTGGATTCGTTAAGAATCAGCATTCAATTTACAGCCACAACATTTATTATCACAAAACAAGGACAGACTAAGACATTTTACAGTTAACTTGTTACATCATCATTGACTGATCTCTCAGCACAACAGCGCCGGCCAATTCTCTACACTCTTCAAAACTTCAGAGGCGCGCACAGCGCCCTCTTTTGCTCAAATTCTCATTGGCCGTAACACTCCCCCCCCCCGATGAACTGAAAGTTCATCTAATTTCTATAATACACAGCACAATATACAATACTTTATCACAATAAAAAAAAATTTTAATAAAGATCAAAATAAATTCAAAGTAATTTAAATCAGTTTAAATGTAAGTATATAGAATGATATTAAAAAATACACTTCAACATAACTAAGGTCTAAAGATTCAGGAAAATCAAGTAAATTTGAATATAACCAAGTACTTAAATCAAACACATTATTTTAAATACATATAAAATTAAAGACAAATAATGTGAAATTATTAATTGAAATCAGACAGTAAGTTCTAAATTGTATAGTAACTGCACTGGACGTTTAACTATCCCAGATGAAGTTTTGACGGCACAGGATCTTATTTTGCCGTCGCGACCTGTGAACACTTCAGAGTTACCTTACCCCATCTTCCACATATGGCGAGGTTCGCGTGCACCTCCTAAAAGAACAATATCATTAACTTGAATACTTCGAGTTTAGAATGAAGACACTGAATGGTTTGAGCGCAGTTCAAGCAAGTATTGTTCCTTCCAACGCCTCCAAAAGTTTTCAAGCAAAGTCTGTTGATATTTTAATCTTTTGCGAAGATCACTGGAAGAAGAGTTACAGTCAATATTCCTCGTAGGAAGTGAAGTTAATCGCTTCCCAACTAAAAAATGTGAAGGTGTCAATGGGGATAGTTCCATGGCATCGTCATAGTTGTAAGTCAGAGGTCTTGAATTCACTATTGCCTCCACTTCTGTTAACACGGTTGTCATTTCTTCGTACGTTAATAATGCCTTTCCTAAGATCTTTTTCAAGCACATTTTTACAGTTCTCACCATTCTTTCCCAGAATCCCCCCACCAGGCGGCAAGGGGAGCACTATAATTCCATTGGATTCTTTGGGTGCTAAAATAATCTTGTAACTTTGACCCTTTCAGATCGTTCTAATGTTGCAGTTCTTTATCGGCTTTTTTGAAAGTAGATGCGTTATCGGAATACACAATGTGAATCATCCCTCGTCGATTAATAAATCTCTTCAAGGCTAAAACAAAAGTCTCTGTGCTAAGGTTAGATACAAGTTCTAAATGCACTGCTCGGGTCGTAGCACAAGTAAATAAACAAATATATGCTTTTTGAGGAGCAATTTTGTCTCTAAAATATATCGGACCAGCGAAATCTATACCGGTCACTTCAAATGCGGAAGACATTTTTATACGATCAGAAGGAAGAGGAGCGGTTTTTTCGTAAAATGGTTTAGCCCTGAATTTTTTACATGTTAGACAGTTTTTAATTACCGATTTCGTAGTTTTTCGAGCCTTTAAAATCCAACATTTTTCGCGAAGTTAAGTTAAAGTTGCAGCCAAACCGCAATGGACAACTCTTTCATGACATTCTTTTATCAACAGGATTGAAAATTCGTGGTTCTCAGGTAATAATATAGGATGTTTTTCTTCCTCTGTTAAATCAGCAAAATGTAAACGGCCTCCTAATCTTATAACGTTATTAGCATCAAGATATGGATTGAAACATTTTATCCTTGAATTACTAGGAATTTCTTCTCCATTCTTTAGAGCATTTTTTTCTAATTTAAAGGCAGATTCTTGTGTAATAGAGATCCAGTAAATTTCGGCTTCAATAATTTCTACAGAATCTAATGGGCCACTTTTCTTGTTTTGTTCGTTTAAATTGTAAATGAATCTTTTAACCCAAGCTGTTACTCTGATTATTTTCGCAAGTTTCTCGTACCTTTTCAAATCAAAAAGAGCTTCATTTATAGTTGTTAAGACAGAAATTTCTTTATTACGAGTTTCTATTTTCAAAATATCAGCACTAGGGTCTACATATGTACCTCTTGGCCAATTGTCTTCGTCTTTCAGCCATTGAGGCCCAGTCCACCATAGGGTACTCTGAAGCAATTCGGTAATATTCTTTTTTCTCGTGATGATATCAGCGGGATTATCTCGTCCTGGGCAATGCTGCCAAATTTTTGGTTCAGTCAGGGATTGGATTTCTCGAACCCTATTTTCTACAAAGGGTTTCCATTTAGTAGAGGAACCCTTTATCCAACAAAGGGCTATATTAGAATCAGTCCAGCAATGGTAGCTTACATTCGGATAAAATTTTTGAAAGTTAGGCCGTATATGCGAGATCAATCGGGCTCCTATTAATGCGGCAGTCAATTCAAATCTCGGAATAGTTAACTTTTTGAGGGGTGCTACTCTGATTTTGGAAACAAGAAATGATACTTTAGCAACATTATTGTGAGTTTTATATCTTATGAAAATAACTGCACCATAGACCTTTTCGCTCTCATCTGTCAAACAATGGATTTGAATATCTTTCAAATTCTCAGTCTTTGTTTCTCCGAAATAGTATCTAGGTATCTCCAGGTTATTAACTAAAGGCAATTTCTCACACCAGTTTTTCCATTGCTGAGCTATACCTTCGGGTACTTCTTCATCCCAGTGGACTCCCCGTTCCCATAATTCTTGAAAAAACAATTTTACTCTGACAGTAAAGGGAGAAAGAAAGCCCACGGGGTCAAAAATTCTACCTGCAGCTCGTATTATTGTACGCTTGGTGTTATCAGAACTTGCGATAAATTTCATAAGGTTTGTGACATCAAACTTAAAAATGTCTATTTTAGGATCCCATAATAGTCCCAGTACCTTTAAAGAAACATGGCGATTATCGGAATTATTTGTTTCGAAGTTAGAGTCACTCCACAGTTTCTCGAGAGCTGAAGAATTACTCTTCCATTTTCGAAGGGTCATTCCTGCTTCTTTCATTATAAAATTAACTTCTTTAGATTTTTTAAACCCTTCTTCTTCATTAGGAGCGCCTGCTAACAAATCGTCAACGTACATTAATTCATTCAACGTTAAACAAGTATCGGGATATCTAAGAGAATATTGCTTTAAATGGAATTTGATTACTGCGGCTAAAAGAAATGGACTTGAAGTGACACCAAATAAGACTCTAGTCATTCGTAGAATTTTCGGTTGAATCTGGGATATCTCATCTGGTAAATCGTCTATCCACAAAAAACGGACTGCATCACGATCAGTCTCAGCAAGACCAACTTGCAGAAATGCCTTTTCTATATCAGCAATAAAGGCGATACGGTTGAGTCGAAATTTAAGTATGAGATTTAAAAGATCAGGATTTAAGTTAGATCCTGGATGCAACAAATCATTCAATGAAAGAGCATGAGGAGGATGTGACGATGCATCAAAGACGATCCTTAATTTAGTTGTATCCTTATCCTTCCGAATTACAGGTTGATGCGGCAAATAATACACAGGATTCTCCTTTTCATCAGTTTGTTCATTTACCGGTTCTATTATTCCTAACTTACAATATTCTTCAATAACAGATTTGTAATCCAGATACAAAGAGGGGTCTTTATAAAATCTTCAAACTAAAGAATCTTTTTCTGGCGTTACCATAGTTGCTTACCAAATTATCGCTGTCATGTTTCCAAGGAAGGTGCACTTCATAACGACCTTCCTTAAAAGTTGAAGTTGACTCGAAATTTTGAAGAGCTTCCTCATTGGAAACGGATCGTTTTAAAGGATCGTTATGAATGCCTAGGGATTCTAATTCCCAAAAAGCTTTTAACTGGGTTGGCATTAACTGATCGTCATCGAAATCTTTCACAACAATAGCATTTAAAACTCCAATGGATGATGCTTCAACATTCAGAAAAGAATTTTCAACTGGACCTTGAATTGCTCATCCCATCAATGTATCTATTAACATCACGGATGAACTTAAACGCTTTGTTTTACCGGAAGTTATTTCCCAAAAATAATCCGAGCCAATTAGGATATCAATATTGCGATGGTTATATCCATCATCTTCACAGTAAGATAATTTAATGTTTAAAGATTGAATTTGTTCATTCAATTCCTTGCTAGGAATTTCGATCAAAGCATTGTAAATTTCTGGTGATTCTAATGCTTGTATCATGATGCATTTACTTTCGTCTTCCATGTTACACAATTGAAATTTAACTTTACGTCTTGTGGTGTTAACAGCAGTATTTGTACCAAATGTGTGCAAATCTATTGTTTCATTCTCGACAATAGGCAAATTTAATTTATTTGAGAGTTTTTTGTGGATGAATGTGCGCTGACTCCCAGAATCAAGTAAACAACGCACTTTCGTTTTGGTTGTTGGGCCGACAACAATAGCTCGAAAGGTTTGTAGAAAAACTGTTTGTTTACCAGTTTCGTTTTCTTTTCTCTGGGGGATAACTGATGTCAATACAGTTAGAGTTATTTATACTTTTAGTCTGATCACATAAAGAGTCATCTAGAGGATAAGCCTGTTCACACAAACCTTTTCGATGGTGTCTTTTATTGCAGACATTACACTCAATTTTTACCTTGCATAATTTCCTAATATGAAACTTCTTAAAACAAAAAACATCTACCATTCCTTTTTAAGATACCTTTCTTTTCAACTATGTTAAATTTATTACACTCATCAGATAAATGATCCGTTACTTTGTTACAAAAGACACAAAAATTATCGACAACAGTATGTAAAGCAGCAGCCGACGATTTTAGTTCTTTATTATCGTTCTCATACCATTTGAACTTTTCTTTATTTTGTTTATTAATACGAAATTGACTATCTGAATTCTTTAAATACCCAGTAGTATTAGCTGTTGGTTTAGTTAATAGAAGTGTTCGTTCTCGCGACTCCACTTCTTTCTTTAAAAACTGCAATAAATCAGTTATCTTTATTTTTTGCACCATCTTGCAATCTGTTAAAATCCAAAGCGATATCGTTTGGTATTATTTTGATTAGAATCGGAAATAGTAAAGCTACGTATGCATTTGGCTCAATGCCAAGGCTATGCAGCACTTGCATTTCCACTTCACACGTGTCATAAATATTTCGTAGAGACGTTATGTCTCCGAACACTTGCATGGCGCCACACTGAGCAATTTCGACTTGTGACTATCAATTTGTAATTCTGTTTTGCCAAATCGGGATTCCAAAATGGCAATCGCTTTGCTATAATTTTCGGCAACAAGTGAAAAACCAGAAATAGCTCTCTCTCTGCGTCACGCGTCAAATAAGTTCTTAAATAATTAAATTTTTCGACATTATTTAATGACTCGTTCTCGTATATAGCTGCTTTAAATTGTGTCCAGAAATTAGGCCACTTGCATATTTCTCCGTTAAATTTTTCAATAACCAAACGTGGTAGCTTAACTGGTGCTGAAGAATTCGAAATAGCGGAGTTCGAAACTATAGAATTATCTTGTTGATTATTATCTTGTAGATTATTTTCTTGTTGCAGTTTCTTAATACATCTATTCGCGCGTGTTTTACAAATTAATATATCTTCTTTATAATTTTCGGATGTAATTATTTCCTTTTCTAACTGATTCGCGTCAGAAATATCATCTTCTATTTCTTTATTTGATGTTAACAAGTTCTGTTCTTTTTCTACTAATAACGAAAGCAATTCTTCAATTAATTCACTACTTGGAGAAGTAGTGATCATTTCGTTTTGTAATTTCTTAATCGTTTTCGTCGTGGCTGCTCTTAGCGTTGCGCGCTTTTGAATGTTTATATCCAATCTATTCATAATTACATTAGATAAGTGAAAATTCTCTTACCTCTATTTTTTCTACAAATAAAATTATTTTTATCCACTTCAAATTCACTAGGTCTCGGGTTTCGGCACCACTGTGACTCTCCAAAATTGACGTCTTCTCAAATTGTTATTTGATGTGGATTCGTTAAGAATCAGCATTCGATTTACAGCCACAACATTTATTATCACAAAACAAGGACAGACATTAAGACATTTTACAGTTAACTTGTTACATCATCATTGACTGATCTCTGTCAGCACAACAGCGCCGACCAATTCTCTACACTCTTCAAAACTTCAGAGGCGCGCACAGCGCCTTCTTTTGCTCAAATTCTCATTGGCCGTAACACCACTCATCAATTTCAATATCCGAAAAAAATTATTTGCTATTTAAATTCTGTTATATGATGCTTTAACATACAAATGGTCAACAGTATTGTTCACAAATCATGAATTTATTTTATATTTAATACATTTTCTTATGTGATCACGGTTCGTATAATTTTCCGTGCATCAAGAGTAGTTAACAGAAACCTAATTGTTGTCAAAACATCTATTCTTTAATTTGCGTATAAAGTCAACATTTAAAGATTTTCTAAAGTTAAAACAAAGGAGTTGTTACTCGGATGCTACGTCAGCATGTCTTAAATTGAAGACTTGCGTTTAACATCGTCGATGAATCACCATTAGTTCTTAAAAGAATTTTTTCCTTCAGTCAGATTGTTTTAAAGCGAGAAAACAAATGTGTGTGAATGGAAGATTTTAGAACTAAAGCACCATTTAAAAAACTGTTTGATGATTAAACAATTTCCACTACTCTTAATGTATTATTATAATAGATTATACCTCGTGAAATTTCATTATTTCTCATCTTTCGAGCTGAAATTAATGTTTCCTAGATTCTGTGGAAAATGCTTCCATTTTTAACTTGAATATTGTAAATGTGAATAAATATCCTCCTTAATGTATTGTTTCCAAGCAACATAATAAATTTTTAACATCATAGCGTACTAATATTCGTGTAAGGAACAAAAGTTATTGCTACTCGAAAATGTATTGTGATTCATTCACTATAGTTGAAAACTTGAACCTGATTAGGTTCTTATCTTGCAAAGCTGTTTTTTTTTGGAATATTGATGTGAATGGTTTCATTCAAGTTCTTAACAAATTATACATGGGAGAAATTTGTTTTTAATTAGTTTTAATTCCTACCTACCACATGTCCCCAGATATGACCATTGTCTATCAAGAAACGAAAACAAACCAAGAGCTTTTATGTACTATGTTAAAATTTAAAATTAAAATTGATTCCTTTGATCTCTTACAATATTCAGGCTAATTCATTATGTTTAAAAAAATTCATTTTCGATTTCCTCTTTAGAAAATCAATTGGGGCCCGGATTTGGTAAACTTAGAGAAAGAATGTATAAAATTAACCAATAAATCTCCTAAAATGATCTAAAAATTATTGAAAATGACGTAAAGATTTGATATTTCGATTTGCAAAACATTCGTTCCCTCTCTCTAATTGCCTGGGAATAAAGTGTTTTGAACTTACCTCTTTATACATAAACGAATGCAATATAATCGACTTACTGACCAGATGTGACAATTAAAAAGGGTAATGGTAATTAATTAACGTGAACCTATTGGGTGGTAGGTATGGAAATGCAAAAAATAAAATGAAATGACAATCCTGAGAATATCTACCACTAGTGAATGAAAAGAAAGATTGTTAAGTTATTCGCCAAATGTTCAATCGCATAGAAACGTTCCTTTGCTATCACTTAAAGACGTTTTGGTGGTTCTATAGAGCTACCGAAACATCCAAATCAACATAAGTAACTTCCATACATGTGAAAAATTAAATGTTAGGTCATCAAGATTAGAGATGGTACAGAGTGATTTCACAGTAACAGTTCTAACTGTGACTGCTACTGAAGAATATCTGTGATTCTAAACTGTGACTGAATCTGATTGGTTGCTTGTAAAGTCCCTCTTAGCCACTCGTAGCAACGGAATGCTCGTATTGACATTTTAAAATCCTTTAGTAGATCATTTAATAAGCTATTGATGACGCGAACCGGAACAGAACCGAATTTCAAAAATTTTGGTTAATAGAACGAAAACCAGAACGGAAAAAATTACGGTTCGAAGCCCTGATTTTTACATAATTATAATACATAATTAGAAAACAAGAATACTAAATTTACTTAAAAAAGTAAATTTTTTGCTCTGTGTAATATACCAATATTCTCCAACTAACATTTATTTGAACTTTTTTTAGTCCATAACAAGGATGAATTCAAAGAAAAGAAAAGTTGTTGATGAAAACAGGAAATTTAATGATCGTTGAGAAAAAGATTATTTTTTCACAATGCAGAATTCAAAATTAATGTGTTTAATTTGTAGAGACGGTCGCTGTATTTAAGGAACATAACGTTAAAAGGCATCATGAGACAAAACATATTGAATATGTAAATTTCAGTAAAGAAGTAAAAAGTTTTAAGTTAACTGCGCTTAAATCGCATCTGAAAGCTCAGCAAACGATGTTTGATTCATTATTACAACCATCTACCATTGTCAAAGCAAGTTATTCTGTTGCCATGTTGATTCCAAAGAAAATGAAAACATTTTTGGGTGGTGAACTGGTAAAGGACTGTTTGGAAGCAGTTATAAAAGATGTGATAAAAGATTATTGCCCGATAAAAGCAAATTATTTTCAAGTATCAGTCTTTCACGCCAAACTATATGTCGTCGCATTGATGACATTTCAGCTGAAATCGTAGTAACTTTGCGAGATAAAATTAACCAATTCAAAGCATATTCTTTGGCATTTGATGAGAGAAAGTACAGATATTTCAGACACATCTCAACTTGTGATATTTATTCGTGGTGTGAATGATTCATTCCAAGTGATAGAAGAAATGTTAAATCTTTTACTTTTAAAAGACACAACTAGAGGAGAAAATGTTTTCCAGGCGATTGAAAAATGTTTAGCCGAAAATAGCTTAAATTTTGAGGCTCTTTCAGGATTAACAACAGATGGAGCACCTGCTTTGGTAGGTAAAAATAAGGGAGCTGTAAAATTACTTATGGATAAGCTAGATTGCAGAGGAATTAAAACCAATGATATTTTTATTATTCACTGTTTGATGCATCAACAAAATTTATGTGCTCGAGTATTATCCATGAATCACGTTATGAAAGTAGTTATAAAAATAGTAAATTACATTTGTTCACATGCTCTTCAGCATCGGCAATTCAAAGAATTCCTTAACGAATATCTTCTGAATATGGTGATATCGTATATTTTACCAATGTTAGATGGCTAAGTCGTGGAAAATGTTTAAAAAGATTTTTAATTTACGGGAGGAAATAGATATGTTTATGAACGAGAAACAAGAATCTGTTCCTGAATTAAGTGATGATGATTGGTTGTCAGACCTATGTTTTTTAGTGGATATAACAGAAATACTTAATCAGCTAAATAAGGACTTGCAAGGGAAAGATAATTTAATAATCGATGCTTGTAATTTCATCAAAGCTTTCAATAAGAAATTATTGTTATTTGAGTGCCAACTTAGAAATAATAATGCTCAACATTTTCCGCTGTTAAATAACTTCCCAAAAAGCCAACCTAAGAATTTCTCGAAATATGCTAATGAAATAAAGAAACTTATAACTGCATTTGATAGTCGTTTTTCAGAATTAACAAAATATGATACAATGTTTGAAATATTTTCATGCCCATTTCATGTTAACGTGAATAGTGTTCCTGAAAATCTGCAAATGGAGTTAATTGAGTTACAGTGCAACAATGAAATGAAACAAATTTTTGCGTCCACATCAAAAATTAATTTTTTCAATACTTGTATTACATCCGAGAGATATTCCAACTTAAGATATTTTGTACGAGTTGTAAGTGCTTTTGGATCCACATATGTTTGTGAAACATTTTTTTTTCGAAGATGAAATTTACAGAGTTCACGCGCTTCATTAACTGATGCCAATTTAGAACACCAGCTACGATGTGCAACGTCGAACATAAATATAGATTTACAAAAATTAAGTGAAGGAAAGGATAAACAAATATCTCATTAATTAAGACTCGAGAGTTCATTATATTTGAATCATAGTAAAACAATAAAATTTTATTCATTTTGTATTTGTGTTATATTTTTTAAAAGCATGTTTACCTAAAGTGCGGCCCGCTGTAACGTTACTCGTCATCAAAGTGGCCCGTCAAACCATTTGGGTTGGCCAGGCCTGGTTTAAAACATTCATGTGCCGAGTTCATACTTGTATTTCAATTTCCATAAGACATTTGTCCACTTATAAAAACGTTGAGAATACATTCGAGAAAATTTTGTGAAAATTAAAGCAGGAAGTGAGTGAGTTGATATTTTACAAAAAGTACTTTTAAATAAAGAAACAGACAGAAATCAATTATAATTTAGGGCAGTTAACACATTAATTTCCTAAACATTAGCGGGGACGAGGTAGCCTAGTCGGAAGAGCAACGGAATAGCAATCGGAGGGTTGTGAGATCGAATCTCGTTCCAGCCTAAGACCGTCATGTACTCGGGGGCTGGTGCACGTTAAAGCTGCCTTGGCCTCAAATGCCCTCAAGTTGGATTGGTATGGGAGATTGGGGTGCCAGTTCAGATTTTACCTCGTCATCTGACCGTGGTTCAATATTAGCTGTGTTGTGCTCGGATCTTTCCCTTGGGGATTAATCCTGGACCGTCACGAATAGCCCATTTTGTTGTATGCATAGTATTCACATTTTTACAAATTTTTGACGAACACAAGTTTGCTTTCGGGAAGTTAATTTTGCATTAATATTTTTGTTTAATGTTATGGAATAAAGCACTTAAACCTCCCACTTCAGTATAAGTAAACCTCAGTTGAGAGTATAACAAAAAAATTCAAACCATTACCATCAATATATTCTGAGAAAAAGTACGTAAACATGTAAATTAACATTATTTGCATTGGATCTTACATCTCAGCGAAAGATCAATATTTGTCATCTGTAGTGTCAATAAGTAAATAAAAATTAATGAAGCTTCAATATGACACAAACATAATGTAACATTAAACATTTTCGTATTTATTGTGTTGCATTTCTAAATATTAAAAGAAAAGTCAAGCATTTCAGATAAATATGCTATAATAGTCTCATTCATACTTTTCTTTACATGCCAAGTTTTGATGAATACCTCCGAAGTGGTTATTGGGCCGCGGTAGCCCAGTTGGAAGAGTAACGGAGGGTTACGTGTTTGAATCCAACCAAAGACCGTCGTGTACAAAGGGGGCTGGTGCACGTTAAATCCGTCGGGCATCAAATATCCTCACGTTGGGATGGTGCGGAAGTTTGGAGAGTGGGGTGCCAGCTCAGGTGTTGCCTCGTCATTTGACCGTGGTTCAAAATTAGTTGTGTTGTTCTCGGATCTTTCCCTTTGGGATTGATCCCGGACCGTCGCCAATAGCCCGTTGTGTTGCTCCAGTGTGACGTTAAAAATACCTACCTACCATACCGAATTTCCAGATATCCTTCACAGGAAGCACTCATTGTGCATTTAAGACAGTACAGTAATTACCTGTGTACTTAGAATAGAACAGCAATTTTCTGTTTACTTAGGATAGTATAGAAATTTCAATCAATATTTGTAAAATGAAAAAAAACGGCACTAAATTCTGTGTTTTTGTTTGAGCCACGACAAATTTTAAACATTACCAAAAATATTTAAACAAGCCATATTTTAAGAAAATCATGAAAATAATGAGTGAATTTATTTATTTATTTTACTGCAACAAACTACAACCAATTAGTTGAAACAGAAAATAAAATTCAGAAACTTGAAACTTTTAAGGTTACAAATTCTCTCCTTGCCTTATAAAGGTAACTGATTCGAAGTGAGCCCATGGCCTTTGGTAGTTTGCAGCGCTATCCTTTTCGTTGGATATTATTACTTCTAACAAAGAAAATCCCTTTTGACGCCATTTTTACTGACACAAATCCGCCATAAGAAAAATAATACGTTTAACTTCAACGGTACTTTTCGGTTAATGGGGCTCCAGTCGTAATTGTGTGCCAAAACTTCCAAATGTGGTAACTTGTTTATATTCGTTGCGGTCGTGTTCTTCCACCGCAGTGGGTACTCGGGGATTTGCTGTGAATCGAAAGAATGCTTTCACTGGCTATGCTGGTAGGTACTTTAATTAACGTCGCAACTGGAGCAACACAACTGGTGACGAAACCCCGAAGGGAAAGATGCGAGGACAACACTACGTAATTTTGAACCACGGTCAGATGACGAGGTCACATCTGAGCTTACATCCCACGCCAACGTGAGGACATTTGAGGCCACGACAGATTTAACGTGCACCAGCCCCTTTTGTACACAACGGTCTTTGGCTGGATTCGAACTCGCAACCCTCCGGTTGCTAATCCGCTGCTCTTCCAACCGGGCTACCGTGTCCCGCTTAACTCTTATACGGCAGTGTATATAAACACCACAGCATAGGAATTCTTAGACCCGCGTTATTTTTTCTACTGCTTGAAAAACCTGTACAATACACTATTCTCATAGAAAACAACCTGTGAGATAGAGAAAGAGCGGGTTCGATTCCACCCTGAGTGTATTTCTCCCTTCTGTGTGAGTAACATTTCCCTTGTGTGTCCATTACTTGATGTTGCTTGTATTGTTACTTGATGGCCTATTGTTTCGTGCAGAATGGCCAAATACGGCCCTTGCGCCATAAAACCTCAACAAAACCAACCATAGAAGGTAGGTAGGTAGTTAAATCAACGTCGCACTGGATTAACACAACGGATTATTGGCGACGATCCGGGATCAATCGGGCCACGGTGGCCCGGTTGGAAAAGTAACGGACTAGCAACCGGAGGGTTGCTAGTCCGATTTGAGCGAAAAGACCGTCGTGTACACGGGGGTATTTCAATTAACGTCACACTGGAGCAACACAACGGGCTATTGGTGACGGTCCGCGATCAATCCCAAAGGGAAAGATCCGAGGACAACACCACGTAATTTTGAACCACGGTCAGATGACGAGGCAACACCTGAGCTGGCACCCCACTCTCCAAACTTCCACACCACGCCAATGTGAGGACATTTGAAGCCACGACAGATTTAACGTGCACCAGCCCCCTTTGTACACGACGATGTTTGGCTGGATTCGAACTCGCAACCCTTCGGTTGCAAGTCCGTTACTCTTCCAACCCGGCCACCGCGGCCCGTGTACACGGGGACTGGTGTACGTTAAATCTGTCGTAGTCTCAAATGTCCACATTGGCGTAGTATTGAGAGTGGGGTGCCAGCTCAGGTGTTGCCTCGTTGTGACGAAGCATCTTACACTCCTTTTCCCGGAGGTGTTCCTCTCCCCTTTCAGACTATGGAGGCGCCGATCAGCCCAGCAGCCATGGTTCGGTGCCGGGGCACAAAAGGTGAATGGGAACCGAAGCCCCTTCATCTCTGCCGACGCTCCCAGGGTTTTGAAGGAATTCGGGGACAGTTCGTCTCGGCGGCGCCCGAACATTCTGGAACTCATGAGAAAAAAAAAAAGAAAAATCCACCAGGAGGAGAACTTTGACCAATGGGGGACGAGAGGACGTCCCCCACCGCCTTTTGCCGACCCGAGTCCGGGGAGGATGAAGGCAGACGACGCTAGAACTTCAACGGTGTTGGGAGTGTCTCTCAGAGGTCCCAGAAAGGGTACCGCCTTTAAGTCCCGTTGCGGGCAAATTTGTTTTCTGTACTGTACATATTTCATGTAACTGGAGATATTTCTTTGTTATTAAATAATCCAGAAAGCAGTACAACCATTAGTACTCATTTATACGATTTCCCACCACATAGTGTGAAGCCGCTACAGCTATTAATTATATTTCTATTGGTGGCAGCTTATCGGATGCAGATTTTCATTAAATCAAATCTGCGGACCCGTTCGTCGTTACTGTACTGAACTCTATAGTCAACTACAGCGTAAGCCGCGTCCCAGACGTTTGAAGGAGAGCAGTCGACTTCAGCGTGAGCCGGGCGTTTAACTCTTCAAAGGAGCCGATCCAGATCTCTGAAATCAGCGAGTCAACTTCAGCGTGAGTCGGGCGCTAAACTCTTTAAAGGAGCTGTTCCAGACCTCTGAAATCAGCGAGTCAACTACAGCGTGTGCCGCGTCCAGACGTTTGAAGGAGCGCAGTCAACTCCAGCGTGAGCAAAGCGACGGAGTGGAATCTTGGACCCGACCTTGCGAGATTGATGACAAGGGAGCCTGATGTTCTGATGTGGGAAAAGGTAGGCCTATTTGGAGATTTTTCTTTTGAGAGGCATAATTCTATGTAGTTTTCCAAATTGTTAGCGAGAGAGTTTATATTCAGTGAAAGTAGGGTAAAACTTTAGTGTTTAATTTAATTTAATGGCATTAGCAATTGTGTTTTCAGTGTATTTTGTTAAAGTTAAATTTACTTCAGAGTGATACCTAGTGTGGGAATTTGTACATCTAAGAAAGTAAGGTTTATTATTGTGCATTGTGTGATTAGTAGATGATAAGAACTCAGTTTTGAAATCTAGTTGACAACTTTTCTTCGGAGTAGAGAATTTATTTTTGATCTAGTAAGAAATTGTAGAAGTTTAGTGTGTATCGTTGAGAGTACCCTTAATTCATTTAGTAATGTAATATTAATAATTTTATTAAGGTAATATTAATTCATTTAGGGTAAAATATGGCTTATTTAAAAAAGCAGAAAAAGCAGGTCTTATTATTATTAGCGGCAGAATTTGAAGTTAGCGTATCTAGCTCAGATGTTGTTAAAAATATCATTCGGTCCATATTGAGTGCACCGGATTATGATGAGGAGACCGGAATAGCTTTTGTGGATAGGATTTTGGATGAATTAGAACAAGAACGTCTTGATAAAGTAGCAGAACAAGAACGTCTTGATAGTTTAGCAGAGCGCGCGCATGAGTTGGAGAAATTAAAAATTAAGGCTTCATTTGGGAACGCAAGTTTGGCGTCAACTACTACGCCAGCTGAGGAAATTGTTAGGCGCGTAAATTTAAAGGACTTAGTGCCTAAATTTGATCCCAAGGTGTTGGACATCGCCCTATTTTTCATGATTTTTGAGCGGCAAGCGAACAAAGAAAGTGTGCCAGAAAACAAGTGGGTGTCCCAATTAATTCCTTTATTGCCTGCGGATGTTTCTGAAATTATAGTTAAAATACCAAGGGAATGGAATGATGATTATTATCATGTTAAAAAGGTATTATTAAAGAGATTTAGACTCAGCTCCGGAGACCTGAGAATTAAATTCGAAGAACATGGAAGAAAGGTTGGGGCGTCATGGTCAGATCTTGTGTTTGAATTAAAAGGGTATTTAGACAATTGGCTGGAGTCGGTTGAGGTGACTGATTTTGATTCACTTAAGGAGTTAATGCTGGTAGAGCAACTTAAAAGGAGAGCGTCGCCCGCAGCCCGAGACCATTATCTAGATCAATGGGAAGAATTCAAAAAGGCGTCGGATTTGGCGGTTAAACTTGACCATTACGAGAGCGTCCGGCGTAATTATAAAATGAAGGAAGTCAGAACATGGGAAAAACGTCCCTTTGGTAAAGAAAGGAATGACTATGCCTCCGTGAAGGACAGGCGCGAGTTTAAAAACGGGGAAGGAAAGCCCAGGGAGAAAGAGCGAGGAAAAGGAGATGCTTTAATCACGGAAAATAAGGGTTTTGATAGGAAAAAGCCAGTAGTCTGTTTTTTGTGCAATGAGCCAGGTCACATTAGGCCCCTCTGTCCCCAGTTAGCAAAAAAAAGATTAGAAGGGTTGAATAATCTGAGTGGGTTAAGCGAGAGTTTTAGACCTTTCATCAGCACTATATCTGTAAATGGAATAGAACGAAGTTGTTTGCGTGACAGTGGAAGCGGCATTGATGTATGCGTGAGGAGTTGGATTGATCCAGAGGATTTTACGGGTGAAGTAATTTGGTTACGCCAACCTTTAGACCCCGAATGCAAGTGTCTGCCGTTAGCGAGAGTTGAGCTAGAAGGGGATTTCGGGAAATTTGTAACGAAGGTCGCCGTGAAATCGGATGCTTTGGATCAGGGTTACTACATATTAGGGAACAAAACTGCCCAACTTTTAGAAGATAATAGGAAAAACCCAACCCCTATTAATGCCATTACGCGAAGTAGGGCGAGGGAAGAGCAGCGAGCTCAAGTAGTCGAAGGCGCAAATGAAACGAGAGCTTCCATTCATAATTCGTCACAGAGCCCTGAGGAGGAAGAACTACCCTTTCCCCCGGAGTTATCCACGCAGGAGAATAATAGTTTGGCTGGAGTCTCGTCCCGGGAGTTCGAATCGGCACAGAGGAACTGTGATTCTTTGAAATCGTGTTGGGAACTTTCCGAGAAAGGGGACGAATTCCAGGTATTGAAGGGAAAATTAACGCGTGTGGTGGAGTCGAAGCGGGGAGAAAAAAGAGTACAGTTATGCATTCCCTTAAAGTATCGGGAGAAAATTATGGCATTGTGCCACGAGGATGTAGCTGGTCATTTGGGGGCGACCAAAACGAAGGATAGGGTTTTAAGGCAATTTTACTGGCCCCGGTGTTACCCCGAGTTAGAGTCCTGGGTAAAAAATTGTCACGAATGCCAGAAAGTCGGCAAAAACAACGATAAGAGAAAGGCCCCTATGAAGCTGGTTCCCGTTATTTCGGAGATTTTCTCCAAAATAAATATTGACGCGGTGGGTCCCCTTCCAGAGAGCACAAAACGAAATAAATACATAATCACAGCGATTTGTTTAGCCTCTAAATATCCCGAAGCTATTCCCGTTCCGGATATTACGTCGGCGAATGTAATTAACGCTCTAATTATGGTTTTTTCACGTATGGGATTTCCTAAAGAAGTCCAAAGCGACTTGGGAAGGTCCTTCACCAGTGTTTTATCATCAGAGTTTTTTAAAAGATTCGGGATTCATGTGACTCACAGTTCAGGGTGCCATCCCCAAAGCAACCCTGTTGAGAGATTTCATTCCTCGGTTAAGAGGGTTCTCAAAGTGTTGTGTTTGGAGACGGGAGAGGACTGGGAGCATAATTTGCCAGCGGCTTTGTTTGCTCTTCGAACTGTTACTCACGAAAGTACGGGGTTTAGCCCGGCAGAATTAGTGCACGGACGGAATCTTCGTACCCCCCAGACTTTGATTTTTGAAAATTGGTTAGAGCCGGATAACTCGGATCCAAATGTAGTCGAATATATTTTGGGAATAACCAATAGGCTAAAAAAATGGATGGAGCTTGCGGCCGAACAAATGACCGACAAGCAGAGCAAACGAAAATTGTGGTATGACAAGAATGCCGTATCGCGGGTTTTTAGGGTTGGAGATCAGGTGCTGGTATTGTCCACGTCGAAGTTAAACAAGATGGCAGTGAACTGGATAGGGCCAGGGACTGTGACCAGTAAAATCTCCGATACAAATTATCTGGTGGACCTCCCAGAGAAAAGGGATAAATCCACAATATACCATGTGAACCTCATTAAGCCCTATTTCAAGCGACCCGAATGTGTTAATTTGATAATGGACGAGGAGAGTGAAGAGGTGGAGCAGGAGGCAGAAATACCTTACCCCTTACCCGATCCTACTCAATTTGATCTCCAGGAGATGATAAGAGAGAGCGCTTTGGTGGAAAGGTTAACGGTGGAACAGATAGGGAGTTTTGGGTGCATGTTGCGAAATCATAGCAAGGTGTTCTCCTCGGACCCGGGTTCTACGCCCCTGTTAGAGATGGATATCGAGCTTACCAGTAGTGAGCCCGTTAGAGCTAGGCCCTACCGCATGTCTCCTAGACAAACAGAAATTTTGAGGGAGGAGATTACAAGACTTTTGGATTTGGGGGTGATAGAAGTGGGGCAGTCCGATTACGCATCGCCCATGATTCTGGTAGAAAGTCAGGGAAAACCACCACGTCCTTGTGTGGATTACCGGCGATTGAATGCCATTACCAGAATCCAGTCGTTTCCTCTCCCCAATATAGAAGAGGTAGTAGAGCGGGTTAGTGCCGCACCTTATATAACGGTGATGGATTTAACGAAAGGTTACTTTCAAATTCCTTTGAAAAAAGTGCGCAGAGGTACGCCGCTTTTGTGACGCCATTTGGAGCGTTTATTCCCAAAAAGATGATGTTTGGGCTGGTGAACGCTCCCTTTTCTTTTTGCAAGCTAATGGCTCAGGTTTTGGGAGGTTTGGAGAGAATTGCATCTCCTTATATTGATGACATTGCAATTTATTCAAAAACATTCGAAGAGCACGTTAAGGATGTGAGTTCGGTATTGGATAGGTTGTTAGAGGCACGGCTTACTGTAAAGCCTTCTAAGTGCAAATTTGCGCAAGACCATGTTAGGTTTTTGGGTCACGAAATGGGAAGTGGCAAACGCTCCCCTAGTGAAGCAAAAATTAGGGCCATTCATGAATTCCCCAGCCCAACAACGAAGACGCAAATTAGGTCGTTTTTAGGGTTGAGTGGTTATTATGCCAAGTACGTCCAAAATTACAGCGTCATCGCGGTCCCCTTAACAAATGCGTTGAAAGGGAAAACCCGGAAAGAGAAGGTAGATTGGAATGAGGAGTGTCAGGCGGCTTTCGAGGCACTGAAGAATGCTTTAGTAACCAAGCCCGTCTTGTATGCTCCGGATTATTCGAGAGAGTTCACGATGCAAACGGATGCCAGCGATTCCGGTGTGGGTGTTGTTTTGTCCCAAAAGATCGAGGAGGATGAGCACCCCATAATTTATCTCAGTAAGAAGTTTTCGAGAGCAGAGCGAAACTACGCAGTGGTCGAACGCGAGCTCGCAGCCATCGTATATGGCGTAAGGAAACTCCACTACTATCTGGACGGTCAACTTTTTGTTATAGAGACGGACCACGACCCCCTGACCTACCTGAATAAAATGATTGGGACGAATGGTCGTTTAACTCGATGGGCCCTGTTTCTACAACAGTACCGATTTGAGGTAAGACATAAGCCGGGGAGCAAAAATGGCAACGCGGATGGTCTCAGTAGAGCTGGAAATCAGAAAATTTAGGAAGGTGTCCAAAACCAAGACATCATCAATTTTATTTTTACTTGTATTTTTAGGTGTTATTTTCGTTAATATTATGTAATGTAAATATTTGTTAGTTGGTATGTAAAGATTTGTCACTAGATCGCACAACTGAGATTTAGTTTCGGAACCCAAATTTGTATTTCCGAAGCATGTTATTTTGGTTAAAACTCAATGTTTAGTATGAGTTGAGGATTCCGGGGATTCGGGTGAATGCCTCTCAGGGGACTATCTTAAGATGGGCTTACTTTCAGGTTTAGCCGAAGTTTCCAGGTTACCTTGGAAACTTCGTCTTTATGGGGGGAGGAGTTGTGACGAAGCATCTTACACTCCTTTTCCCGGAGGTGTTCCTCTCCCCTTTCAGACTATGGAGGCGCCGATCAGCCCAGCAGCCATGGTTCGGTGCCGGGGCACAAAAGGTGAATGGGAACCGAAGCCCCTTCATCTCTGCCGACGCTCCCAGGGTTTTGAAGGAATTCGGGGACAGTTCGTCTCGGCGGCGCCCGAACATTCTGGAACTCATGAGAAAAAAAAAAAGAAAAATCCACCAGGAGGAGAACTTTGACCAATGGGGGACGAGAGGACGTCCCCCACCGCCTTTTGCCGACCCGAGTCCGGGGAGGATGAAGGCAGACGACGCTAGAACTTCAACGGTGTTGGGAGTGTCTCTCAGAGGTCCCAGAAAGGGTACCGCCTTTAAGTCCCGTTGCGGGCAAATTTGTTTTCTGTACTGTACATATTTCATGTAACTGGAGATATTTCTTTGTTATTAAATAATCCAGAAAGCAGTACAACCATTAGTACTCATTTATACGATTTCCCACCACATAGTGTGAAGCCGCTACAGCTATTAATTATATTTCTATTGGTGGCAGCTTATCGGATGCAGATTTTCATTAAATCAAATCTGCGGACCCGTTCGTCGTTACTGTACTGAACTCTATAGTCAACTACAGCGTAAGCCGCGTCCCAGACGTTTGAAGGAGAGCAGTCGACTTCAGCGTGAGCCGGGCGTTTAACTCTTCAAAGGAGCCGATCCAGATCTCTGAAATCAGCGAGTCAACTTCAGCGTGAGTCGGGCGCTAAACTCTTTAAAGGAGCTGTTCCAGACCTCTGAAATCAGCGAGTCAACTACAGCGTGTGCCGCGTCCAGACGTTTGAAGGAGCGCAGTCAACTCCAGCGTGAGCAAAGCGACGGAGTGGAATCTTGGACCCGACCTTGCGAGATTGATGACAAGGGAGCCTGATGTTCTGATGTGGGAAAAGGTAGGCCTATTTGGAGATTTTTCTTTTGAGAGGCATAATTCTATGTAGTTTTCCAAATTGTTAGCGAGAGAGTTTATATTCAGTGAAAGTAGGGTAAAACTTTAGTGTTTAATTTAATTTAATGGCATTAGCAATTGTGTTTTCAGTGTATTTTGTTAAAGTTAAATTTACTTCAGAGTGATACCTAGTGTGGGAATTTGTACATCTAAGAAAGTAAGGTTTATTATTGTGCATTGTGTGATTAGTAGATGATAAGAACTCAGTTTTGAAATCTAGTTGACAACTTTTCTTCGGAGTAGAGAATTTATTTTTGATCTAGTAAGAAATTGTAGAAGTTTAGTGTGTATCGTTGAGAGTACCCTTAATTCATTTAGTAATGTAATATTAATAATTTTATTAAGGTAATATTAATTCATTTAGGGTAAAATATGGCTTATTTAAAAAAGCAGAAAAAGCAGGTCTTATTATTATTAGCGGCAGAATTTGAAGTTAGCGTATCTAGCTCAGATGTTGTTAAAAATATCATTCGGTCCATATTGAGTGCACCGGATTATGATGAGGAGACCGGAATAGCTTTTGTGGATAGGATTTTGGATGAATTAGAACAAGAACGTCTTGATAAAGTAGCAGAACAAGAACGTCTTGATAGTTTAGCAGAGCGCGCGCATGAGTTGGAGAAATTAAAAATTAAGGCTTCATTTGGGAACGCAAGTTTGGCGTCAACTACTACGCCAGCTGAGGAAATTGTTAGGCGCGTAAATTTAAAGGACTTAGTGCCTAAATTTGATCCCAAGGTGTTGGACATCGCCCTATTTTTCATGATTTTTGAGCGGCAAGCGAACAAAGAAAGTGTGCCAGAAAACAAGTGGGTGTCCCAATTAATTCCTTTATTGCCTGCGGATGTTTCTGAAATTATAGTTAAAATACCAAGGGAATGGAATGATGATTATTATCATGTTAAAAAGGTATTATTAAAGAGATTTAGACTCAGCTCCGGAGACCTGAGAATTAAATTCGAAGAACATGGAAGAAAGGTTGGGGCGTCATGGTCAGATCTTGTGTTTGAATTAAAAGGGTATTTAGACAATTGGCTGGAGTCGGTTGAGGTGACTGATTTTGATTCACTTAAGGAGTTAATGCTGGTAGAGCAACTTAAAAGGAGAGCGTCGCCCGCAGCCCGAGACCATTATCTAGATCAATGGGAAGAATTCAAAAAGGCGTCGGATTTGGCGGTTAAACTTGACCATTACGAGAGCGTCCGGCGTAATTATAAAATGAAGGAAGTCAGAACATGGGAAAAACGTCCCTTTGGTAAAGAAAGGAATGACTATGCCTCCGTGAAGGACAGGCGCGAGTTTAAAAACGGGGAAGGAAAGCCCAGGGAGAAAGAGCGAGGAAAAGGAGATGCTTTAATCACGGAAAATAAGGGTTTTGATAGGAAAAAGCCAGTAGTCTGTTTTTTGTGCAATGAGCCAGGTCACATTAGGCCCCTCTGTCCCCAGTTAGCAAAAAAAAGATTAGAAGGGTTGAATAATCTGAGTGGGTTAAGCGAGAGTTTTAGACCTTTCATCAGCACTATATCTGTAAATGGAATAGAACGAAGTTGTTTGCGTGACAGTGGAAGCGGCATTGATGTATGCGTGAGGAGTTGGATTGATCCAGAGGATTTTACGGGTGAAGTAATTTGGTTACGCCAACCTTTAGACCCCGAATGCAAGTGTCTGCCGTTAGCGAGAGTTGAGCTAGAAGGGGATTTCGGGAAATTTGTAACGAAGGTCGCCGTGAAATCGGATGCTTTGGATCAGGGTTACTACATATTAGGGAACAAAACTGCCCAACTTTTAGAAGATAATAGGAAAAACCCAACCCCTATTAATGCCATTACGCGAAGTAGGGCGAGGGAAGAGCAGCGAGCTCAAGTAGTCGAAGGCGCAAATGAAACGAGAGCTTCCATTCATAATTCGTCACAGAGCCCTGAGGAGGAAGAACTACCCTTTCCCCCGGAGTTATCCACGCAGGAGAATAATAGTTTGGCTGGAGTCTCGTCCCGGGAGTTCGAATCGGCACAGAGGAACTGTGATTCTTTGAAATCGTGTTGGGAACTTTCCGAGAAAGGGGACGAATTCCAGGTATTGAAGGGAAAATTAACGCGTGTGGTGGAGTCGAAGCGGGGAGAAAAAAGAGTACAGTTATGCATTCCCTTAAAGTATCGGGAGAAAATTATGGCATTGTGCCACGAGGATGTAGCTGGTCATTTGGGGGCGACCAAAACGAAGGATAGGGTTTTAAGGCAATTTTACTGGCCCCGGTGTTACCCCGAGTTAGAGTCCTGGGTAAAAAATTGTCACGAATGCCAGAAAGTCGGCAAAAACAACGATAAGAGAAAGGCCCCTATGAAGCTGGTTCCCGTTATTTCGGAGATTTTCTCCAAAATAAATATTGACGCGGTGGGTCCCCTTCCAGAGAGCACAAAACGAAATAAATACATAATCACAGCGATTTGTTTAGCCTCTAAATATCCCGAAGCTATTCCCGTTCCGGATATTACGTCGGCGAATGTAATTAACGCTCTAATTATGGTTTTTTCACGTATGGGATTTCCTAAAGAAGTCCAAAGCGACTTGGGAAGGTCCTTCACCAGTGTTTTATCATCAGAGTTTTTTAAAAGATTCGGGATTCATGTGACTCACAGTTCAGGGTGCCATCCCCAAAGCAACCCTGTTGAGAGATTTCATTCCTCGGTTAAGAGGGTTCTCAAAGTGTTGTGTTTGGAGACGGGAGAGGACTGGGAGCATAATTTGCCAGCGGCTTTGTTTGCTCTTCGAACTGTTACTCACGAAAGTACGGGGTTTAGCCCGGCAGAATTAGTGCACGGACGGAATCTTCGTACCCCCCAGACTTTGATTTTTGAAAATTGGTTAGAGCCGGATAACTCGGATCCAAATGTAGTCGAATATATTTTGGGAATAACCAATAGGCTAAAAAAATGGATGGAGCTTGCGGCCGAACAAATGACCGACAAGCAGAGCAAACGAAAATTGTGGTATGACAAGAATGCCGTATCGCGGGTTTTTAGGGTTGGAGATCAGGTGCTGGTATTGTCCACGTCGAAGTTAAACAAGATGGCAGTGAACTGGATAGGGCCAGGGACTGTGACCAGTAAAATCTCCGATACAAATTATCTGGTGGACCTCCCAGAGAAAAGGGATAAATCCACAATATACCATGTGAACCTCATTAAGCCCTATTTCAAGCGACCCGAATGTGTTAATTTGATAATGGACGAGGAGAGTGAAGAGGTGGAGCAGGAGGCAGAAATACCTTACCCCTTACCCGATCCTACTCAATTTGATCTCCAGGAGATGATAAGAGAGAGCGCTTTGGTGGAAAGGTTAACGGTGGAACAGATAGGGAGTTTTGGGTGCATGTTGCGAAATCATAGCAAGGTGTTCTCCTCGGACCCGGGTTCTACGCCCCTGTTAGAGATGGATATCGAGCTTACCAGTAGTGAGCCCGTTAGAGCTAGGCCCTACCGCATGTCTCCTAGACAAACAGAAATTTTGAGGGAGGAGATTACAAGACTTTTGGATTTGGGGGTGATAGAAGTGGGGCAGTCCGATTACGCATCGCCCATGATTCTGGTAGAAAGTCAGGGAAAACCACCACGTCCTTGTGTGGATTACCGGCGATTGAATGCCATTACCAGAATCCAGTCGTTTCCTCTCCCCAATATAGAAGAGGTAGTAGAGCGGGTTAGTGCCGCACCTTATATAACGGTGATGGATTTAACGAAAGGTTACTTTCAAATTCCTTTGAAAAAAGTGCGCAGAGGTACGCCGCTTTTGTGACGCCATTTGGAGCGTTTATTCCCAAAAAGATGATGTTTGGGCTGGTGAACGCTCCCTTTTCTTTTTGCAAGCTAATGGCTCAGGTTTTGGGAGGTTTGGAGAGAATTGCATCTCCTTATATTGATGACATTGCAATTTATTCAAAAACATTCGAAGAGCACGTTAAGGATGTGAGTTCGGTATTGGATAGGTTGTTAGAGGCACGGCTTACTGTAAAGCCTTCTAAGTGCAAATTTGCGCAAGACCATGTTAGGTTTTTGGGTCACGAAGTGGGAAGTGGCAAACGCTCCCCTAGTGAAGCAAAAATTAGGGCCATTCATGAATTCCCCAGCCCAACAACGAAGACGCAAATTAGGTCGTTTTTAGGGTTGAGTGGTTATTATGCCAAGTACGTCCAAAATTACAGCGTCATCGCGGTCCCCTTAACAAATGCGTTGAAAGGGAAAACCCGGAAAGAGAAGGTAGATTGGAATGAGGAGTGTCAGGCGGCTTTCGAGGCACTGAAGAATGCTTTAGTAACCAAGCCCGTCTTGTATGCTCCGGATTATTCGAGAGAGTTCACGATGCAAACGGATGCCAGCGATTCCGGTGTGGGTGTTGTTTTGTCCCAAAAGATCGAGGAGGATGAGCACCCCATAATTTATCTCAGTAAGAAGTTTTCGAGAGCAGAGCGAAACTACGCAGTGGTCGAACGCGAGCTCGCAGCCATCGTATATGGCGTAAGGAAACTCCACTACTATCTGGACGGTCAACTTTTTGTTATAGAGACGGACCACGACCCCCTGACCTACCTGAATAAAATGATTGGGACGAATGGTCGTTTAACTCGATGGGCCCTGTTTCTACAACAGTACCGATTTGAGGTAAGACATAAGCCGGGGAGCAAAAATGGCAACGCGGATGGTCTCAGTAGAGCTGGAAATCAGAAAATTTAGGAAGGTGTCCAAAACCAAGACATCATCAATTTTATTTTTACTTGTATTTTTAGGTGTTATTTTCGTTAATATTATGTAATGTAAATATTTGTTAGTTGGTATGTAAAGATTTGTCACTAGATCGCACAACTGAGATTTAGTTTCGGAACCCAAATTTGTATTTCCGAAGCATGTTATTTTGGTTAAAACTCAATGTTTAGTATGAGTTGAGGATTCCGGGGATTCGGGTGAATGCCTCTCAGGGGACTATCTTAAGATGGGCTTACTTTCAGGTTTAGCCGAAGTTTCCAGGTTACCTTGGAAACTTCGTCTTTATGGGGGGAGGAGTTGTGACGAAGCATCTTACACTCCTTTTCCCGGAGGTGTTCCTCTCCCCTTTCAGACTATGGAGGCGCCGATCAGCCCAGCAGCCATGGTTCGGTGCCGGGGCACAAAAGGTGAATGGGAACCGAAGACCCTTCATCTCTGCCGACGCTCCCAGGGTTTTGAAGGAATTCGGGGACAGTTCGTCTCGGCGGCGCCCGAACATTCTGGA